>CM038623.1:2007500-2317500 GCA_021554675.1 Leuciscus idus
AGGATCCTGGATTAGTGTTACAGGAACACCCATGCTCATCCTCTCAGGATCCTGGATCAGTGTTACAGGAACACCCATGCTCATCCTCTCAGGATCCTGGATCAGTGTTACAGGAGCCCCAGGCCCAACCTCTCAGGATCCTGGATCAGTGTTACAGGAGCCCCAGGCCCATCCTCTCAGGATCCTGGATCAGTGTTACAGGAACACCCATGCCCATCCTCTCAGGATCCTGGATCAGTGTTACAGGAACCCCAGGCACATCATCTGGATCAGTGTTACAGGAGAACATCCTCTCAGGATCCTGGATCAGTGTTACAGGAACACCCATGCCCATCCTCTCAGGATCCTGGATCAGTGTTACAGGAACACCCAGGCACATCCTCTCAGGATCCTGGATCAGTGTTACAGGAACCCCAGGCACATCATCTCAGGATCCTGGATCAGTGTTACAGGAGCCCCAGGCCCATCCTCTCAGGATCCTGGATCAGTGTTACAGGAACCCCAGGCCCATCCTCTCAGGATCCTGGATCAGTGTTACAGGAACCCCAGGCACATCCTCTCAGGATCCTGGATCAGTGTTACAGGAACCCCAGGCACATCCTCTCAGGATCCTGGATCAGTGTTACAGGAACACCCATGCTCATCCTCTCAGGATCCTGGATCAGTGTTACAGGAACACCCATGCTCATCCTCTCAGGATCCTGGATCAGTGTTACAGGAACCCCAGGCACATCCTCTCAGGATCCTGGATCAGTGTTACAGGAACACCCATGCTCATCCTCTCAGGATCCTGGATCAGTGTTACAGGAACACCCATGCTCATCCTCTCAGGATCCTGGATCAGTGTTACCCCAGGCACATCGCTTTAACATTTCTGTAGCATAAACACCATAAAACAGACAAGAGCTTCAGATCTTCCAATGTTTCTCTATGGCGATGAAACCTAAAGATGTCCGAGTTCCCCGTGCAACTGATACTCAGCTGCCATTGGCTGATCTGTGTCCGAGGGGAGGGGCTTACCGATTGGTCAGTTGGCCCACAGCCCTCATTATTTTTTGTCAATGAAATGAACGTATTATATTTTAGTTTGATAATGTTTTTGATTTAATATTTTGTATTTTCAGGTTTTTTTAATACTAAATTATATTTATGCAGTATTTATAATCCATTAAAGGGTTAGTTCACCCAAAAATGAAAACTCTGTCAGTAATTACTCTCCCTCATGTTGTTCTCCTTCAGACTTTCGTTCATCTTCAGAACACAGATTAAGATATCTTTGATAAGATCTGAGAGCTGGATCACTCCTCCATAGGCTTCTGGGTAATGGAGATCTGCCATCCCAGAGAAGTTAGTAAAGACATCGCTAAAATCTTAAGTTTTTTATGATAATTAAATTTTAAACAATTATACTAAACGTCAGGACATTTTATCATGGTTTATTGTGAAACCGGTAATCGTCCCATCCCTACGTCTGACCCAGGATCACAAACACTACCCAAACACTGGAAAAATTACCCAAAAGGCTCAACCCAGGATTTGGGTATAAAAATTAACCCATGATGTTTTAGAGTGTGAAGCTTCTGTGTGTCTGTGTTTCGCAGTAAGATTGTTCAGCATCATCTCTCTCTCTGTGTGTGTGTGTGTGTGTGTGTGTGTGTGTGTGTGTGTAGGAGCTGAATCTGGGCAAGACTGTGTTTCTACTGATGGGTCTGAGGAGCTGTCCTCGTCTGACACTGCTCTACCTCTTCCTGTTCGACTACCAGCACACCTTCCTGCCCTTCATCCACACCGCCTGCCCCGCCACACAGGACCGGCCGCTGGTGCGTCAGTGTGTGTGTGTGTGTGTGTGTGTGTGAATGAGTGAGAGTGAGAGTGTGTGTGAGTGAGAGTGTGTGAGAGTGAGTGTGTGTGAGAGTGAGTGTGTGTGTGTGTGTGTGTGTGTGTGTGTGTGTGTGTGTGTGAGAGTGAGTGTGTGTGTGTGTGTGTGTGTGTGTGTGTGTGTGTGAGAGAGAGTGAGTGTGTGTGTGTGTGTGTGTCTGTGTGTGTGTGACTCTCACAGACTGGTCGTGACTCTCTCTCTGTGCCGCAGCAGGATTGGCCGGGCTGGCGTCAGTGGGCGGAGTTTCTGCTGATGTACTTCCTGTTGCCGCATCAGCTGCTGGCTGCGTTCGCCTGGCACTGGATGAGCGCTCATTACTGGACGGCAGGCATCGTCATCGTTCACGCCGCGTTACTGTCGGTGCTGGACGTCAGCTTCTACTGGACGCTGTGGACGAGAGGAGAGATGAGGTGTGAACACACACACTGAAACACACCGTTAACACAGTTGTTTTAACATATTTATGGAATCTGACATTTGATTCTGTCCCATATGATTTCTGAAGACTGTGTGTGTGTGTGTGTGTGTGTGTGTGTGTGTGTGTTGTGATTGCAGGACGCTCCCTAAGAGGCTCTGGCTTCATGTGTTGTCAGTGATGTTAAGCTCTTCTCCTCTGGTGCTGCTGTGGCCTCTCGTCCCTCTGTTCATCATTAACATCGAGATCTACACACAGCTGTATATCAACCCCTTCATCACTGCAGCACTGGTGAAGAACACACTCCAGCGTACAGATGCACAGCAGAGGCCCTGACACACACACACACACACACACACAGATGTATATCAACCCCTTCATCACTGCAGCGCTGGTGAAGAACACACTCCAGCGTACAGATGCACAGCAGAGGCCCTGACACACACACACACACACACACACACACACACACACATACTGGACATTAAACCCAAATGATAATCTACTGTTACAATCACCTTTCTGCTTTCATGTTATATTCAGTTTTGTAGTATAATCAGTAATTCAGACAATTTAGTGCAACTCAGTTCAATAATACATCTTTATTTTTATATTCATCTTAAAAAGATTTTATTAATTTAATAATCTGGGGGAAGAAAATATTATATATTTTTATACTATAATATATATATATATATATTAAATTAAAATATTTTACTATTAGTAAAACGAGAAAGTTGTGGGTTTGTTGTGTCTCTTTTGTTTAATATCACATGAATCTCAGTTTACAGCATTAATAACGGTGTCAGTGTGGAGAGATAATCGGGAAAAGGATGTTATCATCTCAATATATGTTTGTTATGAATTGAAATCTTTACAAATCTTTAAGTCCGTGAAAAATGGCCTACCATTTGGCACAGTCTACGTAAATTTTGATTTATTTATATGATATTTCCCAAAGAGTGTGAGAATTTTAATTGTATTGACAGAGTCCACTAAACTGGTATCACAGTGCAAAGAGCTGTTCATTTTTACCTTTAATAATAAGAGATTTGTTTCCTTGAGAAAAGCATGTTAACACATTAGCATGTAGGCCCTACTGTACCCGATTTATTCATGGGTTTCATCAGGTCCCTTTCCACAGGTGTATAAAATCAAGCACCTAGATTATGAATGCAGACTGCATTGTGCTTGATTAATACACCTGTGGAAAGGGACCTGATGAAACCCATGAATAGCCAAAATGAATCGATATTGAATCCAGATCAGAATCGGATCAGCGGTTTCGAAGCTTCACAAAGCCGTGTTTTGAAAGCGAGCATCGCTAGATTTAGGAAAAACACTGAAAGCCTGGGGTGTGTTTCGTTTTTAAACCAAGACGCTCATGTATTCTCGTTCATCTGTTTATATTTAAGATTCTCGTTTGGATTCACAACTAAATTAAACGAAATACAAATGAAATGGCGCGTTTGTGTGTGTAGTTTAGAGACGCTCCCTCGCCTGGCCCCGCCCCTCTCTCGCTGTGACCACGCCCCTCCGGGAAGCCGGAAGCCTGACGTGTGTTTGAGCGGTTGGTGCTGGTGTGTTTTGCGCTTGGCTTCTGTTGTCCCGGGATGAGCTGGTCTCTGTAGCGGGCCGGGCTCGGTGATGCTGCAGCGGGTTCGGGCTCAGCTCCGGCAGGTGTCGGCCCAGATGGCGAGAAGACCCGTGTTGTGCTGCGGTGCCATACTGCTCATCTGTGCTCTTATCCTGCCTATAACCCTCACCTGCGGGTAAATATACTGTAGAATATGACTATAATATCATATACTGCTCATCTGTGCTCTTATCCTGCCTATAACCCTCACCTGCGGGTAAATATACTGTAGAATATGACTATAATATCATATACTGCTCATCTGTGCTCTTATCCTGCCTATAACCCTCACCTGCGGGTAAATATACTGTAGAATATGACTATAATATCATATACTGCTCATCTGTGCTCTTATCCTGCCTATAACCCTCACCTGCGGGTAAATATACTGTAGAATATGACTATAATATCATATACTGCTCATCTGTGCTCTTATCCTGCCTATAACCCTCACCTGCGGGTAAATATACTGTAGAATATGACTATAATATCATATACTGCTCATCTGTGCTCTTATCCTGCCTATAACCCTCACCTGCGGGTAAATATACTGTAGAATATGACTATAATATCATATACTGCTCATCTGTGCTCTTATCCTGCCTATAACCCTCACCTGTGGGTAAATATACTGTAGAATATGACTATAATATCATACACTGCTCATCTGTGCTCTTATCCTGCCTATAACCCTCACCTGTGGGTAAATATACTGTAGAATATGACTATAATATCATACACAGCTCATCTGTGCACTTATCCTGCCTATAACCCTCACCTGTGGGTAAATATACTGTAGAATATGACTATAATATCATACACTGCTCATCTGTGCACTTATCCTGCCTATAACCCTCACCTGTGGGTAAATATACTGTAGAATATGACTATAATATCATACACTGCTCATCTGTGCTCTTATCCTGCCTATAACCCTCACCTGCGGGTAAATATACTGTAGAATATGACTATAATATCATACACTGCTCATCTGTGCTCTTATCCTGCCTATAACCCTCACCTGTGGGTAAATATACTGTAGAATATGACTATAATATCATATACTGCTCATCTGTGCTCTTATCCTGCCTATAACCCTCACCTGCGGGTAAATATACTGTAGAATATGACTATAATATCATATACTGCTCATCTGTGCTCTTATCCTGCCTATAACCCTCACCTGCGGGTAAATATACTGTAGAATATGACTATAATATCATACACTGCTCATCTGTGCTCTTATCCTGCCTATAACCCTCACCTGCGGGTAAATATACTGTAGAATATGACTATAATATCATACACTGCTCATCTGTGCACTTATCCTGCCTATAACCCTCACCTGTGGGTAAATATACTGTAGAATATGACTATAATATCATACACTGCTCATCTGTGCTCTTATCCTGCCTATAACCCTCACCTCCGGGTAAATATACTGTAGAATATGACTATAATATCATACACTGCTCATCTGTGCTCTTATCCTGCCTATAACCCTCACCTGCGGGTAAATATACTGTAGAATATGACTATAATATCATATACTGCTCATCTGTGCTCTTATCCTGCCTATAACCCTCACCTGCGGGTAAATATACTGTAGAATATGACTATAATATCATACACTGCTCATCTGTGCTCTTATCCTGCCTATAACCCTCACCTGCGGGTAAATATACAATAAAACACAACATATATTTACAGTAATAATTACCATATAGAACGATATACACATATTTACTGTAATATGTACCATATAGACGTGTGTATATAATGTTCACTATACAGTGTGTGCAGAATTATTAGGCTGTTGATTTTCTCATCTTTTTTTTTTTTTTCAAGCACATTTTACCAATTCCAAACCACATTTATCTTAATAACTACTATTAATTTTGTAATTAATAATTTATAAGTGATATATAATTGTTGATGACGGCTGGAAATGAAAAACGGCTTATATTCAGGTGTGCATTATTATTAGGCACGTTTTCTTTTACAGATAAAATAAGCCAAAAGAGATTAAACTCACCGTTTCCTAACTACACGCCACACGATAAAAGGTTCTTCTCCATGTTAATGAGAGTGTGTGTCCTAACCAGCCGCGACGGCGACACGACATGACACGACACGACTCGACTCTAGTGTAGAAACGCTTTCTGTTTTTCTGACGTCGCGCTGGAACAACAAACACAAAGTGTGGCGATGATGATCTCAGGTGCTGTTTATGTGCTTTAATGTTAAAAGTGTGTCATGTCTGGTGTCTCATAACGGCACGTACAGCCGAATATTTATCTTACAACCGATGGATATACATCTTCATACATATCCATATGAAATAACAAAAATAGAAATAACAGTTATTATACAACAGGGCATATCTGAGTAAATAAAAAAACAGAGACATTTTATAGAGGAAAAAATTAAAGACCAGCTTTACAGTTCAGAAGATATACGTTTGGAGACAATGCAAAACTCTTTTGGCGAACTGGAGTTAGATCAGTCCTGTGAATACATCTATAATCTTGTTTGTGGACGCCTGTAGGGAAAACACATGTGTGAACAGATAACCACTCCTCGTGATCCTGACCCTAAGAACTTTTCCCACATCACCCTCAAAGAGTCAGAAGATGAAGGACAAACAAACATTACACAGCAATATAACTCAGAGATCTTCTTCTTTAGTGTAAATGAGGAGAAAAGCTGCTTTTCCATTTCCGTTAGATCAAATCGTATATTGCCTTCTTTTAAGTGTGACTCTGAAAAGTGCCGTAATTGAACACATTTATAAAAATCCTCACTGGTAATGTTAAATTCCTGCCTTAACGACTGAGATGACCTCAGTTGACCATTATCAGATCAATGACCAAACTCCAGCACTCGTCTCAGCCTCCAGGCCAGAAGACTGATGTTCTGTACGGGTGTGAAGATCAGGACCGAGAGACGGCTTATTAGCAGTAGCTAGATATCTCTTAGCATCCTCACCAAAAGAGTATTAGTCACTGTGAAAATATCAGTCAGAGATTCAATGTTTTGTATATTATCAATAAATGGCAGAGAGCATAACAGTCTAGGAAAGCATCTTGAAGATTCAGTCCCAGTCCAGCGTGAATCAGGTCTATTCAGAAACCAACTTTACACACGTTTAACTCGTGCAGAGCAAACAAATTAAACCCCATATGAAATCCCACCTAATTCTTTTAGTTTCATCAAAACTAAAGTTTGAGTCTGGGTTTTTTATGATTCCAAATATACCTTGAAACCGAAGAATTAATCTTTAAAAAATAATCCGAATTTAAGTAGCATGGCAAGTTCATTAATCCTGCCAAAAGAAGAATCTGGAAGCGTAGACCAATCTGATTAATTTTTGTAGTTAACTGGGGATAGTTGGCTTTAAACAGATTTTCCAAATCACGTGTGATATTGATTCCCAAGTATTGAAATCCAGAGCGTGCTAACTGAATGGGGGAATCTGAAACGGCTTCGCAGGGAACATGCAGAGCTTGAGATTTAGCCTATGTATTTTTAGTAGTGTTTAAATGGTATAATATTTGTGAATTTGATTATGTAGTTGCTTATCCATTTTCTTGCGATAGCCGTAGAGATTACTCTCTGGTGCCATGAGACTCCGCCCACACGCTGTTCTGATTGGCTGTGGTGCTGTGCACTTGCCATGAGACTCCGCCCAAACGCTGTTCTGATTGGCTGTGGGTTTTGATTGATTTTTACACATCTCGTAGTCGCTTCGTTTAGTGTGGACAGACACATTATTTGTTGCTACACATTGAATCTTGTCGCGTCTGGTGAGGACTAGGGTTGTAATGGTATGGTTGAAATATTACTCCAGTGTAAATCAGCTGTTTTCTATGTGAATATATATTAAAGTGTAATTTATTCCTGTGATCAAAGCTGAATTTTCAGCATCATTTCTCCAGTCTTCAGTGTCACATGATCCTTCACAAATCACTCTAATATGATGATTTGATGATCAGGAAACATTTATGATTATCAATAAAACCACTGACTCTCTCTCTGTGTGTGTGTGTGTGTGTGTGTGTGTGTGTGTCAGCCGGGAGAAGGCAGTGGTGGCGCTGGCGCGGGCTCCGGGCCGCTTCTTCCCCGCTGACGGGCCGGTGCTGGACCTGTTCCTGGGTCAGCTGGAGGAGGCGCATGTCCTGCGGGAGGAGGCTGATGTTTCGGTGGTGTTCTACTACGCCCCCTGGTGCGCTCACTGCCTCACTGCACGACGGGTCCTCCAGCAGGTGGCGCTGCGGCTCACGGCACAGGTGCGTACTGTGAACACTATTGTGTTGAATTATCACCTGTGAGTTTCTCACATATGTCTTCCATTGCGTAACAGACAGTAATGAAGAACAGAAGAATGTGCTGCAGTGTCCTGTGTTTGGTGATGCGTGTCCTGTGTGTGATGATGCGTGTCCTGTGTGTGATGATGCGTGTCCTGTGTGAGGTGATGCGTGTCCTGTGTGTGGTGATCCGTGTCCTGTGTGTGATGATGCGTGTCCTGTGTGTGACGATGCGGATGCGTGTCCTGTGTGTGACGATGCGTGTCCTGTGTGTGACGATGCGTGTCCTGTGTGTGGTGATGCGTGTCCTGTGTGTGACGATGCGTGTCCTGTGTGTGACGATGCGTGTCCTGTGTGTAATGATGCGTGTCCTGTGTGTGCAGGTGCAGTTTGTGGCCGTGAACTGCTGGTGGCATCAGGGCAGATGCAGGAAGCAGAAGAGCTTCTTCCAGTATCCAGTCATTCATCTCTACTACTGGAGGTAAACACACACTTACAGTGACAAGAGCAGGTGTTCAGCATCATAAACACACATAATAACTGTGTGTGTGTGTGTGTGTGTGTGTGTGTGTGTGTGTGGAGGTTCGGTCCGATCGAGTACAGAGGTCCGGTTCAGTCTGAGTATCTGGAGAGCTTCATTCTGAGGGTTTCTACTCCACTGACATACCTGCCCACCAGCAGAGCCCTGCACACCTTCCTCACACACCAGCAGGTACACACACACACACACACACACACACACACACACACACACACACACACACACTCACACTCCTGCCCACCAGCAGAGCCCTGCACACCTTCCTCACACACCAGCAGGTACACACACACACACACACACACACACACACACACACACACACACACACACTCACACTCCTGCCCACCAGCAGAGCCCTGCACACCTTCCTCACACACCAGCAGGTACACACACACACACACACACACACACACACACACACACTCCTGCCCACCAGCAGAGCCCTGCACACCTTCCTCACACACCAGCAGGTACACACACACACACACACACACACACACACACACACACACACACACACTCCTGCCCACCAGCAGAGCCCTGCACACCTTCCTCACACACCAGCAGGTACACACACACACACACACACACACACACACACACTCCTGCCCACCAGCAGAGCCCTGCACACCTTCCTCACACACCAGCAGGTACACACACACACACACACACACACACACACACACACACACACACACACACACACACACACTCCTGCCCACCAGCAGAGCCCTGCACACCTTCCTGACACACCAGCAGGCACACACACACACACACACACACACACACACACACACACACACACACACTCCTGCCCACCAGCAGAGCCCTGCACACCTTCCTGACACACCAGCAGGCACACACACACACACACACACACACACACACACACACACACACTCCTGCCCACCAGCAGAGCCCTGCACACCTTCCTGACACACCAGCAGGCACACACACACACACACACACACACACACACACACACACACACACACACACACACACACACACTCCTGCCCACCAGCAGAGCCCTGCACACCTTCCTGACACACCAGCAGGCACACACACACACACACACACACACACACACACACACACACACACACACACACACACACACACTCCTGCCCACCAGCAGAGCCCTGCACACCTTCCTGACACACCAGCAGGCACACACACACACACACACACACACACACACACACACACACACACACACACACACACACACACACACTCCTGCCCACCAGCAGAGCCCTGCACACCTTCCTCACACACCAGCAGGTACACACACACACACACACACACACAGACACACACACTCCTGCCCACCAGCAGAGCCCTGCACACCTTCCTCACACACCAGCAGGTACACACACACACACACACACACACACACACACTCCTGCCCACCAGCAGAGCCCTGCACACCTTCCTCACACACCAGCAGGTACACACACACAAACACACACACACACACACACACACACACACACACACACACTCCTGCCCACCAGCAGAGCCCTGCACACCTTCCTCACACACCAGCAGGTACACACACACACACACACACACACACACACACACACACACACTCCTGCCCACCAGCAGAGCCCTGCACACCTTCCTGACACACCAGCAGGCACACACACACACACACACACACACACACACACACACACACACACACACACACACACACACACACACTCCTGCCCACCAGCAGAGCCCTGCACACCTTCCTGACACACCAGCAGGTACACACACACACACGCACACTCCTGCCCACCAGCAGAGCCCTGCACACCTTCCTCACACACCAGCAGGTACACACGGACACACACACACACACACACGGACACACACGCACACACACACACACATACACACTCTTGCACACACGCTCTCACACACTCACATATGCTCTCACACACACACTCACATATGCTCTCACACACGCTATCAGTAACCGGTATCGGCAGGTCACTCGTACAAAAAAATTGGAAATTGGAATCAGCCAAGAAAACTGCAATCGGTGCATCTCTAATAAAAAAAAAAAAACTCTATAATACTTTCTCATTGTGATGTGTGTGTGTGTGTGTGCTCCAGCAGGGTGTGGTGGGTTATTTCCAGTTTAACTCGTCTCCTCAGCCAGCCGGTTACATCAGCTTCCTGTTATCAGCTCTGCACGCGCTCAGACGAGGTAATGTCCCCATCTCACACACACACACACACACACACACACACACACACACACACACACACACACACACACACACACACACACACACACACACATCACTGATGCTCAACCTGACTCTGACCCGCTGCCTTCTCATTGGCCAGATCATCAGGGGGCGGTGCGCTTCGCTGTGGTGACCAATCAGGCGGTGGCAGAGGGCGTGTCGCTCAGGGAGGATGAAAGTGTGTATTTACACCGCCATTTGAACAGCTCGCTGGTGAGTTCATGATCACACACACTCGTTCTGATGACACACTCAGTGAAATAACTGTTTCTGAACACAGGTGTTCCCGCGAGCGCAGAGGAACCTCACCGCTCAGGCCGTCTGTGATTGGGTGTTTGAGAACAGAGAGAGCGTCGTCCACTGGATTCAGCCAACGGGAGCCAAGAGTTACTTGCTAGAGGCGGAGCTACAGAAAGGCCCCGCCCTCCTCACCTTCCTCCCACACAATCCCCTCTCAGCCAATCAGCTGCTCAACCAGGTACACTCAGCTAACACTATAATGCCATAAATGTTTTTCAGGTTTGAATGGTTTATCGTTTTTATAATTTAACAATTTTTTTTACAAAATATGTGTATTTTCTTAAAGTTCAGGAAATTATGGATACCCACACAATATGTGTAAAAACATATTGTTTATTTTTATTGTAACTTTTATTATGAGAGTTTCTCATTATTATCAGAAACGAAGTCATTATTACGAGATAGCAAGTTCTCGTTCAAACATTAGTTTCTCACTATGGGAATCGCCTCAGGCGTGACCAATCCTGGAAGCACCAGTTATATCACATCTGTCAGTTGACAGACCAATTAATGACAGTGATGCGTACGTCCCGCCTCCCTAATACACAGAGCCTATAGAAAGTCTTCATACCCTGCGAAATCTCCACCTTTTGTCACATTACACCCTGGAAACTGGGCGATTGGTCAGGATTGAAGGGAAAATGGATGATGCCGAGTACATCCAAATGTTTGAGTAAACCTGCGTGCCTCTGCTGGACAGCTGAAGATGGGCATTCACACTCCAGCACCACAGTGATCCCAAACACACCGCCAAAAGAACAGCGTAACGGCTTCAGGATAGCAAGGTGAATGTCCTTGAGTGGCCGAGTCAGAGCGCTGACTTCAATCCCATAGAGGGTCTGTGGATAACCTTGAAGAGAGCAGTCCATCGCCGCTCACCACCGAATTTGACAGCAATTCTGAAGGGAAGAATGGGCAAATATTCCCCAACCCCTCAAGCTAGTGCAGTCAAACCCAGATTTATTCAGACACCTTCAACAATATGACAAGAACTCAGAGTTATGAACTCAGTTGATATTTGACTGGTTTTGTCCATCCTTCTGTTAGACTGTCTCACACATGAATTATGTTGAATATCTGTCAGCTGTTAAATTTAAGTACACAATTAGGTAATACCAGTTTAGCTCAACCAATCACCAAGCCATGCTTCATTCTGTTCAGTCTGTGTGTAAAAAGAGCATTAGCAATTAAAGATAAAACACTTAAGCAAAACATGATCAGGTCAAAGTGTCAGAATCATTTTTGGTCCCAAATGTTTATAAATGTTACTAGTAGTCACTGGATGAAGAGTATTTGTGTATAATATGTCACAGTTTACTTTATTTTGCTCCCCTCACTTACATAAATGAACTATATTGTCCTGCACACACTAGTGAAAAATATAAAAATGTATATCTGGTGTCTGAATAATGTGTGGTTTGACTGTATCCCTCAGAAAAATGAATGTCTGTAATTAAAGCAAAAGGTGTCTCTATGAAGTATTAAATCAGGGAACTGATGACTTTTACAACCCTGTTATTTTTTATTTATTTTTTTTTTAATAATCCTCCAGAATATTTTAAAATGTTATTTTTACTTTGATGATTAACTTTTTTTGGAACTGATTAATTTATACGCATCAGACACAGTGTGCAAGGGTTCTGTGAGTGAAGATTTTTTAGGATGACGAATACAACGTCATTAATAAAATACGACGTTTTTCATAAAAAAGCGCATATGAAAATTTCATACTCTGTGTGCAAGGACCTTCAGACAGGCTGTGCTCCCTAACCCCGAGTGCTGCCCGCACCGCTCTCAGATCCCGTTAAGGGTTGTAGAGATCCGGGTACGAGTCGCGGCGGTGACTAAAGGAGACCCGAGTCTCTCCTCGCCTCCTGTGGAGATGAATGAGGCTTCTCCTCAGCCCCGGTGCAGATGCGGAGAGTTGATGGATGAGATCTCTCCTGAACTACTTCCCTCTTTGAATCAGATCCCTTGGCAAGGGCCAAAGATGAGAAGGCGATTGCTCGTCCTTTGGAGGAGGATGGCAGTGCCATGGGTTATTTCCCCTTCCCCAATCCAGGACCTCATTGAGGTGTGTAGGAGAGCAACTGCTAAACTCTTATCCATTACTCGTCTCTTGGAGGAAATTTAGAGGAATGAATGAATGAATGAGTGAATGAGGCATTTATATAGCGCTTTCATATGTACTACTGTACACCCAAAGCGCTTTACAATCATATCAGGGGATCTCTCCTCAACCACCACCAGTGTGCAGCATCCACTTGGATGATGCGACGGCAGCCACAGTACAACGGCGCCAGTGCGCTCACCACACACCAGCTATAGATGGAGAGAGAAGAGAGAGTGATAGAGCCAATTCAATGGAAGGGGATTATTAGGAGGCCATGATTGTTAAGGGCCAATGGGAATGTGGCCAGGACACCGGGGTTACACCCCTACTCTTTACAAGAAGTGCCATGGGATTTTTAATGACCACAGAGGGTCAGGACCTCGGTTTTACGTCTCATCCGAAGGACGGTGCTCTTTGACAGTATAGTGTCCCCATCACTACACTGGGGCGTTATGACCCACACAGACCACAGGGTGAGCACCCCCTACTGGCCTCACTAACACCTCTTCCAGCAGCAACCTGGTTTTTCCCAGGAGGTCTCCCATCCAGGTACTAACCAGGCTCAACCCTGCTTAGCTTCAGTGGGCAACCAGTCTTGGGCTACAGGGTGACATGGCTGCTGGCCGAAGATGAAGAGGATGCTATCCTGCCTCCTAATCTTTCTTCTAGACCTGGCAGTCTCCCTTCCCCAATCCACGACCTCATTGAGATGTGCTAAACTCTTATCGATTGGCCATCTCAGCAAGAAGACCAGGGTGGAGAGATGGGTTATATGACGGGAAGAGGTTGCAATCGCACACTTCCCCTGTGATTCTGGGACGAACCCTTCTCACATAAGGTGCGTGTTAAAAGTTTCTCCAAGCTGGACGTTCACAAAATGGAGGAGTTGGGAATGTCCAACCCCATGGTGGAATTGTCGGTTCTCCTCCACAATCACAGGACAGCTCTATCCTCCTTTACTGGCGGGACAGACAGTCCCAACTCTAGAAAGAGTAAGGAGATCACAGTCACACTGATAGCCCTGAACTGGGCTGGTACATTGTGGCTGACGGGGATAATCCAGCCCTGGCCTCTCCCGCTGCGAAGGGATCTCTCTCAGAAGCCTTCAAGGGTCAGTGAGACTCTTCAGAATGAGAGAGCGGCTTCAGCATGATCTGCATATGACCGGACATGGAATATGTTTGAGCAATGGTGCACACACAGACACATTCTTCCTTTTTCCTGTCGCTGATGTGTTGCTTTCTGCAAGAACTTTTAGATAAGTGCAGAGCCTTTTCTATCATCAAGGCTGATCTTGCCGCAGTTTCTGCGTGCCCTGTAGAGATGACAGGAGTACCATAGGTCAACACCCGCTCGTGTGCAGGGCGTTTGAACAGGGTTTCAAAGCCACTGATTCCACCGTGGGATCTGTCCTTGGTCCTTAATGCACTCCTGTATATTGTACTGATTTAAAGTCCCCCTGTAGTCAATAATTTCATCCCTTAAAACTCATCTTTGATCACCAAAATGACATATTTAGGCTTTTTTTTCCTTTAAATAAAATTGCCTTAAAATAGCTTGAATGTAACTCGACACCCTTGCCTCATTTAGTATGCACGGTTCTATGAATATGCAAATGAGCCCCACCTCCACTCACTCACTCAGCTCAGAGATCCACTTGTTGACGATCACACGTTGATCTGATTGGTTACAAGGTAGTTTGTGACGTCAGAAACACCAGTGTTTTTGAGACTGTCTTTGGTTCACTGCAGTTTTAAGGAGAAAATACTCAGCAATGGTGTCGACTTATGAATTTACACATAGTTTGTCTTAAAACATATTAAAAACACAGCATAGACATATAAACAACATCTAAAAGCTGGATTTTCTCCACAGGGAGACTTTAAGGCTCCTTTCACTGAAGACTGCTTTATTATTGGCTCTTAGTGAACTTCATGCTTTGACGGTTCATAACTCCTGTATGCTATTCACTCTGGAATCGAGATTGTCTAAAGTGAGCAAGTCAGATCTACTGGCTTTCCATCTGCCCTTCCAGCAGCTTCATTGCTCGTGTCCTGTCCGAGAACTTAACTGCGATAGAGACGATTGTCCAAAATCTCCACCGGTGGACAGATTTATCCCGGTATATCACCCACCCCTAGTTCCCTGGATGGGAACTACTGATCTTGATGTTTCTGAATGCATAAATGCATCAGATGAAGCCAAACCCTGCCTATAGAACTAAAACCTAAAGAAGACTAAAACATGAACTCAACTCGAACTTCATCGGCTGCCTCATAAGCACTGATTTGTCCTTCATGAAGTTCGCTTGCAGTGTTTGTCGTTGTTCTAGTAGATGTTTGTCAGAGAAGTGTTAGTGTGTGAGGATCACTTGAGCGGTGTGTTCTGTTTGTGTCAGGTGACTGATGTGGCGTTGCGTTATCACTCCTGCGGCTCTGAGGATGGTGTGTCTTCTGTCCCACGCTGCTGTCAGTCCCTGCTGGCGTCCGGCGCTGAAGCGAGTGTGTGTGAGCTGTGTGTCTCTCACTGCTGGGCTCTGAGTGTGTGTGTGGAGCACGTCCAGCTCTCCAGCGCCCCCTGCAGGAGCGTCCAGGGCTCATACAGTCCGTTCAGTCAGATCAGTGTTTGTAGCAGGAGCGTCCCGAGGCCCATCCCTGGCTCCATCCCTGTCTCCATCACTGACTCCATCACTGGCCTTCAGTGCCGAACCAACAACACACTGCGCTTCTACATGCTGGACGCCACACTGCACTGGACGCTGGCACAGAGACTCGGGGCGACCAATCACAGTGGCCGGCCCTTCATCACCATCATCAACCTCAGAGACGAGACGCACTACGTGCTCAAGCACACCGACTCGCTGGGTAAAAACACTGAACACACGAACACACACACACACACAAAAACAGCCTTTTTCCACCTTAGAAACATTGCTAAGCTACGTAATATGCTATCAGTTTCTGATGCAGAAAAGTTAGTTCATGTATTCATGACCTCGAGACTGGATTACTGTAATGCTTTATTAGCTGGTTGTCCTGCATCCTCAATAAACAAGCTACAGTTAGTCCAAAATGCCGCCACTAGAGTTCTTACGAGATCAAGAAAATATGATCATATAACACCGATTTTATCATCACTGCATTGGTTACCTATAAAGTTCCGTATTAATTATAAGGTATTGCTACTGACTTATAAAGCCCTAAACGGCTTAGCTCCAGTCTATTTAACGGATCTTCTATCGCCCTATAATCCATCGCGCTCTTTAAGATCACTAAATTCAAGGCTTTTGGTCATACCTAGGATATCCAGAACCACCAAAGGAGGGAGAGCATTTTCACATTTGGCTCCAAAACTCTGGAATAGTCTTCCTGATACTGTTCGTTGCTCAGACTCGCTCTCCCAGTTTAAAACTAGATTAAAGTCGCATCTCTTCAGCCAGGCATTCATATAATCCTACAGTTCAAACTACAATCCGGCCTCTAGCTCATAAATGCCAGAGGAGAACTGGCCCCCGACTGAGCCTGGGTTCTCCCAAGGTTTTTTTTTCTCCATTAGGTCACCTGATGGAGTTTTAGGACACCATTAGGTCACTTGATGGAGTTTTTCGGTTCCTTGCCACTGTTGCCTTTGGCTTGCTCAGTTGGGGATATTTTGGGGATATTTCATTTAATTTTATCAATCAATAAATTCCTCTTGAAACAAACTTTGTTGTATTATTTTAATTTAATACTGTGAAGCTGCTTTGATACAATCTGTATTGTGAAAAGTGCTATACAAATAAACTTGACTTGACTTGACTTGACTTGACACACACACACACACGTCACACTGCACCAGTAATAATTGCTGTTCTCTCTGTCTGTGGAGCAGAAGATTTCATCCAGAACTTCAGCGTCTCCTTCAGTCCTTTACACAGACATCTGGTGGGACACAAACAACATCAGCACACTCAGTCCCTCATACAGGAAGTGACATCAGACAGCTTCCTGGACACCGTCATGGACTCCCAGCAGGTGAGATCAGCTCTTCTTTTAAATGCTTATATTAACTTAAAGAGAGTACAGAGGGAATAAATAACACACATTCAGCCTGATACAGAAAAGTTAATAAATTTAGAATAAAGGTCCATTCACACCAAGAACTATGACTATATTAGCGTCCACACCAAGAACGATGACTATATTAGCGTCCACACCAAGAACGATGACTATATTAGCGTCCACACCAAGAACGATGACTATATTAGCGTTCACACCAAGAACTATGACTATATTAGCGTCCACACCAAGAACGATGACTATATTAGCGTCCACACCAAGAACTATGACTATATTAGCGTTCACACCAAGAACGATGACTATATTAGCGTCCACACCAAGAACGATGACTATATTCGCGTTCACACCAAGAACGATGACTATATTAGCGTTCACACCAAGAACGATGACTATACGAGCTCGATCGACTAGAACGAGCTGCTTCCTGCTCAGCTACCGTTTGGACGCTCTTGCTTACTGCTCCGCGCTTTGCTCTATCGCTTTTATATTTTATCTTCTATATTTTTATATTTTAGCTCCTTTTATCACCTAATTTTAACTTCAGCAAATCAACCTGACCAGCTTACATTCCGAGGAAAGGAAAACACAACTGCCTACAAGGATAAGAAAGAAAATGCCTCTTCTGGAATCTACTTGCTGCACTAACTGCCACAGACTTTTACAAAGGATTGCAGTTCTTGAAACAAAGTTATTTACGGGACCACCAAACCAGACGGAACACACAACAGAGCTTCGTCATGGACGCCCTCAGCATATAGCCGGTGAGTCCCATGAAACTAGTGCTCCTCGACAGGTAGAGAAACAAGCCGATCGACTTACAAATCGATGGCACAAACAGGGAGCGAGACCCAAAGACACTCGAGACATCAGATTGTCACGAGCCTCACATATTGCCGCAGTAGCATCCTCTACCCCAGATACAGCTCTGACAAGGATTGCAAACACTGGTCTCCTACCAACACCTATACATCTTGAGAACAGATTTGAAGTACTAATGAATGTAAATGAGGAATCCCCAAATGTGATGAATGTGATTGAACACAGACTGAATCAGCCTGTAGCTAACACTGATGCTAACTGGCGCTCAAGGTCGAGCAGACAGCGGCACTCAGCTCAGAGCGCAGCCGAGCCCAGGACTCTGATAGTGGGGGACTCCATAATCAGAAACATTAGCAGCAGGGATACAACTACATGCTGCCTTCCACAAGCAACAACTTCTGATATAAACAGGGAACTTCAGAACATTCTAATGAAACATAAGACTGCAAATCGACTCATCATTCATGTGGGGAAGAATGATATTCATAAAGAGCAGTCAGAACTCCTTAAGAAGGATTTCAATGCACTTTTTGAAACACTTAAAAGACTGAAAGTTCAAACATTCATCAGTGGACCACTCCCAGCAAGAGGAACAAACAGGTTTTCACGGTTGCTTGGGATTAATACATGGCTGCAAAAAACCTGCAATATAAAAGGAGTAAACTTCATTGACAACTTCAATCTTTTCTGGAGTCAGAGACAACTATTTCATCGGGATGGCCATCACCCAAACAAACTTGGTTCAAGAGTGTTAAAGGACAATATCTACTTCTCC
Organism: Leuciscus idus; assembly: GCA_021554675.1. Classification (NCBI taxonomy): domain Eukaryota; kingdom Metazoa; phylum Chordata; class Actinopteri; order Cypriniformes; family Leuciscidae; genus Leuciscus; species Leuciscus idus. The sequence goes on from CM038623.1 coordinate 2,026,590, forward strand.
CTCAATCATCCTTCTGCAGTGTGTGTCAATCTGAACGACACACACACACCTGGAAACAGTATGAATGACCACAGGACTTCACTTCAGCAGCAAAATGGACATGCGGTTGACATGATATCACACAAGGACAATGATAACACCACTGAGCCACAACAACCTCTGCTCACGGACACAATCTCAGCTGAGCCCTGCCCACAGAGCCACACATCAGAACTGCTCCAAGATTCAGCACCCAAGGACGACTTCCTGGAAAACAGTCAGAGAAGCCAGGACAGCATATTACAGCCTCCGATAACACCTGAGCAACAGCCCCTCTCACCAGACACGTTATCCCTCTCTCCAACATCCCCACTTCTGTGTTTCTCACAGAAAATGGAAGAACTGGTGCATGCTGGAACCAGACTATCCCACTCTTTTGCTGCAAGCCCCCAGATACCAACCAAAAAACGGCAAGCACCTCAAACACCGAAGCCTGCGCGCCGAGCTCGCCCGCCCCCTCCTGTGAGAGCTCTTCGGCCTCTTCGGCCAAAACGCCAGGGCCCACACCCTCCTCCATCTGCTCGAGGTGAACCAAAAACAACTGATACCAGCTCTCAGTGACATGTTTTGGGTCCCTGCTATGATAACAGTAACTTTCTCAAATGTTTACAGAACAAGCGGGAACCCAGTGTGCCTGTATCTTTCTCTATTGCTGTTCTATTACAAGATAGAAAGTCTAAGGCCTTCAATAGCCGTACAGCAAACCCAACTAATCTGGTGCCTATTACATGTTAAACTTAGGTTGCTGTGGGGACAAAAAGTAAGACTGTTAAGTTAGCACTTTTAAACATTCGCTCACTTAAAAATAAATCACTTCTTGTCAACGACTTAAAGCCCATGTTGCAGGTTAGAGTACCCAGTAAGCCAATGTATAGAAAAATAATGTAGGAACTAGATTTAAATATAAACATATACTTATAAAACGCTATTTAGGCTTCTGGAGTCGTTTTTGTGAGAAATTTTTACTTCCGCATTTGAAAATCGCTTAAACCGCCGAACCTGAAGTGACGTAACATGAGGTAGAGCGGTCAAAGTAAATCAACTAGCGAATAGGAAAGCAATGGATCGCAATGACAGCTCGGAATGAGAATTGTAGCCTAAATGTTTACTCATATGATATATATATATATAATTCATTTATAATTGATATATATGATGATATCATATAATTATGAGCCTCATATGAAGCCAAGTGAGCAGGACAGGCCAGGATTAGACAGAACAACGGTGAGTTGTGGTGTGAGGAGAACAGGGCGAGAGAACAGTGTTAGCTTATAGATGTATTCACGTTAGCCGACGATATGTATAACACTATGCTAAGATCACAATACTGTACAGATTATTATCATCATGTATCAGGCAATAGCAAAGCTAGTACTTAGACCCTTACCTGCCTGTGTTGTGTGTCAGCCATTAGGAGACAGTTTCCAGAGGAAGAGGGACTTTATAAAGGCTTTGAATTGACCCATTTGGTGACGATGAATAAAAAAATGATCACAATCACAACTGTCTTACTGTATAAAAACTTTATATGTAGAAACAGCCAACACAAACATTAAAGTCGGTTTGTACAGATTGAAAATGAATTATAGAACATAATATATTATATTTATAATAATAATAATAATAGTGTCGGCTGCAGACTAATAACAAACACATAAATGCATTACATTACAAGTTTATGTAGGATATGTTAATGAATTAAATTAAGACAAGGCACATTTTGTAAAACAGATGTAGCCTACAATAAGTGATCTCTGACGGATCCGTGAGCGTCATGTTTCCCGCTGGCGGCCGAACCACATGCTGACGGCGGACCGTCACCGCGGGCGACCCGATGAAGGAGCTGGGACAGTGTGCACATATCGCCGGGATTATAATCATTCGGTCTATAGTGAACGCTACACACTACCGCGTTTTTCAAAGCAGAAGCAGAAGTGAAGTCCCGTCTCTTACCCTGCACAAAACGCACACTGGCACGGAAGATCGCACCGTCCTTTTTCTTATTCGGAAACCTGTGGACTCGATGTCCTGACAGGCCATAATTCACAATCATTTACCACGACGATGATTAATTGAAATACAATAAGCACAGAAAACACACTGAATCATGACCGCTCCAACTGAATACCAACCTATCTCTGCACTGAGCGCGAACGCAGAGCCAAACGACTACCTCATGTGGCGTCATATGACGCGATGGTGAAAAAAAGCGCTTTTTCAACACGGTCAAGGAAACGGTCACGTTTTCTATTAAATTTGTGCCCTTATGTCTTGCAAAACAATTTTTAATCCTGCATTTACTTTTCATATGGTATTTTCATACAAGGTTATATTAATAAAAAATAAATAAAAAAAACCTGCAACATGGCCTTTAATAACCACAAACAACCTGGACTTTATGTTTCTAAATGAAACCTGGCTAGAAGACAGCTGCAGTGCAACAATCCTCAATGAAACAGCCCCTCCTAACTTTACTTTTATGAGTGTCTGCAGAGCTGTTAAGAGAGGTGGGGGTCTAGCTGCTCTTTCTAAAGATATCTATCAATGTAAGCAAATATCATTTGGGAATTACCCGTCTTTCGAATATCTAGGTACTGTGTTAAAAGGTGCTCCACGCATTTTACTTATCATTATTTACAGGCCTCCAAAATACTCTCCAGCCTTTGCTGAGGACTTTACAGAACTGTTATCAACCATTTCCTCAGAGTTTGACTGTTTTGCCATTGCTGGAGATTTTAACATTCACATAGATAATGCAGAAAACAATATGGCAAAAGAAATCAAAACTGTTTTAAAAACTTTTGATCTGAATCAGCATGTACATGGATAAAGTCAGGAAGAAGAGTGGCAGACAAAAAGCACCTCGGAGAAACTCAACAGCAGTGCAAATTATGAAAAGACAATGCAGAAAAGCAGAGCGCATGTGGCGGAAGACAAAACTTGTAGTCCAGAAACTCAACAGCAGTGCAAATTATGAAAAGACAATGCAGAAAAGCAGAGCGCATGTGGCGGAAGACAAAACTTGTAGTCCATCTACAAAGACAGCCTGCATGCTTTCAATATGGAACTAGGCAAAGCTAGACAGACTTTTTTCTCAAATATTATAAACAGCAATTTAAACAACACACGCACTCTTTTTGCTACTGTAGAGAGACTGACAAACCCCCCAAGCCAGATTCCCAGTGAAATGCTCTCAGACAACAAGTGCAGTGAGTTTGCTTCTTTCTTCTCTGAGAAAATCAATAATATCAGAAAGGTGATCAGCACATCCTTGAGTTGCGCTGGGGTCAAACAGATCCGACCACCTGAGAAAGTAGTTACTATGTCTGACTTCAAAGAAATTGATGGCACAATTTTGGAAGAAACCGTACAGCACCTTAAAACATCAACATGTGCCCTTGACACACTTCCCACATGTGCTAAGCAGTTTAGAAGCAGATCTTCTAGAAGTGGTAAATGCCTCACTTCTCTCTGGGAGTTTTCCAAACTCCCTGAAAACTGCAGTTGTCAAGCCCCTCCTGAAAAAGAGCAATCTGGATAAGACCATATTAAGCAACTATAGACCGATCTCAAATCTTCCTTTCATAGGCAAGATCATTGAAAAAGTTGTCTTCAACCAGCTGAACAAATTCTTAAGCTCGAATGGATACTTTGACAATTTTCAATCTGGTTTCCGACCGCACCACAGCACAGAGACAGCGCTCATAAAGATAATAAACGATATTCGCTTAAATACTGATTCAGGCAAATGATCAGTGCTGGTACTACTCGACCTCAGTGCTGCATTTGACACTGTCGATCATAACATACTTCTTGACAGGCTGGAAAAGTGGGTGGGGCTTTCTGGGATAGTCCTAAAATGGTTCAGGTCATACTTAGATGGGAGAGGTTATTATGTGAGTATAGGAGACCATAAGTCTGAGTGGACATCCATGACATGCGGAGTCCCTCAAGGCTCAATTCTTGCGCCACTCCTGTTCAACCTGTATATGCTCCCAATGAGCCAAATAATGAGAAAGAACCAAATTGCTTACCACAGCTATGCAGACGACACACAGCTGTACTTAGCCCTATCGCCTAACGATTACAGCCCCATTGACTCCCTGTGCCGATGCATTGACGAAGTCAACAGTTGGATGTGTCAAAACTTTCTTCAATTAAACAAAGACAAAACTGAAGTTATTGCGTTTGGAAACAAAGATGAAGTTCTCAAGGTGAACGCATACCTTCACTCTAGGGGTCAAACAACTAAACATCAAGTCAGGAATCTTGGTGTGACACTAGAGTCAGACCTTAGTTTCAGTAGTCATGTCAAAGCAATAACTAAATCAGCATACTATCATCTGAAAAATATTGCAAGAATTAGATGCTTTGTTTCCAGACAAGACTTAGAGAAACTTGTGCATGCTTTCATCACCAGCAGGGTGGATTATTGTAATGGACTCCTCACTGGCCTTCCCAAAAAGACCATAAGACAGTTGCAGCTCATACAGAACGCTGCCGCCAGGATTCTGAGCAGAACCAGAAAATATGAACATATCACACCAGTCCTCAGGTCTTTACACTGGCTCCCAGTTAGATTTAGGATTGATTTTAAAGTATTATTACTGGTATATAAATCATTCAATGGCCTAGGACCTCAATACATTGCAGATATGCTCACTGAATATAAACCCAACAGATCACTCAGATCATTAGGATCATATCAGCTAGAAATACCAAGGGTTCACTCTAAACATGGTGAGTCTGCTTTTAGCTATTATGCCAGCCGCAGCTGGAACCAGCTTCCAGAAGAGATCAGATGTGCTCCTACAGTGGTCACATTCAAATCCAGACTCAAAACACTTCTGTTTAGCTATGCATTTACTGAAAGAGCACTGTGCCACTGTTCGTCCGACTGTTTGTACTGTACTGTATTTTATTTTTTTATTTTTCTAAACTGTTTCTTATTTATTTTAATTATTTTAATTTCTCCTATGTAAAGCACTTTGAATTGCCATTGTGTATGAAATGTGCTATATAAATAAACTTGCCTTGCCTTGCCTTGCCTATATTAGCGTCCACACCAAGAACGATGACTATATTAGCGTCCACACCAAGAACGATGACTATATTAGCGTCCACACCAAGAACGATGACTATATTAGCGTTCACACCAAGACCTATGACTATATTAGCGTTCACACCAAGAACGATGACTATATTAGCGTTCACACCAAGAACGATGACTATATTCGCGTTCACACCAAGAACGATGACTATATTAGCGTTCACACCAAGACCTATGACTATATTAGTGTTCACACCAAGACCTATGACTATATTCGCGTTCACACCAAGAACGATGACTATATTAGCGTTCACACCAAGACCTATGACTATATTAGTGTTCACACCAAGACCTATGACTATATTAGCGTTCACACCAAGACCTATGACTATATTAGCGTTCACACCAAGAACGATGACTATATTAGAGTTCACACCAAGAACAATAACTGTGATCTTCTCTCTGTCTCATCAGGACGTGCTGCTGTTGTATTATTCGACCTGGTGTGGTTTCTGCTCGCTTCTCAATCACGTGTTTCTTCAACTGGCCCGTCTTTTCCAGGGAAACAGCGCCCTCACGGTGGCCAGGTGTGGAACTGCACCTGCAAACACTTCACATTAGCTTCACATGACCATATATTCAACGCTTACAGTTGCTCAGTAATAATCATGTTTGTTTATTACTGTTCTTGTTGTTTTCAGAGTGAATGTTGGCCGTAATGATCTGCCCTGGGAGTTTATGGTGGATCATCTGCCCTCCGTGCTGCTCTTCCCCCGACACAGGTTCAAAAACCCCGTCATAAAGTGTAAAACTCTTTTCCGTACAGTGTAAATATTCTCGCACACGTTACTGTCTCCCGCAGGAAGCAGATGAGTGTCAAGTTTCCAGAAAACACACCCATGACGGTTCCCAACCTGCTGCGGTTCATTCTGCAGCACACTAGCCACGCCCCCTGGGAGGAGTCAGACAGTGGGGCGGAGTCAGCGTCCCTGCTGGGGGCGGAGCTTCATAGACTGCTGCGGGAAGTGTCAGGAAGACAGGAAGGGAAGTGCGAAGCTTCCTGATGAGTGACAGACCGAGATCATGGCAGAATCTCACAAAACCGCTCAAGAACACGTCCAGCTCATATTTCATGTTCTGGTGATTAATAATGATTGTCATTACAGACGTGAGCGATCAATGAAGGTGTTCCTCTGATTCTCAGCAGCACATGTGGACTTTATGAGGGTTTAAAGAGAAACAGTTTTTTAAAAAAAGAAGTATTTCTTTTGGTTTTGCTGAAATTGTCTATTTTTTCATGATCACTAAAGTATGGCATCTGGTGCAGTATTCAGGGATTTCTTGATTGTTCTCAGACTTGAAGGGTTAAATTAAAGTTTATGGTGGTAAATGTGATCATCACTGACTTTTTTGTATCATTTGGTTTCTCTTTACATTTAGTAAATTGTACTTGATTACTAAAGTCAATTTATTATTAGTTAATTAACATGCAAATAAATGACTTTCTATTTAATGGTAAATGAAATTTAAGGATATTTTGATTTTATGCATGGTTTAAAAAATATTAAGTCTAACAATAAAACGTAAAATGTTAATGTAAGGTATTGGTAATAAGGAAACAAAACCAGAACAAGGTTTACTTTTAGTTTTAGGTTTTAAAAAGCTATAATAATTTAAATGAATTTTTTTCAAAAAATCAGATAAAAATACTGTGATCCATTAAAACAATCAGGCCCTAAAAAAGCTATCATTAATATTGTATGAATAAAAGTATATTTTAGATATGCGCGAGAGATTCTCCCTTGTGCAGAAACCGTTAATCGTCGTCAATCAGGCAGCGCGCGTAGTGAGTGACAGGAGCTTTTCTGAGGGAACTTTTACTTTTTCGCTACAACTGATTTTTAAACAGCAGTAGTCATTTTACATTATAGTAACTGAGAGTAATGTATCATTTCTTTTAGGTATATGTAACATCAATCATTATAGTGAAGGATTTAATTTAATAATAAAACGGTGAATTAGTTATGAAGAAATCTGGAGTCAAAACATGGACGTGTAACGCAATGCGAAGCTTTAATTCTATGACGGGAAAGATCAGCCCTTCACCGTCTCATGTTTTTTATGCAACCGGGTCACGTGATATCTGACACACACACACACACACACACACACACACACACACACACAGAGAGAGAGAGAGAGACAGGTGTACGGTCTCCTCCTTCAGGAAACACTTTAGATTGAAAGCAAATTAAAACTTCATGGATGAGAAGACGCCATTTTGGAGACACAATAACTTTCACAAATTTCACACTTAACGGTCAGTATTTGCTTCTGATATGTCATATTATCCATATTATTATTATCACACGTGCGTCGTTAGATCTGTGTGTCTTTATCTCGTTTTTTGGCTCAGTTTTGTTTGCAGAACAGATTAGCCACTAATCTAAACCGCCTTTCTTTTTCCCTTTTCTGTAAAAGTTTGATTTCTTATTTTCCCATTCACGTACATACGAAATGAGTTCATGATGTTCAAGTTTATTTGTCGTGCATAAAGTTAGTGTCAGATTGTACATTGAAACGCTTGTGGTGAGTCACGTGTTTTCTACAACAATACTGTCGTGATTACTGATTAATCGTCTGGTCGCTGGTATCTAATCACAATTATTTGAGGAAACTGCAATACATTTTAATCCCCTTATGCCAAAGAAAAAGGGGGGAAAGGACCTTACACAAAGATAGTCAAAGGCCCTTAATATGAAATGGTTTGTGGGTTTGATCAGACTGCATTATATTATACATCATTATATTAATTTTCACTGCATTAAAGTACATCATATGGGCCTATTTTATTATAATTTTTATTACATTGTATATAATTCCAATTAGGGCTGTGAAACAAATAATCACGATTAATCGCATCCAAAATAAAAGTTTGTGTTTACATAATATATGTGTGTGTACTGTGTATATATATATATATATATACATACACACATAGGCCTACATATTCAAGAAATAGTTGCATACTACATATATACATTTATATGTAATTTATATTATATATAAATAACAAATTCTTATTAAATAATAGTGTGTATTTATATATATATACAAAATAATTATACACAGTACACACACATATATTGTGTAATAAACAAACTTTTATTTTGGATGCGATTGTTTCACAGCCCTAATTCCAAGTAAAAAAAAAAAAAAAAAAGATTTAAATTGTAATGAACAAAACAGTTCAAATGTAAATTTGTAAATTGCCTCTTTTATTGTCATTATTATTTAATATGTAATAATTTTTAGTATTTCATATTTAATCATCAGCACAAAAGTCATGATTGTGGCAGGCCTAATGTACAATACAGGATAAATATAATTAGAAATTATAATCTACATATGAGTCCAAAATCAAAATGTATTATCTTTTATAAGAAAATTAAGTGATTTCTAGATCACTCATTCTATTGCCTAAGTTATGAGAAAAAATATCAGTTAAGAATAGAAGATTGAAAATATTCAACATCAGGGGCCCGTTCTTCGTACGTCGCTAACTCAGTTAGCTTAGCTGGATTTGATTGTTGACGATTTGGCATGATCTTGGATTGTTTGGTTCTTCGAAGCTCATCCTGGACTTGCTGTCATAGCAACAGGTCCGTAAGCTTAAACCTGCTCGGGAGCAGAGGCTTATTTCATGTAAACAGGATTAGATTGCGGCTTTTTTAAGCGGAGCTGATACGGGAAGTCCAGCGCTGAGCGATTTCTGAGCACTTTCTGAGATGTATATTTTTTCTCGTGACTCGTGAGATTGTCGTTTACATTATTAAATTGTTGGAAACGCACATTTATTTTCGACTTGTCGGAGTCGGGCTTTAACTACAGAACAAACTGTTTGCATTGCCCTAAGATTATTTGCGAGTGGCTCTTTCCTTTACACTATTGGAGATGCGGAGAACTTGATGTTAAGTGCTGTCTGTCGTGTCATTCGGAGTTTACCTGGCGCTTTTAGGTTTAAAAAACAGTTTTAGGTTTTTTTTGTGTCATTTCCAAGCCACTGAAGACCCAATGTTGTAAAGCAGTTTTTTTTTTAAAGCAATTTTTTTTTTTTAGGCTATCATAATTTTTGATGAAGATCATGCAATCATACAGTATGTCACTCAGGCTTCACTAACGTGATTGGTACCATAGACTATAGGCTAGACCATAGACTGCCATCAAGGCCTCAATGAAGGGGATTATGTGAACAGAAAGGGGGTTCACAATGTAAATGTGCAGCCCAGTTACTATTGGGATTCTTAATATTCCAGATTAATAATATTATATCAAATAAAAAAAAGGCAGTTGACTAAAATCTTCCATATCACAAATGTGAAAGCAAAATGGCCAGGATCTGTGCATGAATTTTCAGAGATTCACATTTATGCACATTATTTGAAAGTGGTAAGAAAAGTTCCACAATTAAATATCAAGCTCTCTGTATTACATACACTTATGCTGATCCTAACAGAACTGCATTTCTTCATAGGTGATTATGACATGTTCCTGCAGACAGGTGTTTATGACCCCATTCCCTGACCCAAACCAGTTACAATGCAGCTCTAGCCAGGACAAGGGCACACAATGAAATGAACTTTGGCTAACTAAAGGGAAGATTTCAGTGTCTGATAAGTCTGAGGGTTGCACACCTGACAGGGCCTGTGACATTGTTGCATGTGCCATATTACACAACATTGCAAAAAAAATTCATTAAATGTTTAATAAAAGACAAATATGCTTAGTTCCTTGAGTTTTATTTCAATTGTTCTTTGTAAAGAAAAGCCAGTGGTCAAGTGCCTGCAACAAGAGATATTAGACACATGCCTCATGCAACAAATAAAAAGGAAAAGTTGTCTATACACTGCCCACCTGTAGGCCTATGTCTCCTCTGTCTGTGCAGACTCTTCTGTAGGCCTTTCTGTAGATGTGGAATCCTGACACTTATATTGCAGCCATAAAGCATACAAGTATAAATGAAGTAAAGTTATTTATGCACTTGCAGGTAGGCTAGTTCCTCCATATGACAGTTATCTGAGAGGGTTTATTCACTGTCCAGTGCAATGGAAACAAATAGACATTACAAAGTCTTATACTTTCTTTCCTTTGGAAAGTTAGAAAATGTCCACTTACTGCACATATTTCAGCTCCACTTTCTTGGGAACAGATACAAGTGTTGGTGTATTGTGTAAAAGTGCACAAAAGAGGAAAACACAATGTCATTACAATGAACTCCACTCGGGAAAAATGTGATCAATAACTCATGCCAAAATATTTTTACATTAACATAAGTTTATCAGTTTTCACTTTCACAAGTCAAAGCAATTCATCATTACTCAAGATTTACCAGTTGAAATGACTATACGGCCTTAATTTAATGCAGCAAAAAATATTTTACAGTGTAGGCTACTAAGATGTTTTTCTTTTTTTCAGCCTTTTTCTTGGTTGCTTTTATAAACAGACAACCATTTATTTAAAAGTTCCTTCTAACGGATTTAAATTGTCTGCTACTTTTTGCCAGCCCTCTCTCGTGGCTTTTGCAGACTTTGAGGTGTTCCCTGCCGTTTTGATTAAACATTAAAATTCCGAATAAACTTCGACTATTAGTTCTTGCTCTGCTGAGGAGAAAAACTGAGCGCGCTCTTTGGCCACGCTGAACAGCCAATAGCAGCGTTGCTGATCAATGTTTCTACTATCGATACATATCCCCTTTTATACCAGCACATGAACGCGCAGTTATCTCAGATAACTCAATCCAGCGATACTAATCATAAACAACAAGTGTGTTCGAAGAACCCAATTAGCCGGATCATGATTAGCACGATGATATCATCTTGGATGTGTCATTTGATCTCGGATGTAATAAGCAACGTACGAAGAACGAGCCCCAGGAATGTCAGAAGCAGAATGCGTAGTTTGTACACAGAACCCAGCAAACACATTTGCGCTGTGGCAACATCTGTGGCACGTTGCATTTCTGCTATGGCAACGTCGCTGTCTACGTGCTCGCAACATTGTAACAACGTAGAATTGAAAGACGCCAGGGGCTCGTTCTTCGTACGTTGCTTATTACATCCGAGATCAAATGACACATCCAAGATGATATCATCGTGCTAATCATGATCTGGCTAACTCGGTTCTTCGAACACACCTGTTGTTTATGATTAGTATCGCTGGATTGAGTTATCTGAGATAACTGCGCGTTCATGCGCTGGCTTAAAAGGGGATATGTATCGATAGTAGAAACATTGATCAGCAACGCTGCTATTGGCTGTTCAGCGTGGCCAAAGAGCGCGCTCAGTTTTTCTCCTCAGCAGAGCAAGAACTAATAGTCGAAGTTTATTCGGAATTTTAATGTTTAATCAAAACGCCAGGGAACACCTCAAAGTCTGCAAAAGCCAGGAGAGAGGGCTGGCAAAAAGTAGCAGACAATTGAAATCCGTTAGAAGTGGCCATGTTAGATGTTTTTATCACTTATTAGCCTATATTTTTGTATTTTAATAATTGCATAATTACTTTGTTCATTGTAATGTCAGAGTCACCACACTAGAACATGGGAACAAATAAAAGTGAAGTACAAAAATATTCTACATAATGGTAATTTTTAGTTATTATAGTCTCTTCTATAAAAGGAACTGTTAAATAAATGTTTGTCTGTTTATAAAAGCAACCAAGAAAAAGGCTGGAAAAAAAGAAAAGATCTTAGTAGTATAGTCATTTCAACTGTTAAATCTTGAGTAATGATGAATTGCTTTGACTTGTGAAAGTGAAAACTGATAAACTTATGTTAATGTAAAAAATATTTTGCCATGAGTTATTGATCACATTTTTCCCGAGTGGAGTTCATTGTAATGACATTGTGTTTTCCTCTTTTGTGCACTTTTACATAATACACCAACACTTGTATCTGTTCCCAAGAAAGTGGTGTCTGAAATATGTGCAGTGAGTGGACATTTTCTAACTTTCCAAAGGAAAGAAAGTATAAGACTTTGTAATGTCCATTTGTTTCCATTGCACTGGACAGTGAATAAACCCTCTCAGATAACTGTCATATGGAGGAACTAGCCTACCTGCAAGTGCATAAATAACTTTACTTCATTTATACTTGTATGCTTTATGGCTGCAATATAAGTTGCAGGATTCCACATTTACAGAAAGGCCTACAGAAGAGTCTGCACAGACAGAGGAGACATAGGCCTACAGGTGGGCAGTGTATAGACAACTTTTCCTTTTTATTTGTTGCATGAGGCATGTGTCTAATATCTCTTGTTGCAGGCGCTTTACCACTGGCTTTTCTTTACAAAGAACAATTGAAATAAAACTCAAGGAACTAAGCATATTTGTCTTTTATTAAACATTTAATGAAAAGTTTTTTTTTTTTTTTTGGCAATGTTGTGTAATATGGCACATGCAACAATGTCCCAGGCCCTGTCAGGTGTGCAACCCTCAGACTTATCAGACACTGAAATCTTCCCTTTAGTTAGCCAAAGTTCATTTCATTGTGTGCCCTTGTCCTGGCTAGAGCTGCATAACTGGTTTGGGTTAGGGAATGGGGTCTGCAGGCAGGAACATGTCATAATCACCTATGAAGAAATGCAGTTCTGTTCGGATCAGCATAAGTGTATGTAATACAGTGAGCTTGATATTTAATTGTGGAACTGTCCTTACCACTTTCAAATAATGTGCATAAATGTGAATTTCTGAAAATTCTTAAGTCATGCACAGATCCTGGCCATTTTGCTTTCACATTTGTGATATGGAAGATTTTAGTCAACTGCCTTTTTTACATTTGATATAATATTATTAATCTGGAATATTAAGAATCCCAATAGTAACTGGGCTGCACATTTACATTGTGAACCCCCTTTCTGTTCACATAATCCCCTTCATTGAGGCCTTGATGGCAGTCTATGGTAGCCTATAGTCTATGGCACCAGTCACGTTAGTGAAGCCTGAGGGACACATACTGTAATCGGCATGGTCATGATTGCATGATCTTCATAAAAAATTATGATAGCCTAAAAAAAAAAACTGCTTTAAAAAACACTGCTTTACAACATTGGGTCTTCAGTGGCTTGGAAATGACACAAAAAACCTAAAACTGTTTTTTAAACCTAAAAGCGCCAGGTAAACTCCGAATGACACGACAGACAGCACTTTCCATCAAGTTCTCCGCATCTCCAATAGTGTAAAGGAAAGAGCCACTCGCAAATAATCTTAGGGCAATGCAAACAGTTTGTGCTGCAGTTAAAGCCCGACTCCGACAAGTCGAAAATAAATGTGCGTTTCCAACAATTTTATAATGTGTTAAACGACAATCTCACGAGTCACGAGAAAAAAAAATACATCTCAGAAAGTGCACTATCGCGCTGCGCTGGACTTCCCATATCAGCTCCGCTTATGAAGCCGCAGTCTAATCTTGTTTACATGAAATAAGCCTGCTCCTGAGCAGGTTCAAGTTTGCGCACCTGTTGCTATGACAGCAAGTCCAGGATGAGCGTCGAAGAACCAAACAATCCAAGATCATGCCTAATCGTCAACAATCAAATCCAGCTAACTGAGTTAGCGACGTACGAAGAACGGGCCCCAGGGCTGTAGCAACGTTGTTGCGCGACATTCAGCAAATGAGAGACGACGTTCTGACATTTTGTTTTTATGCTAGATAGGCCTATAGATATCCCCCATTTAGCATTTTATGTTTTGAGGTTAATTTTTAATTAGTCAGATGTTAGATAATTATATCTTTAAAAAAAAAATATTGTTTATCCTTATTATTATTTAATGGGGCTATCAGTAAATTAGCCTAATTATAATCAACACCTGCAAGTGTACACTTTGAAGAGTAAAAATTAAAGAAGGTTACGTTAATTCAACTTTATTAAAACTAACTGCATATATGGTAATCAAATTGCACTTCCAAAAGTCATACATTTGTGAAAAAAAAAAAAAAACGAAATAAATAATTATACAAATTTCTTTTAAGTATAATAAATAAAACATAAAAAGCAAAGATCAGAACATTTAATGAACAAAACCGGTTCTGTACATGGCAGAGTCGAAAGCCGGACGATAAAATTCGGTGAATGTTAAACGTAATGAGTCCAGGAAACATCCACAAATCCAGAGGAGCAAAGAAACGAATGAGACTAAATAGCAACTAAACAGTGTTAGCGAGGCTACATTAGTCACATTAGAAAATGAATTGTAGGTTGTGTTTAAATAGTTGCGTATCTTATTTAGCTGAGGTAAATAAAACGCAATACTCGCGTATCCTTGCTCGATGAAGAATGAGACAACACAATGAGCCAACAGAAAGAACCAAGTCTCCTGGTCTTCGATTCTGAGTTTCCAACACTGTCTTAGTACATTAAGCCACGTCAAGATTTTTTCAAGCGTTTTAGGATGTCCCGCTCTCCCGCTTTAAATGTTTGATGCGCGTGGGGTTTAATCCGTTAGCTGTTCCATCACTGGGCTTTTGGTCTTTGTTTCCCAGGTGCTCAACTAAATAAAAGTGCTTGATATGTGTGTGCGTGGTGGGTTTTTGTGATTGGCACCCTGGGAAACTTTTTGATTCTCCCGATGGCCAGTCAAATCTACTCCCAAGCCAATCACGTCCCCCTCCTTAGTCAACAAAACCAACATAAGTTGAACGATGTTCACTAACCCAGCAAAGTTTTTCTCTTAGATTGGTGTTTATTCTGTTTAGCATGCAGTGTGAAGCATTTCACTCAGTTTCTTGATCATTACAATTCAATTTCAGTGAGTGAAGAACAAAATGATGCTCGCGTGCGTTATATGTTAGGCATGTTATCGTCTCTGACAGACAGCATGTTGAAGCATGATCTTCTCCTTCTCGGAAAGTGTAGTCAAAACATCCGGTACTGTGGGTTTCTGACAGACATCGATGTCGTGATATTCAGATGATGTGAGTTTGAAAACCGATGGCTCGTAAGGAATTGATGTATTTTTGAGCCGGCAAGTATTCAGTGAAGTGAGTGATGTCCATGAGTGTGTTTTGTCCAATTTTTTAGTTCTAATATTCCAACCGACAGTCGACAGCCTAAGTTTTGGACAGACATGATAACATGCTTAAAGATTGAACTATGTCTGATTTTGGGGTAATTATAAAACATGCTGGAGAATTTCAAATTGCTTTTTGCTTAGTTCATTATACTTGTTTTACAAACTGACATGTTTGGCTTGTCAAAAACTTTACATTCAGCTGTCGCAATTTCGTAGACTTTTGAAAATCAAGTTAATTTTTTACCAGGAAAGAAGTGGTTTTGATGCACAGTTGTTTTTATTGTCTCCTATAACAAAAAGTTTGTTATTTAAACCCATGAAAATGCAGGTCCTGTTGTAAATAATAGTGAGAAATTACTTTTTAAAACTGTTGTTGCATTATTAAAGGTACAATATGTAAGAATAAGTAATAAAAGTAATTAAGTAATAAAATATTCCAAAATCTCTTGCACAGTGTGATATTTTTCCTGCAGTTGTGTACTTACAATATCCCAAAAGTTCCCAAAGATTTTTAATTTCAGAGAAATTCCAATTTTAAATAATTGGCCATCCCGGAATCCCTGTTCACTTGTCGCCTGTCACTGACGTAATATCCGCGTTATCCCTGGTTTCCGCTCGTACTGCCATAGTAACCATGGTGACAGACGTGGACAACAGCGTTATGTTTAGCGGCACGCTCACGCTGTTGTTGTTTCGTTCAAACATTATGGATCATGGCAAGCAGACTTTGGGACAAAAGGAGAACTAAAACGAGGATCAATATCAGCCTGGTGTTTTGGAGATGCCGAGAGCTCCACGTCTGCAACTAACTTCGACTTGACAGAGCTCTTGCATGTACTTTATTAGACAGGTGAGCAAATGTACATAAAACTAATCAATGTTATACAGCTCAACATGATGAAATGTTAGAATATGATCAGTATGTTATTCTAATGTTGATCTAGCTTACTGCTAGTTTCATACAGACAAACTAACACATAGAATAACATTATAACTTTCAACACACTCAAATGCAGTTTAGTGTGATAGTGTAGAAACAGTGCTGCATTACCTCACAAGTTTAATTTGTCTAATAAACTAACCTGTGTGAGTATTAATTCAGCACTTGCGGGTAGTTTGGTGAAATTAAATGTCTTTCTTTCTTTCTTTCTTTATTAATTTATATAGCACAATTTAATACAACTGGCGTTGCCCAAAGTGCTTCACAGTAACAGAGTAAAAACACAGAACAATAGAATAAATAAACATATCACATAAAAAGACACATAGACAATAATCCAGTTAAAAAAGCTCTCCATTAGAGTTTAAAAGATGTTGTTTTAGCATGGCTTTGAACTAGAGCCCGAAGCCATTTGTTTTGAGAATAATGGCTGGCTGATGAAGTTATTGGCTGGCTAGCCGGCTCAGCCAAAACCTAAATGGCTGCTGCAGCCGCCAAACTTTTCATAGCTGCAAATGGCTGAAGCTGCCACTTCATGTCTACAGATGTCTATGTTATACTGATTTACTAGATCTCAATATTTTCAAGCAATGCATGGCTTACACTATATTTCTACAAAATGCAATACAATGTAATGTAAGAAAACACCAGATTTTACTTTCACAACGTATGTACATATTTATTTTGTAGTCTGTATGCTACTAAACATTTTCAAATAGCGACGGCAGAGATCGCGGAGAAGTATGTTGATTAAGAACACAAACTTTTGTTGAATTTAGGAGAAATCTAACTTGCAGACAAAGTGTAGTAAAATAAAGAGCTAAATGTGTATTTCAGACTTTTTTTCACCACAAGTCTGAAAGAAGACAAATATCCCAAAATCTCAAAATTGACCAGTAAAAAAAAACAAAACAATGTTTTTGCCTGCCGTGTCTCGCCTTAATATAAACACACACTGTTATCAGTATTATTTTGGACAAAGTTTTGCACATTTCACTTCAATGTACACTGAAGCATGCGTCGTGAATTAGCAATGTGGAAACGGTGGTTTGTTACTGCAGTAATATCACGTTCAGTGCTATAAATCTCTCCGTTCCAGAATATTTGGTTCATAACATCAATCTTTGATTCAGGTGTTTGTGCAACCGTGCCCTGAAGATTTAACAAAAGTCTGGGTAGGCCTAAGTAAAAAAAAAAAGTAAGTAGGAATTAGGAAAGTATGTGAGAAGTGAGATCAAAATTACCTTGCTTGCTTCTTTCCGCCATTTCACCTCAGTGCGAGAAAAAAATGCATCACTTCTTCTGTACGGAAAACGAGCAATTTTAAAGCAGCACTCAGTAGCTTCGGGATTTCTTCGCTGTATTCTCGCTTTTTGCTCGCAGGTTTCTCTCTAGAGCTCCCCCCACAGCTTCGGAATAGATATTTGACAGCACTGTTGTAAAAACTCGTTGGTGATTCTCAGACACCAGAGGCTATAGATCAACGACATCAAAGCAGATGGGACATTCTTTAAAACGTCTTCTTCATTCGGGTTCGGACAGCGTGAGGGAGCGCAATAATGACAGCATTTTAGCAGATTTCTTTTGGCCGTAAAGCAATTGTTTACATCGCGAGACCTGATATCACGCGAGACTTCCTGACGCAGCGGCCGGCGGCCCGCCGGCTCAAAGTTGCAAGTGCGTATTTTCCGCTCACGGGCACCAGGGGGGTGCGAAACGACCACCTTTCAACCCGAAATAAGTAATATAACCATTCCAATGACTCCGAAGCTGTTCAGTTAAGGTAAAAAAAAGTTACTTAGTTCACCTTTAATTGGTCGTCAATTCACTGTGAGTCTGTGTATCGTAGCAACGAGCACAAGACTGTGCTGTTATGAATCCAGTGGGAAAATAGATCTCGTGTATTGTTTATATATTTCGTGTGTGTATGTCTCTATGTGATAGAATTATTATTTGATGCAAATAATTCTAGCCGGTTCAGCCAAACTTGATCAGATGGCGGCTCAATTTGGCTTACGAAATTATTGGCTGGCGGCGGCTGAAATTCTAAATGGCGCAAATGGCGGCGCCTGGCGGCGGCTTCGGGGTCTACTTTGAACATGAATAAGGTTTTGGCAGATCTAATCGATTGAGGAAGGTCATTCCGAAGTTTTGGACCTGCTCGAGAAAATGCTCTATCACCCCTATGTTTATATTTAGTCCTGGTAGTACAAAGCAACTGTTTATCTTCAGATCTCAGGGATCTAGAGGGGATGTAAATTGCCACCAGGCTCGATAAATACACTGGGGCTAAGTTGTGCAAGGCCTTAAAAACTAGTACGAGGTCACAGAATAATATTTCTTTGCCGACTTTATCATTTTAGCTGCAGCATTTTGGATTTTCTGTAAACGCACAATTGCTCCGGCATCAACACCATAAAAAAGGGAATTACAATAGTCCATTCTAGAAAAAACAATGGACGTAATGGCTTTCTCAAAATCTGAAATAGATAGAAACGGTTTAGTCTTTGCTAACAGACGTAGGCTAAGAAAACAGGATCGCACCACAGAGCTAATTTGCCTGTCCAGCTTTAAATCACTATCCAGAACAAATCCCAAATTCTTTACACTAGATTTGACAAAAACCATTCAAAGAAGTTGTATTCAAGTACTGCAGCACGTCATGTTTTTTAGGGCCAAACACGATAACATCAGTTTTATTTTCATTTAGCTTCAAAAAGTTTGCAGCCATCCACTCCTTAACATCATGTAAGCATGCCAATAAAGTATCAAGTGAATTTGAATTTAATTCTCTCACGGGCAGATAAATCTGCGTATCATCAGCGTAGCAGTGGAATGACACTTTATGTTTCCGAAAAAATTTCCCCCAATGGTAACATATAGAGGGAGAAAAGAATTGGGGCAAGAATTGATCCTTGTGGGACTCCCCAAGGCAGATGTAATCTTGAGGAATCACAGCCCCCAAAGCTAACAGAAAAAAATCTGTCTGTAAGATAGGATTTAAACCATTTGAGAACAGTACCTTTTAGGCCAACCCAATGTTCTAAACGATTGATTAAAATCTCATGGTCCACCATATCAAACGCTGCACTAAGGTCAAGCAAAATCAGAATAACACTTTCCCCCTTATCCAATGAAACAAAGATGTCATTCAACACTTTGACTAGCACTGTCTCAGTACTATGGCAGGACTTAAAGCTTGACTGAAAGGGCTCGCTAATTGAATTTGCCGTGATGTGTGCTTGTAGCTGCTTGAATATCACTTTTTCTAAAACCTTGGCTAAAAAAGGTAAATTTGAGATCGGTCTAAAATTATTAGGATCCTCTATTGCCAAATTAGGCCTCTTTAATAATGGACGAACTGTAGCATACTTAAAAACTGCTGGGCAAGTGCCCTGACTAAGGCACTTGTTAATAAGGTTCAGCACTGTGGTTCCTACACTAGCAAAAATCTCCTTAAAAAACGAGGTGATATGACATCATCTTTAGATGAAGAAGGCTTAAGATGTACAACAATATCCACCAAAGCTGGAAGGTTAATAAGATGGAATTCACTCCATTCCGTGCTGCAAGGCACAGCCAGGTCAGAAATCGGAGTCATCTGTACTTTTAGTATTGTAGAGTGTATACCAGCAATTTTATCATTAAAAAATTTCAAAAAATCTTCACAGTTTAAGATTGAAGGATCTGGATACCTAGTTTGCCTAGGATTAATAACTGAATTTATTATCTCAAATAAAATTTTAGGATCATTCACATGTTGAGTGATAACATCTGAGTAATACTTGTGTTTAGCATCTCTAGAGGCCTTCTGAAATGATTGTAGCGATTCTCTAAAAATCTCGTTGTGGACCTGCAATTTATGTTTTTTCCACCTCCTCTCAGCTTGTCGAGCATGTTGTCTAAGTGCCCGTAGGGGTTCATTATCCCATGGCAAATGTTTAATTTTACTCCTTTTAGCTCTAAGAGGAGCAACATTATCCAAAATATCTGCACAAACTGAAGTAAACCGTTCCAGCAACTCATCAACACTTAAGTTCATCAAAGATGTTTCCGATAAAATAGATTCACCATAATCTTTATACAGAATAGAGAATTCAGCATTAGTAGAGGAATTGAATTTTCGAGACCATATTTTTTCTGGCAGTGACTTTTCCACATTCTTGTAAAAACATACATTGAAGAACACTGGTTTATGGTCCGAAAACACTACTTCGTCAATCATAATGTCCTGAATGTGTAAATTAAAAGATAAAACCAAATCTAACGTATGGCCCAACTTATGAGTTGGTCCTTTGACCCACTGTGTCAAATCATAAGAGTCAATCATATTTGCAAACTCTCTGGAGACCACATCCTGCCTACAGCACAAATGTACATTAAAATCCCCAATAATTAAAAAACTGTCGAATTGTGTAATCAGGTTACTCACAAAATCAGAAAATTCGTTCACAAAGTCCTTATTTGGCTTTGGAGGACGATACACAAGAGCCACCAGCACAGGATTTGTAAACATTGTCTGAAACGTTTGTAGCTCAAAACTATTGTAAAGTTCAGTTGAGATCGACCGACATCTGATTTCATCTTTAAAAATAGACATAAGGCCCCCAACGCGACCAGTTAACCGAGGGGAATTATAATAGGAGTAACCCAGTGGTAAAAGTTCGGACATCGGAGTAAGATCTCCTACCTTTAGCCAAGTTTCCGACAGAAAAAGGAAGTCCAACTTTTTGTTCATAATAAAGTCGTTGAGCATGAAGGTTTTATTTCCCACGGAAACAGACTCGTGACCATCCTGTTTGTCTCGCAAAGGCCGGACCATCAGGGACTATCGGGTGAATCCAACCACTCATGCCAGTCGCAAAACGCCGACATAGTATTCGGTTTACACTTCTCCTATCCACGTGCGTTGAATCTGGCCGAAATGCAGCACTGAATTCTCTGCCATCCATGGCCCGTTTCAGTTTTACAATAACACCGCCGCGTTTTCCTCGCTTTCTCCAGCGGCGTCTTCGAAGAGCACCGGAGGAGGTGCGGCACAGGTGCAGAGGGATTTTCTCCAGCAGGTACGGAGGGATAAAACCAGATCCCTCAAAATCATTTTAAAAAGCGGCATCCACAGTCGTCTGGATCGTTAGCAGTTGATTCCGATCATAAATAAATAATGAAGATGCATATTGAGTGCAACAGGTTAACAACAACAGGAACAAAACAAAAATAAACGGAGCAGGTAGACGGCATGCCATGACCACCGGCGCCATCTTTTCCAACTGTCCTTCCAACTGCAAATGTCCTTATTCCTTTATATCCGCGAGGCTCGCGGGACGCGCGTGTAGCGCTGATACCTGTCTCTTATTAGCAATCGTGCCCTGCTTCATACCAGAGTCATGATAAAAACATCAATGTATTCACTCATCCATAAACATTATTAGATCCATCAGCTTGACGACAAGTTCCATAATTCCGCAGGAAATTTTGCGTCATCAACCTACGCCTTTGTTATTGTAAGAGGTTAGCGACCCCTAGCGCCGAAAAAAAAATACATATTGTATCTTTAACCCTTATCAGATTATGACTCATATATCAAATAGTCAGTATATATTAGTTTGTATAGTATTGTATGTGAGTGAAGTGAAGTGAAATACATGTTCTGACTGTAAACATTACTATTGCTGTAATCGTCACAGAGGAATATGTGACAACATATGATAACATGATAATTCAGCATAATAATTTATTATAGTTGGTCAGGCCTGACAAGCCCATTTCTAGCGATTTGATCAACCTGCAACTTTCTTCTCGTCTTCATTCTCGTCTTCATAGTCTTTAACACGTCCAGTGTTGTGAGAAGAACAACAGCACATGAGCTTCTAAACAGAAATGTGTCTTGATGTGTCTTGATGAGTTTAAGGTGTAAAAGACCAAAGAGATGTTTCCCTTCACATCCTGAAGTTATCAAGACCATCAAGTTGTTTTTTGCTGTATTAACTATTTATAAACTGCTTATTAATGTCTATAAATACTTTACAAATTATGAATTAACTGTTTACTAATGCTTAACTAATTATTAATAGATAGCGTACAGTTATTATAAGGTGTTTATGCAAGAATTGTTTTCAGATTTAGATTCTGCCCTCATGAGAAACAATCAATGGTAAGACATTTATCTCACGCACAACAAACGTATGAATGTTTGTTTCTCTTCTATGTAAATGTGGACTGTCATATATGTGGATGTATTGCGTGGCCGTTGGGCATCCGTTGTAATCACATGCAACGAGAGTGAGGAGGACAATACAAAGTGACTGGCATCTGAGCAACAGTTCCGAGTCTTCTCATCAATATAAAACTTGGCATGGACGAGGTGAAGAACACAAGCTACTGCAGCCTGACTCACTTTAAACTCATCTATTTTCTTTTTCTCTCTCAGAGTTTTACTAGCAAAGCCTGACCATCACACACAGTGTTTGACTAAATCAGATGAACTTTTCGTATGGTGGTTGAAGAGAAAAGGTCATTTATTATTATTTTACTTAGTGCAATTATCTTTTGCACATTTATAAAGAAGAAATTATGGATATATTGTCTTGTTTTCTGTTTCTATATCCAGGCCAGGTGTCAGTTCCTCATTACGGAGAAAAGAGAGAGAGTTTTATCTGAAAAGATGCAGGAGAATCTGAGATCTTCATCTCCAGATCCCAGCTGTGTGTCTCTGAGGAGCAATCAGTCCTTACCTCATCCTCCTGACCTCAGTGATGAACCAGTGACCTCTGACCTCACTGATGAACCATTGACCTCTGACCTCAGTGATGAACCAGTGACCTCTGACCTCACTGATAAACCAGTGACCTCTGACCCCAGTGATGGACCAGTGACCTCTGACCTCAGTGATGAACCAGTGACCTCGGACGTCAGTGATAAACCAGTGACCTCTGACCTCAGTGATGGACCAGTGACCTCGGACCTCAGTGATAAACCAGTGACCTCTGACCTCAGTGATGGACCAGTGACCTCTGACCCAATGTGAGTGTGAACATGTAGCTAATTGGTGATTTAACTATAACTAGTGAGTGAAACTAGGAGATGACAGTTCATGTGAGAGCAAAAACACAGTGGATGCATTTATTTTTGACTTCACTTCAAATCAATGGACAAAATTTCAGTGATGAAAAACTTTGATCCTTGTGTCAAAAAATAACATATCAAATATATGAAAAATACAAGACTGCCATCTGTACTGATTTCCTTTATTTTATCATATTTTTTTATCTGTTTTGTTTTTCTCAGCAGTGTGTATAGAGATGATCAGACTGGAGACCAGGATTCTCCTCAACCAGTGAATGATGAACTACAGAGAGTCAAACACAGACACAAAACCAGCATGAAGAACAAGTATGAGAGATTATTTGAGGGACTGAAACTCCAAGAGAATGAAACCCTCCTGAACAGGATCTACACACAGCTCTACATCATAGAGGGAGAGAGAGAAGGAGTGAATAAACAACATGAGGTTTTACAGATGGAGAAAACAGCCAGAACACAACACTCACAAGACACTCCAATCTACTGCAATGACATCTTTAAAGCCTCTCCTGAACCAGGACACGAGGAGAAAGAGCAGATCAAGACTGTTCTTACTAAAGGCATCGCTGGAATCGGGAAAACCGTCTCTGTGCAGAAGTTCATTCTGGACTGGGCCGAGGGAAAAGACAATCAGGATGTAGATTTCATGTTTGTGCTTCCATTTCGAGAGCTGAACTTGATCCGAGATCATCAGTACAGTCTTCACAGACTTCTGCTGGACTTTCATCCTGAACTTCAAGATCTGGACTCAAAGATTTATGAGGAGTGTAAAGTTGTGTTCATCTTTGATGGTCTGGATGAAAGCAGAATCACACTGATGTTTTCAGACGCTCAGGAAGTTTCTGATGTGACTGAGACTTCATCAGTGGGTGTGTTGATGTCAAAGCTCATGAAAGGAGATCTGCTTCCCTCGGCTCTCATCTGGATCACCTCCAGACCAGCAGCAGCCAATCAGATCCCCTCCAAATACATCCACCGTCTGACAGAGATTCAGGGATTCAATGAGCCTCAGAAGGAGGAATATTTCAGGAAGAGAATCAGTGATGAGCATCAAGCCAGCAGAATCATCTCACACATCAGAAGAGCAAGAAGCCTCCACATCATGTGCCACATACCCGTCTTCTGCTGGATCTCCTCCACTGTGCTTCAGAAGCTCCTGGAAGAAGATCTGAGTGCAGAAATCCCTCAAACTCTGACTGAAATGTACATCCACTTCCTGCTGATTCAGATCAACATGAGGAATCAGAAGTATGAAGAGAGAGATCCAGAGAAACTCCTGCAGTCCAACAGAGAAGTGATTGTGAAACTTGCTGAAGTGGCTTTCCATCAGCTGATGAAGGGCAATGTGATGTTCTATGAGGAGGACCTGATTGAGAGCGGCATAGACGTCACTGACGCCTCAGTGCATTCTGGGATTTGCACTGAGATCTTTAAGGAGGAATCTGTGATTCATCAGAGGAAAGTCTACAGCTTCATTCATCTGAGCGTTCAAGAGTTTCTCGCTGCTTTCTATGTGTTTTACTGCTATTTAATGAAGAACAAGGAGCCACTGCAGCTTCTGGGTGTATTCAGGTCTGATGAAGTCTCTCTGTATGATCTACTAACATCAGCAGTATATAATGCCCTCTGGAGTGAGAATGGACGGCTGGATCTGTTCCTGCGGTTCCTGCTGGGCGTCTCACTGGAGTCCAATCAGAGACTCTTACAGGATCTACTGACACACACAGAGAACAGCTCAGAGAGCATCAGGAGAATCACACAGTACATTAAATACCAGATCAAAGATGAGCGGAAATTTAATCCTCTCTCAGCTGATCAATCCATCAATCTGTTCCTCTGTCTGCTGGAAGTGAAAGATCAGACTCTGTCCAGAGAGATTCAGGAGTTTGTGAAATCAGACAAACACTCAGAGGAGAAACTCTCTCCGTCTCAATGCTCCACAATCTCCTACATGCTTCAGATCTCAGAGGAGGCGCTGGATGAGCTGAACCTCAAGAAATACAACACATCAGCTGAGGGTAGAAGAAGACTGGTACCAGCTGTGGTCAACTGCAGAAAAGCTCTGTGAGTGTTTAATCATTAATAGCTAAACAATCCTTTAACGCCTAATAACGCAACTTACATCTTTACAGGGGTCATGACATGGAGATTTAAAAAAATATATATTATATTCCCTGAGGTTCACTTATACTAGGGGAGCCAAACTCAGTTCCCTAGAGCACAGGTTTTCAAACCCTGGGTCACCAGGATGATTTAAGGAAAATGGAGTTACATTTAAAATAAAATACAAATAATAATTTTTCATAAAATCATAGTTTATAGGGCTGTATAAAAAGAATAAATATGCTAAATATATTTGACTTAAATAATCAACAGATTAACAAAAGAAAAGAAAAAGCTGTGTGACAGTATTCTGCTGAGTTTGGTTTATTTTTGTGAAGCGCTCCACAAACAAGTTGACGGGAAGGAAACCGAGACGACAGAAAACACATCCTGTTTGTTTATTTTTATTTTTAAAAAGCCACAGTGTTCTGTTTTATTATGAGTGTACACAAATAAAATTAAATACTTAGCAGTTTCGAATAGAGATGCGCCGATCCGATACTCACTATCGGTATCCAAGTCTGATATTGTGTGTATACTATTCTGTGTTATTGTTAAGCCTCACAAAAGCTACAAAAACATTATAAAGGACCGTCAACTTTCTGTGCACTATATTATAAGTGTTCTAAAGCCACTCCATAGTTTAATGTGATAAAGTGATTTAATGATTAATATTGAAGTCGTTAAATTCAAGTAAGTGCTTCCCTCCGCTGCGGCTGTCAGTCATTCTCCATTCAGCACTCAAACAGCACGTCATGTTCGGTTACGGCAGTCAACATGATGAAACTCTCTCCAAGATGATTCAATGTTACTATTGTTATACTTGATCTGTAGAGAAAGGTCTAGGCCTATAGTTTTGCATAAAATGACTTTATCTTTCTGGAGTTTATTGCTGTTCATGTAACTTTCTCCCGGGTGTCTTTTAGATCACCACACTGGAGTAGAGAGCGCTATACTTGTTCTTCACGGGCAGAGTAACTGACATTTTTAAACCGTTCCAAAGAAAAGGCTCAATAAACTATTACATTGATATAATACCAGAACTACGCATCAAATCTCTTCCCTTTTTGCTTTGAGGTTTTCAATGTGAAGCGCTGTGACTCCATGTTGCTTCAAGCGCATCATTCTGCGCACGGGATACGCATAAGCTCTTTGTGCCGCTCCGTATTGGAGCCTTTCATATTGTAATGTCAGTATTAAATGGAACACACTAGTTAGTTAATGTTATGTTGTTCGACAGTGTTAATCGACTCATAAGTGGTTCTATCTGTTAGTCCCTGGTTCTTTAAGGCGTGGGGTTTTAGCGGGGTCAAGTAACTAGAGCGAGTGGAGAGCTGAGAGCAGGAAGACAGAGTGAGTTTAACAGCAGAGACAGCGCCTTATATCTCTCCCTTCATGTTGTACGGCGTGGGTTACGGCCATAGTAGTAAATAACAGACACCTTGTGTCAAAATGATTGATGGCTTCCGGTTGACCTTGACCTTCCGGTCCCCCTTCCGGCCTGTATTGTTATGGATTGACCTATTGCCCCTACCTATCCCCTCGATCATGTGTTTTGACAGGTTGCCCTTCCGGTGTCTTTCCGGCATATGTTGTTATGGTTTGCCCTATTGACCTTGCTTTGATCATGTGATTTTGACAGAAGCTTTTGCCATTTAACCTTTTTAGCCCTAGATCATGTGATTTTGACAGAAGCTTTTGCCATTTAACCTTTTTAGCCCTAGATCATGTGATTTTGACAGAAAGTTTGAAGGCGCTGTTATAGGATATGTGTCAGCATCTCCTCCACATTCCTGAGCGCATTGTTAGCCCCTTTGGAAAAGTGAGAAGAAAAAGACTGCGTAAGTGTGTCGCAGAAAAACATTCTACCCTTTAAAATAAAGATCTAACTAAAACCTCACACAAAAAGTTGAATGATTATAAAATAGCTTACTAAAAAAAAAAAATCCACTGAACCAACCATTTCAGTTTAAATAAAATGGGGTCACAAAAAATTGCAATCAGTTAAATGTTTATAGAGCGCTGAAGAAAAAACAACATACAAGTTATGAAAATCAGTGTCACACAATATATAATATCATACTAAAACATACCACAAAAAAGTTGAAAACATACTGTTCTTTAAAAGTATAAATGAAATGGTAATAAATAATTTAACTAAGGTTGAAAAACATTTTGTTCTTTAAAAGTGTATAAAATAAAAAACTACTGAAACCAATTGTTTTAGTTTATAAACAAAATAATATAATATAAAATCACAGTGTTTCTCCCTCTCTCTCTCTCTCTCTCTCTCAGCTCCGTCTGTCGTTCTCTGACTCAGAGGGGTCTCTGTGCATCATGTCAGAGCGTATGTAATGTTAGTCTGCTAACGCATTTCCAGAGACAAAGTTTTGTTCATACTAAATTTATTTCAAAATATAATTGGAAAAGTTTAAATATGATCTTTTTAAATGAAAGACTGTTTAAATTAAATCTTTAAAGTTTGAATACATACGCATCTTCTATTTATCTTTTAGAAGATTACTGTAATGATTTTGTTTAACGGTGACCTAAAGTATAATTGTTATTAAACAAGTCTGTTCAAAAACTTTAGATGGTTGAAAAACTGTACTTAGTCAATCATAATTTTTCAATCATAATTTTTTGTCCATGCGGGGGTTTCAATTTTTATGTTGGGGGCTTTCCATAGAATCCATAGAATATTATATATTCTATCCCGTACACCTAAACACGACCATCGCAGAAAACTATAAAATAAATAATTTAATATCATTTCTAAGCTGTTTTGTGCGCGCACACACGCGGTTCTAAAAAATCTCTATTTTAAATGAAATTATTAATAAATATATAACCAATGAATAATAACATATGTTACTAAAATGTATTTAAAAAATGTAAACAAAGTTTTAGCTAAATAAATATATAAATAAAAACACCTTACATTTCCAGAGAGGCGAAGTAGTTCTTTATGCAACGATAAAAAACAATCCAAAAAGCAAATAGTTGACCAGATGAGCCTCGGGGGGACAATGTCACAGTAAATCTAGTCTGCTTTCCAGAGTACATCCAGAGTTTTATACTAAATTCATTTAAAAGCACAACCTTATAAATTAGATATTTTAAAATTAAAAGACTGTTTAAATCAAATCTTTAAAGTTTTATTAAAATCATATCTTCTATTTATCTTCTTAGAAGACTTATGTATTGTTTTTACTAAACAGCGTCTGTTCAAAAACTTTAGATTTAAATAAAAGCAAAAAGTATGCTTAGGCGTCTTAGATCTTATTTATACAAAAAATATTTCAAACAGTATTTTTGTCCATACAACATGAAACATGTTGTCAAAGTTTGTCACAATGTTTTTGTTGTTGTTGTTGTTGTTATGTTGTTTTTAAGAAATCCGAGGACTCCACGTTGCTCTTATTTAGACTAAGTTTGTATGTTTTGGAAAATCACCACACAATTTCAGATGTGTGATAAGTAAAGTTTGTCTTGAGCGAATATTTAATTTTACTCGTCTTGATTCAAAGCATGATCTTACTGGTAGCTATGATCAATTACATGTATAAGATAATTTTTACTTGTATCTCCCGAACTATCCTTAATCAGTGTGGAAACACACAAGGTGAAACCCTTTACTGAGAATATACTATCAGTTATCTACTATATGTAGAAGTTTAAATCCGGTGTTTAAAATCTGTCTGGTGGCCGCATGAACAGACCTTGGGTAGAGCTATAGCAGGAAGCATGCCCTTTGACCTCCTCAATTGTGGAGTTTTTTTTTTATTTTTATTTTTTTAAAGACCCTACTACAAGTTAGTTCTCCCAAAAGAATTTCTCCCATCTAGCGGTGAAATTGTATTCTGCATTTAAACAAATAGTGCTCTCTAGCGCCTCGCTTTTTGCAACTGCGTGTTGCAACTACGGTAGCCGTTATGTGTCAAGAATCTATGACAACATGTCTTCCAATAGCACTTCATCGAGTTTAATTGTACATGTTCTACTGTTATGCTGCCTATATAATGATTTACACAAGCAAGCAATGAAAAAAAGCTTGTAATTTAGACCGTAACTTTGACTCACCCGTCGAGAAGAAAGCAGACAACTTCCCTTTCAAAGTCTTTCTCCTTCATTAGCTCTTTCCACCTGGGAGAAGCTATCCCGATATTTATTTACATCCCGATAAATTACATTTTTGCTTTTTGGCCACGAGGATTCCTTCTCCTGTGGCTCGGCATAAGTATGATCCAGCAGTGCAGCCTTTTCAAATTTGCCGGGGGCAGTATCAACGCCTCTCATATGGTCTAGAGGTTAGGATTCCTGGTTTTCACCCAGGTGGCCCGGGTTCAACTCCCGGTATGGGAAGACAATTTTTTTATATTGCCAACAAAATTCAAGTTATTCAAGTTCATCAATAATCATTTTTAGTTATTCATAGTCTTAGAGGCCTACACGAACTGCAGAAACAAGAAGAAGATATGTAAAAACTCATAAATGCTGTTTCAGTACTGAATCATTTTCACAAATACAATTATATTGAATTCAGAAAATTTCACTATGGAATATTTACTTTATCTATCATAATTTCAATTTAGTATGTCATCATTTAAATTTTTCATCTCATAATAATGGCGCATAGTCATAATTTCAATTTAGTATGTCATCATTAAAATTTTTCATCTCATAATTATGGCGCATAGTCATAATTTAAATTTCAACTTTTTAAGTCATAATTTCGACTTTTTGTTATAATTATTACTTAATTCAGAATTACAATTTTTGTCAATTACGCCTTTTTTTTATGTAATACTTAAAACGTTTTTTAAGTCATAATTTGGTAGCACTATTTTGATGGTCCTTTTGAACGTGCTGTTGACTATAGTAGTGTTGCACCTGCATGTCCACTAACTCGCTTGTGAGAGTCAGAGTGTGTAAAGTAAACTCTCATTAGTGTTAGTAGAGTATTAGTGGACTGGTAGGGTTAGAATAAGTTGAGATATAGTTGAGTTACTTATAGTCAGTACTAGAATATCTGTTGGGGAGCATCACAATAAAGAGTTAGCAGATATTGAGCTCAGTCTATTTTTTCAGATATTTAAATGACAAAATACCATTTTTCAACCGATTGAAT
The DNA here is from genome assembly GCA_021554675.1 of Leuciscus idus. Lineage (NCBI taxonomy): Eukaryota > Metazoa > Chordata > Actinopteri > Cypriniformes > Leuciscidae > Leuciscus > Leuciscus idus. The sequence continues at coordinate 2,057,004 of CM038623.1, forward strand.
CTAGGCCTTCAGAAGTCATAACTTCAGGGGTCAACGGTTTAGGCCAGTTGGCGAAAACACTGCATGTGTAAAATACTGTATTACACTTTTCAAAGGATAATCTAGTTAGAATAAAAAGTTAAGTGTCACAAAGTCTGACACAAGGCCATTAACTGGTTCTTTTTGTTTTATAAATGTATTTTGCTTATTTCTACAAACATCAACCTGATAAATATGGACTTAATACATGATTAAACAAGATAATCATGTTACCCAATACGTCTGACACAACATTTTTAAGAAAATGTTTTAAAATACAATAAAAAAATACAAAATTAAAATATTTTAAAAATTTTGACAGTCCTACATAAATGCATGTTGATTACTAAGTTTCAGACGTAGCGCAAACACGCAATGTTAGATTTCTCTAACACTGCGATGTCTCACTCACAACGCACAACTTTGTAAATAAAATAAAATAAAATATTATGGAAGTCATTGTACTGTAATTGTAATTCTACCAGATTTTATTAATATTATGTTGATTTAAAGTTTTTGTTTGTTTGTTATTAACTAATACCTTCATCTTTTAACTAACATCCAGCACAAAATTAAAGAGATGTATGAGCTGAGGATGTTCTCTGACCCCAAATAAACAGATAATGGAATGTTCACAATATACAGTTAGATATCTCCTACTTAGTATCTTTGGGTGTATCTTTGGGTGTATTTTTAGACACCAGAGTGATGCAAAGTTCCACACCCTATGGACCAACTTTAAAAAAAAATAAAAAAAAATACCCATACATAAATGTATATAACATACATCAATCATTTCTTAACTAAGCAACTGTTTCTTAAATTATCAGACACTCACCGCACCGATGTTAACTTCACCATATATAGTTTTTTCTACCATGATTGTATCAACTATTGTCCCACCATTCTTCTGGTCAATTGTTAAGTTAAGCCGATTAGGGTTCTGAATTAATGGCCGTCCGAATGATGTAGAATTATTATTATTAGTATTATGCTGTCGTTGTGGAAGGTTGTTAGGCTGTTGATTTGTCATGTTTCCAGAATGTGTTTGAACGCTCAGCGTTTGAACGTCACCATCTGTTAAAAAAATTAACAATTAATTACACAACCAAAACCATGTAAACATTATAGTAAAGCTTATTGAAGATTGAGAAACATATTGACTACTAACAAAGTAAATTATAAATCTTTTCCTACGTTTGATATTCTTTTTTCTGATTTTTTTCACTATGGACTTGATCCTTTTTAATGCTGTTTTCTCTCCATATTTATTCTGTAGTTCCTCTACTGTGTCTTCCAACCTCCCTGTTGTTCTTCTCCAGCTGTGTTAACCAAAGACAAACAGTTAGAAGAATAAAATGTATGTACAATAGCAAAAATAATTTTGGTCATTAGTTGTTAGGGTTAGATACACCTGCAGACACATTCATACACCAGTTCAAAGTCAATGAACCGGCTGATGCTGCAGGTGTTAGAGCACATGATGGACAGTGAACAGACGCACAGCAGGTTAAACCAGAGTTAAAACAATAGTCTATGTTAGGACAATAACAATAATAGTCTATGTTAGGACAATAGTATGTTCACAGGAGCCGCTGAGAGCAAGTTCCAGCTGAGAACGGTCATAAAGTGCGAAATAATGTGCAAGTAGCTAAACTAAACATTTCATATTTGACAGCTGTTTTGAGAAATGTTAAACAACGACAAAAATAATCAGGCAAACTAATCAACTTTTTTTCTAATTTCACCATTTTGAACTTAAAATAGGCCTATATAATACATGTGATTTAATGTGATAGGAGAAGAAACAAATAACAGCCATTTTCATCATATTAGGCATAAGATTAATAATGAATCTGTACATATTGTGAATTAATTTAGTAAACATATTTACCTAACATCCATAGCCTTCAGTAAATTAAGGCTAGACAAAGTTCCTTTTTAACTCTGCTCACTGCTCTAGTTAGAACTTTGGAGCGCTTAAAAGTGTCGGGCTCAAAAATAACTGTCATTTGGAACTCTATATAGTTATTTTTGATCAAAAATATGTTGATAATGATTAAAAACTTCAGTGCCCTTCAAAGGCACCATTTTAGATAGTTTGGCATGCATGAGATCTTTACACTTTCCCCTGGATATCTGTTTCCTGCTGTTAGCTGTAATGTTAGTGAACTCTAGGTCTTCTCTTTGTTCATATACGACAGTATTCGCATGAATTGGCTTGATTTGATAAAATTATGGTTTAAACCATCATCTTCATGTGAGACATTTACATTATATTATTATACCGTCCTAGTTTTAAATAGCGCTAAAATGTATATTTTATATTTTAACCCTTTATGCAGATATAGAATGCCGCACAAGGTTCTCTGACATATCTTATCGTGTAAAACATGTATGTAGATCTAGCTATGTTTTAAATATACCGTGAAACAAAGACAAGGACACCTCTTTCTATAAGCGACCCTCAAAATCTGTGCATACAACAAAACACATGTATATGTACGATGATTTATCAAAAAATTACTTTTGTTTGAAGAAAAACTTAAATCAGCTGGTGCTTGATAACTATTGAAGTTATTAAACTCCCCTGAATTCGGTAATGATGCGTTTAATGCGATATTGATTTAAATTTTAACTCAATGCGCTTAAGGTCTATGAACTTTAACATCTCCATAGTCAAATTAACTTAAAGCATGCGCAAAATGAAATAATTTCTAAATGTTTGTTACAGAACTTATGGTGAACAATTCACCCATGTTTAATCAGATTTTGTCACTGGATTGAGTGAAAATAATAAACTTCTCCTTTGTTTTTATTCATCAAGTTAAATGTAAAAACTGTTGTTACTTGGATGATGAATATCTTCACTTTATGATAGGAAAGTACGGACAGCGCCTTTGACCAAGCCTCTACATATGGGGCACTTGCACAGAGAAGGCGCACATTCTTTGCACACAACTAGGTGACCACAGGGGATGAAGACAATGTTCACTTCCTTATCCATGCAAACTTTGCATGTGCGCTCCTCTTGAAGTCGTCGTAACTGTTCCTCCATAGGCAAGTCTGAAAGATCTTGACTCAGGGATGCAGCTTCATTTGTCTGGGTCACCAGGCCATGCTCAAATTCCATCTCTAAAGCAGACTTCACCACAGGATTGTTCACCATCACTGCATCTTCTGAACGGTCTTCTCCAGGACCCAGGTGTACAACAGGTGGATCAACAAATTCTCTTGAGTCGCTGTCTCCATTAGTCAATAGCTGTTCAAATAGTCTTGGAAATCTTGCTTGAATCTGATGAACAAACTCTTGGCCCTTTTCTTGCAACAGGTATTCACATCTTGGAAACCACTTAGCATGTTCTACCCATGGATCATCACCAGACTCCCAACATCTGAGTCCACCATCGCAACAAAAGCACTTCACGTCAACATTACGACCAACATAGTAAAAACCAGCCTTAGCCAATTGGTCTGGTCGAACGGTTATTCTTGAGGGCCAGTTGACAAATGTGAGCGACCTTTCTTCACACTATTGCATTGCCGAGTTAGATACATTGGAAAGGCCGCCACCAGATAAAGTTACATTATCTGCACGGTCACCTCGAATGAAGCGGCAGTTGGGGCAATGCCTCTGGTGCTCTGATACTGCCCGATCTCCCGGTTCCCAGTTGCTAAGCTGGCCTCCACAACTGAAGCAAGCCACTCTGTCGCCCTGACCAAGGTAGTAGAAACCACTTTTGGCAAGCTCAGCTGGAGTTACTGTAGCAAGAGTCCAATTCTGAAAGGTGTCAAGGCGTTCCTGTTCCCGACGCATGACAGGATTGTGACAAGCCGGAGGTCGCTGGTGAGACATATCCTCAACTCCACGGGAGGAAATGGGACTGGAGAGGGCCAGGTTGCTGAATGCCATGTTTAAGTAACCCACCTGCTCCTCCATTTGGCCTGAAACATTGCCGTGGTGGTCGATGTTACGGCTGTCGCAGGGGCGGAAAGCTGTAGGATGGCTACGTTGCGATGCGGGGAAAAGGCAGAGTGAGAGGACGACAGGAGGTTTGCGGTGGCGGGTAAACTCTGGATGAAGACATAAAAATGTGACCGCAGGGTGTGTCCACTCAAGCCCTTCTCTCTGCTGGACATCCCATGACTAGTGTCTAGTCGTCCATGACAGAACACATAATCTTATTAAATTTTTTTTAATGAACTCCTGAACAGATAGAAGGTTGACGTAGGGGGTATGTGCTTCTATGATGCAGGAACCAATGCTAAGAACAAAATCGAATTTTGTTCAACACCACAAAATGTCCTTTTTTCTGTTCTGTACACAGCGGGCAAATTAGTTGTATCATTTGAAAAATCACCACACCAATTTCAGGTATTCACATCTTGGAAATGGTTGCCACTTCGGGAATACGGTAATTAAAATGCAGAAAACAAATATTGAAATATTTAATCTTTTAAATCATGTAGTATTTTTAATTATTCTAAATATTATAATACTATTTTTATGAACTCAGACAATACCACAATAGTCATTTTTGTATTTTGTATTTTTATTTCAACATTATACTTTCATATATTGAAGTAGTGAAGAAAATGATAGACCAGCATTACGTACATAAAGTAAAACAATAATGACATTTACAGATGGTCTAACCAGAATAGAAAATCTCTGCAGGCTATCATGTCTTGCTCTAGGGTATAGTTGACCAGACTTTCAACTAATTCACCAACGTCAGTTTTTGCATTTTTTGACACCAGTGACACGCAGAGATCCGTTACAAATGTCCATATACAGAGAATTTCGTCAATTTCAAATTCGTCACAACATGCACCCAACACATCCAGAACTTTTCTGAGGATTACGCCGTTCGGCTCTTTGCCGTTAAAAAACATGGGTGTTACATCAGGCCATGGCTTTATCAAGCCTCTTACAACATCCATTTCATTTTTGAGATTTGTCACACGTTTGGTATCCAGCGCACAATCGTTTTTCATACCACACGCAGCATCGATGATCCTGTGCATCAAGCCAACCATTTGGCCTCTAAAATGATCTTTAAACATAGTCCAACGCCTCTCTTAAACGACACTCTTTGCCCGTGGCGCACTCACACGCCGGATGATAATTGTGCCCCGCATCGCCAGAACTCAACGTGGAGTCGCTCTCCATCAGGTTTTGCGTCGCCATTTTTCAACTTTTCGAATACTATTCGATGATGAAAGATGCTTTTAGAAGAGTCCACTATTCGATGATGAAAGATGCTGTTAGTTCCTGGAATGTTCCTGGAATCTCCTGAGTGAGTCCTTGCGGCACAGGCGTCCAGGGTTTGTGCGTTAATGCTCGAAGTTTATGGGTCAAAAGCGTGACTCGTAGAAGCGTAGTTTGCGTCAGGTTCAGGCAAACAGGACTTTCAACTTTTGATCAGTGAGATGTTGCAGTAGCGCAGCAGTCCGCGGCTAGTAGAGCTAGAGTAGAGCTAGAGCGTGCGATGTCCTGAAATATTTATCAGGACAGCGACTGGGGTCCGCCCCCTCGCCCCACTGTTGTGTAGAACGTACGGGGGTTGTCATCAGGAAAGCTTCACATCTCCACGCTGCTGTTTTGGCGCGCATTATGGAAGTTTGAATAGTTCGAGTCATACACACAAGTGCAGCGATGGAGTGCGTGAACACGAGCAGTGTGAGAGGATTCCTGAGATCTTGCGACGATCTGACTGAGAAGTTTCGCTGTTTAATACAGAAGAAACTCATCAAGAAGTACTTGAGCGGGTGATATTATGCGCTTACAATTTATGTGTGGATTAAAGAATAGACATGAGTAGAATAGACAAAATAGGCATTTAATGAAGACATATTTTATATTTTTATATCAATGTAGAATGTATTTCTGAGCATCAGACGCTCTCTCTCACTAGCATATGGACACATACATGTGTTTTGTTGTATGCACAGATTTTGAGGGTCGCTTATAGAAAGAGGTGTCCTTGTCTTTGTTTCGCGGTACATGTTTTACACGATAAGATATGTCAGAGAACCTTGTGCGGCATTCTATATCCGCATAAAGGGTTAAAATATAAAATATACATTTTAGCGCTATTTAAAACTAGGACGGTATAATAATATAATGCAAATGTCTCACATGAAGATGATGGTTTAAACCATAATTTTATCAAATCAAGCCAATTCATGCGAATACTGTCGTATATATGAACAAAGAGAAGACCTAGAGTTCACTAACATTACAGCTAACAGTAGGAAACAGATATCCAGGGGAAAGTGTAAAGATCTCATGCATGCCAACCTATCTAAAATGGTGCCTTCGAAGGGCACTGAAGTTTTTAATCATTATCAACATATTTTTGATCAAAAATAACTATATAGAGTTCCAAATGACAGTTATTTTTGAGCCCGACACTTTTAATCGCTCCAAAGTTCTAACTAGAGCAGTGGGCAGAGTTAAAAAGGAACTTTGTCTAGCCTTAATTTACTGAAGGCTATGGATGTTAGGTAAATATGTTTATTAAATTAATTCACAATATGTACAGATTCATTATTAATCTTATGACTAATATGATGAAAATGGCTGTTATTTGTTTCTTCTCCTATCACATTAAATCACATGTATTATATAGGCCTATTCTAAGTTCAAAATGGTGAAATTAGAAAAAAAGTTGATTAGTTTTCCTGATTATTTTTGTCGTTGTTTAACATTTCTCAAAACAGCTGTCAAATATGAAATGTTTAGTTTAGCTACTTGCACATTATTTCGCACTTTATGACCGTTATCAGCTGGAACTCGCTCTCAGCGGCTCCTGTGAACATACTATTGTCCTAACATAGACTATTATTGTTATTGTCCTAACATAGACTATTGTTTTAACTCTGGTTTAACCTGCTGTGCGTCTGTTCACTGTCCATCATGTGCTCTAACACCTGCAGCATCAGCCGGTTCATTGACTTTGAACTGGTGTATGAATGTGTCTGCAGGTGTATCTAACCCTAACAACTAATGACCAAAATTATTTTTGCTATTGTACATACATTTTATTCTTCTAACTGTTTGTCTTTGGTTAACACAGCTGGAGAAGAACAACAGGGAGGTTGGAAGACACAGTAGAGGAACTACAGAATAAATATGGAGAGAAAACAGCATTAAAAAGGATCAAGTCCATAGTGAAAAAAATCAGAAAAAAGAATATCAAACGTAGGAAAAGATTTATAATTTACTTTGTTAGTAGTCAATATGTTTCTCAATCTTCAATAAGCTTTACTATAATGTTTACATGGTTTTGGTTGTGTAATTAATTGTTAATTTTTTTAACAGATGGTGACGTTCAAACGCTGAGCGTTCAAACACATTCTGGAAACATGACAAATCAACAGCCTAACAACCTTCCACAACGACAGCATAATACTAATAATAATAATTCTACATCATTCGGACGGCCATTAATTCAGAACCCTAATCGGCTTAACTTAACAATTGACCAGAAGAATGGTGGGACAATAGTTGCTACAATCATGGTAGAAAAAACTATATATGGTGAAGTTAACATCGGTGCGGTGAGTGTCTGATAATTTAAGAAACAGTTGCTTAGTTAAGAAATGATTGGTGTATGTTATATATATTTATGTATAGATATTTTTTTATATTTTTTTTAAGTTGGTCCATATGGTGTGGAACTTTGCATCACTCTGGTGTCTAAAAATACACCCAAAGATACACCCAAAGATACTAAGTAGGAGATATCTAACTGTATATTGTGAACATTCCATTATCTGTTTATTTGGGGTCAGAGAACATCCTCAGCTCATACATCTCTTTAATTTTGTGCTGGATGTTAGTTAAAAGATGAAGGTATTAGTTAATAACAAACAAACAAAAACTTTAAATCAACATAATATTAATAAAATCTGGTAGAATTACAATTACAGTACAATGACTTCCATAATATTTTATTTTATTTTATTTTATTTACAAAGTTGTGCGTTGTGAGTGAGACATCGCAGTGTTAGAGAAATCTAACATTGCGTGTTTGCGCTACGTCTGAAACTTAGTAATCAACATGCATTTATGTAGGACTGTCAAAATTTAAAAAATATTTTAATTTTGTATTTTTTTATTGTATTTTAAAACATTTTCTTAAAAATGTTGTGTCAGACGTATTGGGTAACATGATTATCTTGTTTAATCATGTATTAAGTCCATATTTATCAGGTTGATGTTTGTAGAAATAAGCAAAATACATTTATAAAACAAAAAGAACCAGTTAATGGCCTTGTGTCAGACTTTGTGACACTTAACTTTTTATTCTAACTAGATTATCCTTTGAAAAGTGTAATACAGTATTTTACACATGCAGTGTTTTCGCCAACTGGCCTAAACCATTGACCCCTGAAGTTATGACTTCTGAAGGCCTAGATTCAATCGGTTGAAAAATGGTATTTTGTCATTTAAATATCTGAAAAAATAGACTGAGCTCAATATCTGCTAACTCTTTATTGTGATGCTCCCCAACAGATATTCTAGTACTGACTATAAGTAACTCAACTATATCTCAACTTATTCTAACCCTACCAGTCCACTAATACTCTACTAACACTAATGAGAGTTTACTTTACACACTCTGACTCTCACAAGCGAGTTAGTGGACATGCAGGTGCAACACTACTATAGTCAACAGCACGTTCAAAAGGACCATCAGAATAGTGCTACCAAATTATGACTTAAAAAACGTTTTAAGTATTACATAAAAAAAAGGCGTAATTGACAAAAAAATTTATTCTGAATTAAGTAATAATTATAACAAAAAGTCGAAATTATGACTTAAAAAGTTGAAATTTAAATTGACTATGCGCCATAATTATGAGATGAAAAATTTAAATGATGACATACTAAATTGAAATTATGACTATGCGCCATTATTATGAGATGAAAAATTTAAATGATGACATACTAAATTGAAATTATGATAGATAAAGTAAATATTCCATAGTGAAATTTTCTGAATTCAATATAATTGTATTTGTAAAAATGATTCAGTACTGAAACAGCATTTATGAGTTTTTACATATCTTCTTCTTGTTTCTGCAGTTCGTGTAGGCCTCTAAGACTATGAATAACTAAAAATGATTATTGATGAATTTGAATAACTTGAATTTTGTTGGCAATATAAAAAAATTGTCTTCCCATACCGGGAGTTGAACCCGGGCCACCTGGGTGAAAACCAGGAATCCTAACCTCTAGACCATATGAGAGGCGTTGATACTGCCCCCGGCAAATTTGAAAAGGCTGCACTGCACGGTACAATATAATGCTGGATCATACTTATGCCGAGCCACAGGAGAAGGAATCCTCGTGGCCAAAAAGCAAAAATGTAATTTATCGGGATGTAAATAAATATCGGGATAGCTTCTCCCAGGTGGAAAGAGCTAATGAAGGAGAAAGACTTTGAAAGGGAAGTTGTCTGCTTTCTTCTCGACGGGTGAGTCAAAGTTACGGTCTAAATTACAAGCTTTTTTTCATTGCTTGCTTGTGTAAATCATTATATAGGCAGCATAACAGTAGAACATGTACAATTAAACTCGATGAAGTGCTATTGGAAGACATGTTGTCATAGAGTCTTGACACATAACGGCTACCGCAGTTGCAACACGCAGTTGCAAAAAGCGAGGCGCTAGAGAGCACTATTTGTTTAAATGCAGAATACAATTTCACCGCTAGATGGGAGAAATTCTTTTGGGAGAACTAACTTGTAGTAGGGTCTTTAAAAAAACAAACAAACAAAAAAACCCTCCACAATTGAGGAGGTCAAAGGGCATGCTTCCTGCTATAGCTCTACCCAAGGTCTGTTCTTGCGGCCACCAGACAGATTTTAACCCTCTGAGGTCTGAGGGGTTTTTGGGGTCCTTGAGATGTTCTGACATGCCCTGACATTTGTGCTTTTTTCAGTTGCTTATAAACATATTAATGGCAAAGGTATAATTACACTCTATTTAGCACAAACAGGGCTACCATAATATGTGAGCAACATGCATGTACATGTTTGTATTTTTGAGAGAATAATGTTTATGCATGGTTATTGAAAAAACTAAAAACTAAAGTTTCTGAAATAAGGCCACAAAACACATACTAAATACGTGTCAATAAGACTTTTGACTAATTGATGTCTTTGCTTAGAGTTTTTTCTTCAAAATGATGTGAAAATCATCCTGCCCTTATCATTCACATAACACAATACATTGATTTAAATCTTGTAAAACACTTTTTGTTTGTAAAGGCAATATGCGCAAGGGGCGTCAACCATTCAACAGCATCATGCATATGTAGTGGTTCACACCTTAGGAGACAATGGGGCCCGCATACTTAATGAGCCATTCATTCAGGTGTGTCACCTATAGCCACAAGAAAGAATGCAAGACCAATATATATACAGTATATATATATATATATATATATATATATATATATATTCTACCAAATTGGTTCACAGTTGGAAGCATGTCAATTTTTTTTTTTTTTTTACAAATTTTGCTTGCAAATTGTATAATATCCAAGGAAAACATGTCTATTAATTGTGCAGTTAATTCTCATACTGTATTTTCAGTTTTGGAATATGTATCCTCTCCCCAAATTTGTCAATAATAAAACACAATAAAAATTATTTAAAGAAAATGCTTATATTTACCTTTTAAAATTTGTTTACATCTACCTTGTAAATATATATTTTTTTATTAAAAAGTTTACAATTACAACAACAATTGAAGTGTAATCTTTCTTTGTAAAAACTAAAGTATACATTTTATCATACATATTTCAAACTTCGAATATAGCCTACATTGACAAAACATACTATATTTAACATATTAGCAAAAATTGGCAAACAAAAGCTTATTTGAGGTGGCAGATATTTTACAGTAAAAATGTGTAATCTATCCAAAACTAATCAACGAAATGTTGTCTTTCATATGTCTGTAACATAGGTCTTTCGTTTTTATTATAAGGAATATAAATGTTAATTTGCAGTTTAATACGTTGCTTATACAAATACATTTTATTTCAACATATTTCAATCGATTTTACTCAGTATAGCAAAATAGTTTGCTAAAAGCAGATCATTTATTCACACACAGAAATGCAATTCAAATTTAAACCGTCTTTTTGCGAGTTGTGGTAAACAGCGCATCTCTGACGTTCATTCATTCACACAGAAACGCGATTTACTTGAGAATGAAAAAAAAAACTTACTACATTATTCCATCCGTTGCTCCTCGAAATACCAGCACTTCTGAGGTAAGTTTTCCATTATTATTATTCCTCACAGCGCTGCGAGACAGTATAGACAACTACACTTATCTGAATAAACTTGATGTGTTTTCTCGAGCTGATATGTGGGCGTTCACAGTTTGTATGGGATCGTCTCAGTCATTTGCGTTTGAATAGCGCGCGCTCTCCGTGGGCGTGGCCGATTATAACGTAATGAGATGAGATGAGCTCGACTGGAATCGCTCTCTTTTAATACAGATTTCACAAGATGAGAATATTTGTTTTTTATATAAATTACTTCATTTAAAAGAAGAGAATTCAAGCTTCATGCCCGTGTGTCTGTATGCCTGTTTGACTGAGTATTCGCTCAGTTATTGTTCATTTTCGGACGCGTTTCAGAATGGACTTCACTGGCAGAGAGAAGGCAGAACTCGCTTCGTGTTTATTTTTCTTTATTTGGCAAAAAGCACAACACTTTGTTTTTATTGTGAGTATACACAAAAATAATACACATTTAACAGAATCGATTGATGTATGAAACTCCTATGGAAAATCAAAGTCAACAGAGTATTTATGAGTTTCTTTTACATTGATAAAAAAAAAGCGAGCTGGTATCGCCGGCGATACCGTAGACCTCAGGGGGTTAAACACCGGATTTAAACTTCTACATATAGTAGATAACCGATAGTATATTCTCAGTAAAGGGTTTCACCTTGTGTGTTTCCACACTGATTAAGGATAGTTTGGGAGATACAAGTAAAAATGATCTTATACATGTAATTGATCATAGCTACCAGTAAGATCATGCTTTGAATCAAGACGAGTAAAATTAAATATTCGCTCAAGACAAACTTTACTTATCACACATCTGAAATTGTGTGGTGATTTTCCAAAACATACAAACTTAGTCTAAATAAGAGCAACGTGGAGTCCTCGGATTTCTTAAAAACAACATAACAACAACAACAACAACAACAAAAACATTGTGACAAACTTTGACAACATGTTTCATGTTGTATGGACAAAAATACTGTTTGAAATATTTTTGTATAAATAAGATCTAAGACGCCTAAGCATACTTTTTGCTTTTATTTAAATCTAAAGTTTTTGAACAGACGCTGTTTAGTAAAAATAATACATAAGTCTTCTAAGAAGATAAATAGAAGATATGATTTTAATAAAACTTTAAAGATTTGATTTAAACAGTCTTTTAATTTTAAAATATCTAATTTATAAGGTTATGCTTTTAAATGAATTTAGTATAAAACTCTGGATGTACTCTGGAACGCAGACTAGATTTACTGTGACATTCGCCTCTCTGGAAATGTAAGGTGTTTTTATTTATATATTTATTTAGCTAAAACTTTGTTTACATTTTTTAAATACATTTTAGTAACATATGTTATTATTCATTGGTTATATATTTATTAATAATTTCATTTAAAATAGAGATTTTTTAGAACCGCGTGTGTGCGCGCACAAAACAGCTTAGAAATGATATTAAATTATTTATTTTATAGTTTTCTGCGATGGTCGTGTTTAGGTGTACGGGATAGAATATATAATATTCTATGGATTCTATGGAAAGCCCCCAACATAAAAATTGAAACCCCCGCATGGACAAAAAATAATGATTGAAAAATTATGATTGACTAAGTACAGTTTTTCAACCATCTAAAGTTTTTGAACAGACTTGTTTAATAACAATTACACTTTAGGTCACCGTTAAACAAAATCATTACAGTAATCTTCTAAAAGATAAATAGAAGATGCGTATGTATTCAAACTTTAAAGATTTAATTTAAACAGTCTTTCATTTAAAAAGATCATATTTAAACTTTTCCAATTATATTTTGAAATAAATTTAGTATGAACAAAACTTTGTCTCTGGAAATGCGTTAGCAGACTAACATTACATACGCTCTGACATGATGCACAGAGACCCCTCTGAGTCAGAGAACGACAGACGGAGCTGAGAGAGAGAGAGAGAGAGAGAGAGAGGGAGAAACACTGTGATTTTATATTATATTATTTTGTTTATAAACTAAAACAATTGGTTTCAGTAGTTTTTTATTTTATACACTTTTAAAGAACAAAATGTTTTTCAACCTTAGTTAAATTATTTATTACCATTTCATTTATACTTTTAAAGAACAGTATGTTTTCAACTTTTTTGTGGTATGTTTTAGTATGATATTATATATTGTGTGACACTGATTTTCATAACTTGTATGTTGTTTTTTCTTCAGCGCTCTATAAACATTTAACTGATTGCAATTTTTTGTGACCCCATTTTATTTAAACTGAAATGGTTGGTTCAGTGGATTTTTTTTTTTTAGTAAGCTATTTTATAATCATTCAACTTTTTGTGTGAGGTTTTAGTTAGATCTTTATTTTAAAGGGTAGAATGTTTTTCTGCGACACACTTACGCAGTCTTTTTCTTCTCACTTTTCCAAAGGGGCTAACAATGCGCTCAGGAATGTGGAGGAGATGCTGACACATATCCTATAACAGCGCCTTCAAACTTTCTGTCAAAATCACATGATCTAGGGCTAAAAAGGTTAAATGGCAAAAGCTTCTGTCAAAATCACATGATCTAGGGCTAAAAAGGTTAAATGGCAAAAGCTTCTGTCAAAATCACATGATCTAGGGCTAAAAAGGTTAAATGGCAAAAGCTTCTGTCAAAATCGCATGATCAAAGCAAGGTCAATAGGGCAAACCATAACAACATATGCCGGAAAGACACCGGAAGGGCAACCTGTCAAAACACATGATCGAGGGGATAGGTAGGGGCAATAGGTCAATCCATAACAATACAGGCCGGAAGGGGGACCGGAAGGTCAAGGTCAACCGGAAGCCATCAATCATTTTGACACAAGGTGTCTGTTATTTACTACTGGCCATAACAGTAACCCTGCAGTTCCTGAATAAAGCCTTAGAAGGAGGAAGAATCCGTCTGTTTACGTTTTAGTAGCGAAACGCTACATTTGGTGTCAGAAGTGACTGACTTTAACGCACAAGCTGAGCATTCGCCGCCGAGATGGACTACGGGGCGCGGCCGAAAGTGAAGCAAGAGATGCAGGAGACAGTAAGGGGGAAAAGCGAGTGCTTGTGGACACACGGGCCGGCGGCAGATCCGCGCTGGGTTTCGAGCGAGGCGGCTAGGATGAGAGAGGCTATCATGTTACAAGCTGCTGAAGCTGGCTTCGCGCCTCCCTTTACCCCGCACAGTGAGTTTGCACATCAGCAGAAAGGCGCCGACGTGACAGCGCATGTGCAGCGCGGCAAGACACACTCTCGCAATGACGTGAAGACGCGGGATGTTAACAAACATGGCGGCGCCCAGGCCTGCAGCGAATACATCAGAGTTTGACATGCTCGCTATTAAAACACCGCGGTTCTCTGGTAAGACGGATTGGGATGCATTCAAAGCCCAGTTTGAACTGTTAGCTGATGCTGCAGGCTGGCCTGAAAATCATGAAGCCTTTCAGTTAGCGCTGTGCCTGACTGATGATGCGGCTGCCTGTCTGTTGTTGTTGAGTCCTGCAGAAAGAAATGATTATAATGGATTGGTTGGGGCTCTTCATAGGCGGTTTGGACATTGTAGCCAGCCTGTCCTTTTAAGGACAGAATTTAATAACAGACGTAGAAGACAAGGTGAACCCCTTCGTATTTTGGCCAATGACATTGAACGCTTATGTAAACGCGCCTATGCTGAAATGCCACCGTCAGTCCAGAATGAGCTCACTAGAGACAGATTTATCCAGGCACTCAGCCCAAGAGAGCTCTGTGTACAATCGCAGCTAGCTCACCCGACCACACTGAGTGAAGCACTGGAACTGGCTATTGAAAGGGAGATGCTGGGGACTGAAATGGATGCAGTTGAAGTTACTCCAATAGTGAGGGCCGCGGATATGACTGAATTGTGTCCCAGGACACCCACGTGGGTGGATAATTATGCAAATGCTGCAACGATGCGCCCGAGCCGCTCCGCCTCAGAGCCCCGTTCACGCCGCCGACCTTCAGTTTGCTGGGGCTGTGGCCAGCCAGGCCATCTGATCAGACATTGCCCTAGGATCGGTCAAATGCAGGGAAACGCCCAGGGGCCCGTGTAGACAGGGGGACACGGGCCCGTGATAATATTTCCCATACCTCGCCCCAAGCTGAGGATGAGGAGCAGCGGGTGGAGAAAGGGGTTAAACTGCAACCTGCAGAGACTGTTATGGTAGTGGGCTGGTCTTATGTTGGAAATTTTTGCCTTGAAATTTGAAGTCGCTTGCACAGCCATTGTTGACACTGGATCGAATGCAACCCTTGTTCGTCCTGACCTGGTCCCAGTGGGGACAACTTTGGAATCGACGTCTGCTCGTCTGAAAACTGTGACTGGTGATTTTCTGCCAATAAAAGGGAAAGGTCTCTTCCTGTTTGACATAGGGGGTCTGTCCGTGTCGTTCCAGGCGTGGGTGGCTAAAGTGCAGGACCCATGCATTCTGGGGCTGGATTTCTTGAGGGCCGTTGGCTGTGTGCTGGACCTATGTAGAGACTCACTTACCCTCCCTGATGGACGTTCGGTGCAACTAACCCATTTTACTCCAAACTTGACCCAGGTTTCCCTAACTGTGTATTCAGCAGACACATCCAGGCATGCCCTTGGCGCAGAATGCCCAGCCCTTGGGGCACCACCTCACTCAGTGAAATCGCCTGCCATTAGTTCAAATTGTCACACACACTACGGCCCCGATTGTGATGCCACATCCCCTCCCCCCATTTTTCCGTCAGGACGGAATGGCTATTGTGTGAACAATGGTCTGTGCGATGACGAGAGACTCGGATCTCGGCTGTGAGAGACATTTGGTCCAAAATCTGTGAGGGCTTAAGTGAGCAACAAAAAGAGTGCTTGTGGGAAGTCATGGAGGACTTCATCGACATTTTTGCCCTCAATGAGAAGGAAGTGGGCCTAACCCACTTGATGCATGTTATTGACACTGCAGATGCCCGCCCGATAAGAGTAAGGCTACGTCGTCTCCCCCTGGCCCGACAGGAAGCGGCGGATAAGGAATTGGAAGAAATGCTGCAGGTTCCAAAACAGTTCCAGATGGCGGTTCTGCATAGACTATAGGCAGCTCAACAAAGTCACGAAAAAGGATTCATATCCCCTGCCTAGAGTGGACGAGTCCCTCGACTTGGTAGCTGGTTCATCATGGTTCTCAACCCTTGTTTTGAGGAGCGGCTACTGGCAAGTGCCATTGTCCCCTGAGTCTGCTCCCAAAACCGCGTTCCGCACAAATAGAGGCCTCTGGCAGTTCAAGGTCCTTCTGTTCGGACTCTGCAACGCTCCTGCCATGTTCGAATGGCTCATGGACAAAGTGTTGGCAGGAGTGGCTCGCCATGAATGTCTTGTATACCTGGATGATCTCTTAGTCCATGGTGATTCGTTTGAGGTAGCACTCGATTCCCTCCGATGGGTGCTACCTAAGTAGAGATGGGTTAGAGACTGGCCAATCCCTACAGACCTGAGACAACTGAAGAGTTTCCTGGGGCTCGCCTCTTACTATATGAGGTTTGTAAGGGGGTTTTCATGCATAGGGGCACCGCTCTTCTGCCTCCAGCAGAAAGACCATGTTTTCGTCTGGATTGACGAGTGCCAGAAGGCATTCGATACCCTACGGCAAGCATTGATTGAAGCTCCAGTCCTTGTTCCACCTGACACCTCACTGTCTTTTGTTTTAGACACGGACGCAAGCAACGTCGGCATGGGGGCAGTGTTATTGCAGAACAGACCAGATGGGGGGAGAAGGTGGTGGCATACTTTAGCAGGGTCTTTAACAAGTGTGAGAAACGCTATTGTGTAACCAGACGTGAGCTCCTTGCAGTGGTAATGGCAGTGAGACACTTCAAATACTACCTGTGCGGCACACCATTCACGATAAGGACAGACCATGCTGCTCTTCAGTGGTTGATGTCCTTCAAAGAGCCTGATGGTCAAGTGGCCCGATGGCTGGAAGAACTCCAGTCATACGAGTTCGCAGTAGTTCATAGACCCGGGTCTAACCACGCCAATGCCAATGCTTTGTCTCGTCGGCCCTGTGCCGCCGAGGGCTGCCGTCACTGTGAGAAGAGAGAGATGCAGGAGAGGGAACTGTGTCTGGGAAACGAGCCAGCACAGCCTGCATGTGGAGCATTGAGGGTGTTTGATACACCAGAGTGGAAGTCGGAGCAGGAGCAAGATGAGGATCTGAGGCCTGTTCTACGTTGGTTGGAGGCACAGCAGAGACCCGATTGGGGGGATATTACGGGCTGCTCGTTGGGCACAAAGGGACTGTGGTCCAAATTTAACACACTGAGGCTAAGTGAGGGAGTGCTCCAGCGAGCATGGAAGGAGCCTGCCACTGGGGAAGACAGATGGCAAGTAATAGTGCCAAAAACGCTGAGGGAAGCAGTGTTAACCGCTTGTCATGGTAGTACGGGGTCCGGCCATTTCGGGGTGTCCAAAACGCTCCGCCGCCTTCGCCAGGGGTTCTACTGGGGCCAGCATAGAAGGGACGTGGAGGATTTCTGCCGCAGATGTGATGCCTGTGCAGCTTATAAGGGCCCTCTCGATCAGTCTCATGCCAAACTTCAACAGCAGGCTGTAGGAGCACCAATGGAAAGAGTAGCTGTGGACATCATGGGCCCCTTCCCTGTCACTGAAAGAGGTAACCGGTTCGTCCTCACTGCCATGGACTACTTCACAAAGTGGCCTGAGGCCCATGCAATATTGAACCAGGAAGCAGAGATGGTGTCTGATGCACTGCTGGAGGGGATGTTCAGCAGGTTCGGTGTGGCGGAGGTCATTCATAGTGATCAGGGGAGAAATTTTTAATCCAAGCTGTTTTACGGCCCTGTGTGAACGGCTTGGCATGGAAAAAACACAATGCCCCTGCACCCCTAAAGCCATGGCCTGGTTGAAAGATTTAATAGGACCTTGGGTCAACAGCTAGCTATCCTTACAGCTGACCATCAGCGGGATTGGGACACTCTCCTTCCTTTCATTCTCATGGCCTACAGATCTGCGGTACAGGACTCCACACTGTGTACCCCTGCTTTGCTTATGCTGGGGCGTGAGCTTTGGACCCCTCCAGTGTTGTTGTTCGGGAAGCCCCCGGACATGCCGGGTATACCTGCCGGACCAGAGTATGCAAGGAGGTTGCAGGATCGAATGGAGACAGCCCATGTGTTTGCCAGGGATCAGTTGGAAAAGGCTAGCATGAGACAGAAAAGGAACTGTGATGTTAGGAGCAAGGAAAGAGACTTCCAGGCTGGCGAGTCAGTTTGGGTGTACAGCCCGAGGAAGAAAAGAGGACGCTCCCCGAAGCTTGATTGCCACTGGGTGGGCCCCTGCTTGGTTCTAGAGAAGGTTGGAGAGGTAGTGTATAGGGTGCAGATGCCGCCTAGAGGCAGGAAGGTAGCCTTGCATAGAGACAGGCTGGCCCCGTACAGAGGTAACTTGACCGTGTCTTTTGAAAAGAGAAAGACCACCCCCCCCGCCTCACAAAACAACATTGACCCCACACCCCAGTGGCTCCTGAATCCTCCGCCCTAAACACCCCACATGTGGCCACTTCCCATGGACTTTCCACTGATCCCCATGCCCCAACCCCTCATCCCCTTGCAAGCTCAGACATTCAACCTGAGATGCAGCCAAGGAGGCAGAGACGTCGGCCTGGGCACCTTAAAGACTTTGTTTGCCCCCTCGTGGACGAGGGTTCTTCTTATTAAAGGGGGGGAGGGGGGGAGATAAATGGAAGACACTAGTTAGTTAGTGTTATGTTGTTCGACAGTGTTAATCGACTCATAAGTGGTTCTATCTGTTAGTCCCTGGTTTTTTAAGGGGCGGGGTTTTAGCCGGGTCAAGTGACTAGAGCGAGTGGAGAGCTGAGAGCGGGAAGACAGAGTGAGTTTAACAGCAGAGACAGCATGTTATATCTCTCCCCTTCATGTTGTACGGCGTGGGTTACGGCCATAACAGTAACCCTGCAGTTCCTGAATAAAGCCTTAGAAGGAGGAAGAATCCATCTGTTTACTTTTTAGTAGCAAAACGCTACAATATTATAATACTTTTGGGCAATGAAAGACTATTATTAGCCTTTCTTGTTCTGTCCTATCTATAATATGTTGCTGCCTCATTAAACAGCTGCACTACATAAAGAAATGTCTTTTCATTTTATAGTATATATTAGAAATGAATTGTTTTTCATGAATGTATTTTACAACAATACAAAGAGCAGTGAATAACATTTTAACAGATTTAGTGCTACACTTTTTCACTTTTATTTGTTCTCCATCTCCACTAAATAATGTTTTTTCGCTAAATGTTTAGATTTTATGCAATTATTGTAACTTGCTGTTGAATTTAACTAATCTAAATATAATGGGTCAATATGGGTTGGGTCAATATGGGTTGCGTCAATTTAAAAAATGTTGCTCTTAAAGTGTGAAAACCACTGCCCTAGAGGGTCACAGTTTAGCTTCAATCCTAATTAAACAAACCTGATACAGCTAATCAGGAGCTGAGTTTGGCACCCCCGATTTGTACTGTTAAGAATCCATTAATCTGAATAAAGATTTTCCAACCTTATTCTGACCCTCTTTCTGAAATGATCCGTTTTCAAGGGGCGGCTCTCAGTAAACACCAGTGTTATAATTTGCTAATGTCACTGCATTGGAAAAAGTACCAATGCCCCCCTGTGTTTTTGATAATACCCATATAAAACGGTCATTTATAGACAAAGAACTATTAAACTACTTACATTTTCTTTATCAAAATACTTTCGCTTTGAGATCAAGCTGCTGTCAGATCCAATACAGTTGCTGCTTTATCTTTGCACACCAGTTTCTTTGCAAACTCTCTCTTACACTGTGCCTCATTTACAAAACAATCTGCAGTCAAATTATAAACACATAATCCTCTGATGTGATCCGGGATGCCATTAAAAATAAACCATCCACTTGTTTTTCCTGCTGGAGCCTTTCTGGAGTCTGTACAGAGACTCACACGAGCTGTTTAAACAGGACGCGTCAAAGTGACTGATGGCAGTGGGCGGGGCCTATAGTGCAATGATGTAAAACTATTTGTTGATGCAAATGTATTTGCCCATGTGACGTCACAAAACCCACAATATTCTAACAAGCAATTTTTGGAGCTTGGTTGAATAATTTTATTTTTTTTTGTTCTGAGGACGTTTTAAGCTGTGAAACTTTCCGGATGTTTCAATGGTACAAAGACCTCTTATATGTCAAAAGAATTTAGTCATTTGAATACTAAATTAAATGTTAAATTAAATGTCCCCAATTAAGCAAGCCAAAAGCCAATGGCAACAAAGGTGAAAATAGGCGACAGTGGCAAGGAACCAAAACTCCATCAGGGCAGAATGGAGAAAACAACCTTGGGTGAAACCAGGCTCAGTCGGGGGGCCAGTTCTCCTCTGGCCAATGAACGAACAGTGTATGATTATGATTCAGGCAGCATTATAGGTCATAAGACAGATGAAACTGGATATTATTCTGATTGTTCCAATCTAATCTGAGATAAGATTATCTATGAGAGATAATTTACAGTCTGGCGTTCATAATGTCTGTGTGTATGTGTGTGTGTGTGTGTGTGTGTGTGTGTGTGTGTGTGTGTGTGTGTAGGTTGTCTCTCTGTATGGTGACGGAAGGCTGTGGTTATGTGTGTTCAGCTCTGAGTTCAAACCCCTCACTCCTGAGAGAGCTGGACCTGAGTAACAATGACCTGCAGGATTCAGGAGTGAAGATTATTTCTGAAGGACTGAAGAGCCCACACTGTAAGCTGCAGATACTGAGGTATTTAAGAACATATAAGAGATGTATCACACCAACACAGAAAAGATACAAAGGGGCAGGTGCTAGCTGTTGGAGATTATGTGGAAAAAGGAAATCTAATCATTATCATATTTCTGGGGAGTGTCAGAAATTAATCCAGTTTTGGCAAGGGATTGAAGGAAATTTGGAAGCTGTTTTTGAGGTGACGATTCCTTGTAATTGTGAATGTTTATATGTGGCTTATATTTCTTTTGATGGGTGGAATAACATTGATAAGAAACTGATTCTTCTGGCAGCCAGTAAAAAAGTAATTACAAAGAAATGGCTAAAACCAGAGCCACTTACAGTTGATGATTGGATTGTCATATTACACTACATATGTGTGATGGAAAAGATTTCCTTTTCCCTAAGAACCCAGATAGAATACATTTGTTCAATGTGAAAAAAAAAATTTGATTATATAAAACCAATTCGCACTGAATTTTTTTGAAGCATAAATGGTCTGTAAGGTAATGTTTAAAAAAAAAATTATTATAAGTAATAGCTCCCCTTGTTCTTGTTCTTGTGTAAAACACAAAACATCTGTATAAGCTTGAGTATTTAATTTCCATGACCATTGGTAGACATGATGGGTTATAATGCTGTCTCTGTATTGACGTATATGTTTTTGTTTTATTGTAAAGAAGCATTTCTGCCTTGATAAATGTATATATTTGTCCTCTGAAATTGAAAAAAGAATATATAAGAGATTATTTTCAGTCTGCCAGTCATGTCTGTTTTTGTAGATGATCTGACTGTGTGTGTCTGTAGGTTGTCTGGCTGTATGGTTACAGAGGAAGGTTGTGGTTATGTGTCTTCAGCTCTGAGTTCAAACCCCTCACACCTGAGAGAGCTGGATCTGACGAACAATGACCTGCAGGATTCAGGAGTGAAGATTATTTCTGAAGGACTGAACAGGCCAAACTGTAAGCTGCAGATACTGAGGTATTTAAGAACATATCAGAGATTTACCACACCAAAACAGAAAAGATACAAAGGGACAGGTGCTAGCTGTTGGAGATTATGTGGGGAAAGGAAATCTAACTATTATCATATTCCTGGGGAGTGTCAGAAATTAACTCAGTTTTGGCAAGGGATTGAAAGAAATTTGGAAGCTGTTTTTGAGGTGACGATTCCTTGTAATTGTGAATGTTTATATCTGGCTAATATTTCTTTTGATGGGTGGAATAACATCGATAAGAAACTGATTCTTCTGGCAGCCTTTAAAAAAGTAATTACAAAGAAATGGCTAAAACCAGAGCCACTTACAGTTGATGATTGGTTTGACATATTACACTACATATGTGTGGTGGAAAAGATTTCCTTTTCCTTAAGAACCCAGATAGAATACATTTGTTCAATATGGAAAAAAATGATTGATTATGTAAAACCAATTCACACTGACTATTTTTGAAGCATAAATGCTCTGTACGGTAATGTTTTTTTTAATAATTATAAGTAATAGCTCCCCTTGTTCTTGTGTAAAACACAAAACATCTGTATAAGCTTGAGTATTTAATTTCCATGACAATTGGTAGACATGATGGGTTATAATGCTGTCTCTGTATTGACGTATATGTTTTTGCTTTATTGTAAAGAAGCGTTTCTGCCTTGATAAATGCATTTATCCACTGAAATTGAAAAAAGAACATATAAGAGATTATTTACAGTCTGCCTGTCATGTGTGTTTGTAGACGATCTTACTGTGTGTGTCTGTAGGTTGTCTGGCTGTATGGTGGCAGAGGAAGGCTGTGGTTATGTGTCTTCAGCTCTGAGTTCAAACCCCTCACACCTGAGAGAGCTGGATCTGAGCTACAATCACCTGCAGGATTCAGGAGTGAAGATTATTTCTGCAGGACTGAAGAGGCCAAACTGTCAGCTGCAGATTCTGAGGTATTTAAGAACATATAAGAGTTAATTTACAGTCTGCCGTTCATAATGTAAATGTGTGTTTGTAGGTGGTCTGACTGTGTGTGTCTGTAGGTTGTCTGGCTGTATGGTTACAGAGGAAGGCTGTGGTTATGTGTCTTCAGCTCTGAGTTCAAACCCCTCACACCTGAGAGAGCTGGATCTGACGAACAATGACCTGCAGGATTCAGGAGTGAAGATTATTTCTGAAGGACTGAAGAGGCCAAACTGTAAGCTGCAGATACTGAGGTATTTAACCCTCTGGGGTCTGGGCTGTTTTTGGGGCCCTTGAGATGTTCTGACATGCCCTGACATTTGTGCTTTTTTCAGTTGCATATAAACATATTAATGGAAAAGGTGTAAATTCACTCTATTTAGCACAAACAGGGCTACCATAATATGTGAGCCACGTGTATGTACATGTTTTCATTTTTGAGAGAATAATGTTTATGCATGGTTATTGAAAAAACTAAAAACTAAAATTTCTGAAATAAGGCCACAAAACACATAGTAAATATGTGTCAATAAGACTTTTGACTAATGGATGTCCTCGCCTAGAGTTTTTTCTTCAAAATTATGTGAAAATAGTCTTGCTTTATCGTTCACATAAAACCATACATTGATTTAAATTGATGTAAAACAGGTTTTGCTTGGAAAGCCAATATGCGAGGGGGCGTGAACGAGGAGTGGTTTACACCTTAGAATACTATGTCCCACCCACTCTGCATAATGATGAGCCATTCACTCAGGTGTGAAACTGACTGAGCCACAATGCAAGGACAAAAGATATATTTAGAAGAAGACTTATATTGACCATTTAAGATTTTGCTTACATCTATCTTGTAAATATGTTTTGCTATTTTATTAAAAAGGTTACAATTACAACAATAATTACAATTTCAACAATATTTCAAGTGTACTCTTTCTTTGTAAAAAAAAAATTATTATAGGCCTACATTTTATCTATGTATTCATTAGTTTGAATATAGTCAACATTGGAACAGCTAACATCTTAGTTGATGACTTTATTTTTGACAAAAATAGATATAGAAATTGCTAAACAAAAGCTTATTTGACGTGGCAGTATATTCTACAGTAAAAACTGTACCCAAATCTAGTCAACAAGATGTTGTCTTTCATATTTCGCCTGACTGTAACGTTGTTTTCATGAAATATTAGGGCATATTGTTAATTTGCAGTTTAATACGTTGCTTATACAAATAGCCTACATTTTATTTCAACATATTTCAGTCGAATTTTCCTTTCCTCAGTATAGCAATACAGTTTGCTAAAACATCATCATTCATTCACACACGCAATTTAAATTTAACTTCTGGCAAAGATGAAGTTGACGATAGGCTATTGACTCGCGATCTTCACTGTAGGCTAGTGAACGCACCGGAGAAATGCACATTTATTAGGCTACATAGTTTTTTTGTTTTGGATGGTTTTGTTTAGAACCAGCTTTCTGTAAATATATTTCACATTTTTTAGACATGTGAGGCGAGTAGGCTACGGTCTGGTTAATGATGATCTCCAGTTCAAG
This sequence comes from Leuciscus idus, assembly GCA_021554675.1. Lineage (NCBI taxonomy): Eukaryota > Metazoa > Chordata > Actinopteri > Cypriniformes > Leuciscidae > Leuciscus > Leuciscus idus. The sequence goes on from CM038623.1 coordinate 2,081,607, forward strand.
CACCTTATGTTGTGATTGCTATAGCCTATATTTACTTTAAATCCAGGAAATTTGTTAATGAAAAAATTATTAAAATTAAGATACAATTGATACAAAACAAAATTCGTTTTAAAGAAAGGATTTGTAGTTTCTGTTTTGAGGTCTCTGTGAAAGTTTGAAAGTCTTTTAGTGGCATTCAGAGCGCTCGCGTCCATAATGGAGAACTGTCACGTAATATTGTTTTTTCCTCATAAATGCGAACACGAAAAATAAAAGACAAAAGACTTTTAAGTAAAACTTACTCCGAAATTGTGTCCTCGGCGGAATTCGCTCTTCAAAATGCTGCCGTTTGTAGTCTGAGTTACAATCTTCCTCTGAGGAAACAACTTCCTCGCTGTCCAGAATCATCTGAAGGGCGTCTTACTGGAGAAGCGTGCCATACTCAAAACGCGATGAACTATCAGTAAGTCTGATGAAGAAACTGTGTTTTTATGGCATTGATCGGGGGGCGTATGCGATGCATACTAGATCACCTAAACTATTTACCATTTGAATAGCGCCGGGGGCGGGGCGGCCTCAACTCATTATAGAGATAATGAGGCAGAAGGAAAAACGGTACCTCTCCTTGCTTTCAAACGGATTACATGAGTTGAAAACATTAGTTTTTTATATAAATTACTTCATTTAAAAGAAGAGATTTCAAGCTTCATAAAGACATATCTCACGTGTCTGTGTGAGAAGTATTCGGTGAGTTACAGTTAATTTCCGGACGCGTTTCAGAATGGACTACACTGACAGAGAGAAGGCAGAACTCGCTTCGTGTTTATTTTTCTTTATTTGGCGAAAAGCTCAACACTTTGTTTTTATTATGAGTATACACAAAAATAATACACATTTAACAGAATCGATTGATGTACGAAACTCCTATGAAAAATCAAAGTCAACAGAGTATTTATGAGTTTCTTTTACACTGAAAAAAAAAAAGCGAGCTGGTATCGCCGGCGATACCGTAGACCTCAGGGGGTTAAGAACATATCAGAGATTTACCACACCAAAACAGAAAAGATACAAAGGGACAGGTGCTAGCTGTTGGAGATTATGTGGGGAAAGGAAATCTAACCATTATCATATTTCTGGGGAGTGTCAGAAATTAACTCCGTTTTGGCAAGGGATTGAAGGAAATTTGGAAGCTGTTTTTGAGGTGACGATTCCTTGTAATTGTAAATGTTTATATCTGGCTAATATTTCTTTTGATGGGTGAAATAACATCGATAAGAAACTGATTCTTCTGGCAGCCAGTAAAAAAGTAATTACAAAGAAATGGCTAAAACCAGAGCCACTTACAGTTGATGATTGGATTTACATATTACATATTACACTACATATGTGTGGTGGAAAAGATTTCCTTTTCCTTAAGAACCCAGATAGAATACATTTGTTCAATATGGAAAAAAAAGGATTGATTTATGTAAAACCAATTCACACTGACTTTTTTTGAAGCATAAATGGTCTGTAAGGTAATGTTTTTTTTAATAATTATAAGTAATAGCTCCCCTTGTTCTTGTGTAAAACACAAAACATCTGTATAAGCTTGAGTATTTCATTTCCATGACCATTGACAGACATGATGGGTTAAATTGCTGTCTCTGTATTGATGTATATGTTTTTGTGTTATTATAAAGAAGCATTTCTGCCTTGATAAATCTATATATTTGTCCTCTGAAATTGAAAAAAAGAACATATAAGAGATTATTTACAGTCTGCCAGTCATTTGTGTTTTTGTAGATCTGACTGTGTGTCTGTAGGTTGTCTGGCTGTATGGTGACAGAGGAAGGCTGTGGTTATGTGTCTTCAGCTCTGAGTTTAAACCCATCACACCTGAGAGAGCTGGACCTGAGCTACAATCACCCAGGAGATTCAGGAGTCAAGCTGCTCTCTGGCAAACTGAACGATCCAAACTGCTCCCTGCAGATACTCAAGTATGTGGGACAAGCAAGCCTCGTTTACACTGCAGGTCTTGATGCCCAATTCTGATTTGTTGCCTATATCCAATTTTTTTGTCTGTTTACATGTTCTTTCAATTGTGACCCATATCCGATTCATGTTTACATTTGACATACTATCTGAAAAGTTGCGCACGCTAAAAGGGGGTTCTTGCCATAGACAGTAAAAGAAATGGACACATCGACCCCATTGGATTCAACGGAGACAAAGTGAAGTTAATTAGAAACTCTTACTTCCTGGGGGTCGAGCGTACTGCGCAGACTCAAACTGAGCTTGATGACGTAGATGTGACGTGAGCAACCCGTCTGTCTTCTATGTAGCTGTGCCAAGGGAAATCTGAATCATTCCCTTCCGAAACTTGCAGAGACGGAGAGTGTGAGTAGGAGCTGTCCATGAGCTAGGAGCAGGAGAAACTTTTGCAGTGTATTCTGATTAATTATTTTGTCACTTTGCCTCCACGTCCCCCCAATTGCGCGCAAGCTTCTCCTCTTGTCCATACGGTAATTCTCTACTGTGCGACAGAGAGTCGCATGGTTATGACGCAATCGTTAGCCTATTTTTACAAAAATTGCTTCTACGGGGCCATAATGTAAGCTACAAGGTAATGGAGCCTTTTATACATTTTCGTGTTTCTTTAGAAATAAATAATGGACAAATGGAGTCTTTAAACGCCTCAGTTGTAAAGTTATTCACTGTCAAAGTGACGCCAAAATGAATGGTAGTCAATGGGATGCTAACAGCAGGTGGGGGTCCGCTAGCCAATGGCGGCGCCTGGGGCTACTTCAAAATAATATAAAACCCTGCCTCCCTGGTTCTTGCACAGATGCACAAACGTGAAATATGCTTGATGCTAGCTTTACGAAATACCGTGTTTTCCGGACTATAATTCACACTGTTTTTCATAGTTTGGCTGGTCCTGTGACTTATAGTCAGGTACGACTTATATATCAAAATTAATTCATGCTGTCTGACATGAACCAAGAGAAAACATTACCGTCTTCAGCCGCGAGAGTACAGATGCTGCTCCTGTAGCTTACCCCTGAAAAAATTTACTGAAAACAACTGAAAAACTGTTAACTGAAACATTAACCTAAAGACAACTGAGAAAGACTGAACACAAACAAAATGCCCCCAAAAAGAAAAAAATCTCCATGTTTTCGGTGCTGATGTGCTGGTGACGCGTTTATGTAACATGAAAGGGTGGCACTGCCAATAAAGCATCTAAAAGCGGTCACAAAGAACAGGCAAAAGTAATGATTATGAATATGTCAAATATAGCGAGGAGACATTTTAATTGTTTATTAATAAACAAGTGTTTTCTGTGTCAGTGTCGGCTGCAAAGATGAAGTTGGAGATACTGACTCGCGATCTTTGAAGTAGTGAACACGCCAGAGAGAAATGCACATTTCATACAGATTACATAAGCAGAGAGCAGAGAAGTCTTTTTTCTTTCGTTTTGAATTGTTCTGTTTAAAAGTTGACATTTCAAGCTTTCTATATATGTCTCAGGTCTGTGAGGCAAGTAGGCTACCTTATATGCTGAGTTTCGCTTCATTTATGAGATGAGCTCCAGTTCACGTGCCGGTGCCTCCGTGTCGTGTTTATCTACTATATTTACTTATAATTTATTAAATCCAGGCAATTGGTTGATGAAACATTGATTAAAATTAAGATACACTTAATACAAAATTAAATTAAATTTAAAGACAGGCTTTGTGCTTTCTGTTTGAGGTCTCTGTGAACGTTTTAAAGCAGTCTTTTAGTGCCGCTTTCAGAGTGGTCCCGTCCGTAACACTGTTTTTTCCTCAATGCGAACACAAAAAATTAAATAAAATAAATATTTTATGTTCTGTGGAGAGCCAACCCTTCTTCATCCAGTGGGTAGTATTACTTTTGGTTTGCGCAGTGTATTTCACAGAATTACTAAAAAATATTTTGCCACCTAAAAGTTAAAGATTTTTTTGTCACGTCTGTAACGCATGTGTATTTCCCTCATATTAATTATAAAACGTAGAGATATTTTTCTAATGTCCCTTTATTAAGGGAGTATGGATATATCAACAGACGTTTCAATATATTGGTATTAAATGCATTTTCTGAGAATTTACTGCAAATGTCACATCCATAACGCTGGAATTGCCCAATTTTAAAGAATTTATCCTCAACTAGTTTTGTGGTGTAGGTCTACGTATTTTATAATGTTAACTTAAAATAATACTAATAGTAATTTAAAGATGTGGTAGCATTGGATCTGGACGGGAAGGATAACTCTGGGAGTGGAAGGGGTGTCGCGTCTTTGCCTTCTCACACCGCAACACAGTCTCGTGGATCTGTGTGTCGCGATTTCGGTTTCATATCGCATATCTTTACAGCCATAGTTAATGTGTTACATTAACCCTCTGAGGTCGGCAAACGCGCCGGCGCGTTCCAATCTCCACATGGAATGCGAACGCGCTCGTTACCTCAAAAACAAAACACCACACTTCATAAGTCTCTGCTTTTCGTCGAGTTTGGAAGACACGCAGTGAGCTTACATTGGATTTACCTCAGAAGAAGAAGAACGCGATTTGAAGACAAGAAAGATGTAAGGTAAGAAATTCTTAATTATTAGTTTATGTTATTGTTGCATAAACTTCACATTGCAGTTGAACTGTTGCTAGATATATGGTGAATATTATAATATTTAGACCCGTGTTTACTGTTAAATACTGTGTTTGTGGATATGTGCTCAAACGTAGACATGTATAATATGGTAACCGTAATGTTTCATATATTGGAGCACGCTCTGCGTTTGAATTTTTCATATTTCGGAGCGCGCTGTGCGTTTGAATTTTTCATATTTCGGAGCGCGCTCTGTGTTTGAATGTATCATATTTTGGAGCGCGTTGTGGGTTTGAAAAGCAAAACGTACCAAACAAAGGCTTCATGTTTTACTCTAATCTCATTTCATATTATCATAACAAATGGAAACATTTGAAGTAACATATGATAATCAATATATTTTTCTCTAGCGTAGTTGTTACTGAAATCTTTTGGAAGATTTATAGGCTGCCAGTTATTGTTATTATTATTATTTTATGCAGCACTGCCCGTAGCCTATGCCTACAAGGCACAACAAACCTGGTGTTCATTATACATTGTTGGAAGCGTTTGTGTGTGTGTGTGTGTGTATATATATATATATATATACATATATATATATATATATATATATATATATATATATATATATATATATATATATATATATAACATATGAGCAGAAATTGCTAAACAAAAGCTTATTTGATGTGGCAGTATATTCTACAGTAAAAACTGTACCCAAATCTAGTCAACAAAATGTTGTCTTTCATATTTCGCCTGACTGTAACGTTGTTTTTATGAAATATTAGGGCATATAAATATTAATTTGCAGTTTAATACGTTGCTTATACAAAGACATTTTATTTCAACATATTTCAGTCGGTTTTTACTCATCTCAGTAGGCTATAGCAAAGCATTTTAGTTTATTAAAGCAGTTTATTCTTTCACACACAGACACGCGATTCATATTATAGAAACGCGATTCATCTTTTTGCGGTTTACATAGGCCTACACTAACGTTATTTATTCCACATTAACACTTGAGAAAAGATAACTTAGCCTACCTCACTCCTCAGCGGGATCTATTGCTCCTCATATCAGCACTGTTCTGAGGAAACTTTTCTCCAGGATTATTAGGTAGGCTATATTATGCCTCACTCGCGGCGTGCTGTGTTTACAGTTGATGTGGGCGTTTCACAGGTCTGAAATGGTTCTCAGAATTTGCGTTTGAATAGCGCGCGCTCTCCGGGGCGTGGTCACATTACATTTGAATGAGCGCTAATGAGCTCGACTGGAATTGCTCTCTTTTAACACTAGAAGTCCCAGAGAGCAGCCATTTGGATTTTCTACCTATAAAACCCGCAGGACAGCCGATGGGCTGGAAGGCTTTAGGCTAATATCCTTAATCAGCTGTGAACAGTTGCTTTTGTTATGCAAACAATGTGGGGCCATGCTGAGCCACTTCAAGGAAACTTGTGTTTCACTTTGCCATCTTAGGAAGAAATCAACACACATGTTTTTTTTTTTTTCCTTTGTTGCTGAGATTTATTGATAAAAACAGTACAAAATAAAATAAAATAAAAAACCAACCATTTGTACACATATTTACAAATAATATTAAAAAGTGAGTGAGTACATTCCAGCAATCACTCACAATCCTGGCACTGCCATGGTATCTCCCGTCTGCATTTACCACATGTGTATCTGTAGCAGTGAACACATCGCACAGTGGCATGATTGTTCTTGCATTGGTGTTTGACCTGACACATGGCTCTTTTTCCAGGGCTAGGTGTGGAGGGTTGTGTCCGAAGCAATTGTTCTTTTCTTGCCTTCTTCGCACACATATGAGAGTTAGCCAACTCTCTTGCAAGCTCCAGCAGGAAGTCCACCCGTCTTTCCTGCCTTCCGGTGCATGCTTGATACAGCACATGTGCATTCAGTGCTGCCATGTCAATCATGTTATAGAACACGGCAACTGGCCAGCGCCGTGTCCCTGTGCGGACAGTGTACTCCCGCACCATCTGGTCCATCACATCCACGCCGCACTTTGTGGTGTTGTAAAGGGTGATAGTGTTTGGCTTCCTTTTGGTGGTATTTTCAGTCTGAATCACGCTGTGCATGCTGCTAAGAATGTAGACGGTCTTCTTCCGTTTGGGCGCATACGCCGTCAGCGTAGCAGCAGTGGTTGAAAACACCTAATAAATAAGATAAATTGTTATTTTCATAGCACTTTTACACACAATGACACAATGACACACTTGGCGGTGTTGATTCTAAAAATTAGAAACACATAAACATAGAACCACAAAAGACCTGCAACATACCTGAGTGGTGAATTCATTGCGATCTGTGTGTCTAGCGGATTGAGGGATTTCCCGGCGAATCTTGTTGACTGTGCCGAGGATGGTGGTTTTCCGGCTAAGAAGTTTATGCGCAAGTGACAGCGATGTGAAGAAATTGTCCGTGGTAACATTTCTGCCCTTGTCTAGGAATGGTTCCATCAGCCTCATCACTACATTTTCAGACAGTCTCTCTCCACTGGGACGACTAGGGTCCTTGCCAAGATATGGGAGGACATTACAAATGTACTTGGATTTTAGGTCGCAAGCCACCCAAAACTTGATCCCAAACTTGTCAGGTTTAGTTGCAATATACTGCAGGAAACAGCAGCGAGTCAAGTTCTCTGCTTTTAGCAGCCCTCCCTCCCCCACACATACAAACAAGCCACCAGCAACCATTCACACACACCCCCCCCCCAACCCCCCTGCAGATTGCTCAGGTAATGACCACATTTACACATGAATTGATGCTAATGATAGCCAAAAGACTGGCCAGTTAGCATCCACTTGGCTAAAGGAGGGTTAAAAAACTCTGGGACTTCTAGTGTTAATACAGATTTCACAAGCTGAGAATATTTGTTTTTTATATAAATTACTCCATTTAAAAGAAGAGAATTCAAGCTTCATGCCTGTGTGTCTGTATGCCTGTTTGACTGAGTATTCGCTGAGTTACAGTTAATTATCGGACGCGTTTTAGAATGGACTTAACTGACAGAGAGAAGGCAGAACTCGCATCATGTTTATTTTTCTTTATTTGGCAAAAAGCACAACACTTTGTTTTTATTGTGAGTATACACAAAAATAATACACATTTAACAGAATCGATTGATGTATGAAACTTGTTTGTAATATCAAAGTCAACAGAGCAAAATGAATCTCTTTTGAACTGATAAAAAAAAAAGCGAGCTGGTATCGCCGGCGATACAGCCAACCCCAGGGGGTTAAACCAGAAAAATCTAAAATCTATTCCCAAAATCGTGCAGCTTTATAGTTTCTCTTGATATCAGTATGTTCACCTTTTTTTTTTTTTTTTTTTTTTTTTTTTTTACAGGGACCAGATGCCACTGAGTCCTGCTGACTTCAACATTCACATGGTAAAGTGAAAATCAAACACCTTGGAAAAGAAAGGTATTTACAATGTTTTTAGGAATGGCACAAAGGTCTCTGTCTTTGGTTCATTGTTTTCAAAAAATGTTTGTCATTTGTTGTGTATCTTTGGATTATGTTGTGTTGTAAATAAATCCAAACAATCTAAAAGCCATTCTTTTTTAAATCTCCTCATTCTTTGTGCAAGGTTGCTCAGAATGATAGGGCCTGATAGCTCCTAATAGGGCCATTAGGGGAGTGTCTTTGTCTTTCTCAGGTGTGAAAATCCATACATATTCAGGATGTGTTTACGCCTACTCGCATAAAGCTTTCTTACACAAAACACGTCTTACAAATTTGAAATCAGTATATTGTCTTATCTGAATGAGCAGTCAGGATGATTTTCACATAGTTTTGGAGCAAATATTCTAGGCTACATGATACAATTTTCAAAAGTCTTGTGATGAAATAATCAGTATGGGTTTCATGACCTTATTTCAGTGACAATTTTTTTGGGGTATTTTCACAAACCACGCATAAATGTCATTATCTCAAAACTACAAACTTTTACATACATGCTGTTGATATATTATTGTAGCAGAGTTTGTGCTAAATACAGTGTAATCAGACTTTAGCCATGAAAATGTCACAAGTAACAGAAATAAGCACAAATGTCAGAGCATGTCAGAACACCTCCAGGGCCAGAAAACACCTCAGACCCCAGAGTGTTAACATACCGGACACCTATTCAGCATGTTGTTCTGTGTGCTATTGTGTAGTTGAATAACTTGCCTTTCCAGATTAAATGTCTGTTCTTGGTCTTGGATTTTGTGAAATAAATGTCTAAATAAATGCAACTTATAGTCCAGTGCGACTTGTACATGTTTTTTTCCTCTTCATGACGCATTTTTTGACTGATGTGACTTATACTCCGGAGTGACTTCTAGTCCGGAAAATACGGTAGCCTATGCAAAGTTCACCAACTATCACCATGGTTTTGAGGTGGAGGAGGTCGAAAAGAGCCATCATTGCAGCCTGCACATATGCTTCAGTTATTGTGTGCGACAGAGATCTCAGGACTGGTGGGAACATACAACACGATCTCATGAAAGTGCGTATTTATACCACAAATTTTATTTCGTGTGCCATTTATACGCCAAAAATAGTTTCTGCATGCAGATATGCACTTTCATGAGATCGTGGCGGGCTTTAACGAGGAGCAGCGGGTCTAAAATTTTAGGATGAGCAAGCCAACCTTTGATATGTTGTGTCAACGTGTGTCCACATTCCTCTCCTACGACGACACAACGTTTCGACGGGCCATCCGTACCTTTGCAGATGCGGGTCGGGGTTTCTCTCATCATTAAACCTGAAAAAAAAAATCCGGTAACGCTTTAGATTACAGCCCGGAAAGTAATGACATCACTTTGCGTCATCATCACTTTGCGTCATCAGAGGCTTTTTTGGCCGGAGGCTAGAGACTACAGCCAGTAGTAAGTTTTGCATGTTTTCAACCCACCCATAGGGGGTGGGATCTCACGATAAAACGGCGTCTTTTCAGTTTCGAGTCAACTAGTAGCCTAGTTGTATCATTTCTTCCGATACTGCCCTCTGTAACCGGTAGGCGTGGCTTGGGAGTGGCCTCGTAGGGCAGCGAAGCAAGTGCATTCTGGGAGTCTTTTTCTGGCTTTTCACATTTCTACTATATAAATGACCCAATTTAAATACACATTCATCTTTCCACCGGTGAATTATCCCTTTAAGTAAGTTCAGTGATGTTTCGTTTTTGTTGTAAAAAAGGTATTAATTTAGTTAATTCACTCTGGAGAAAACCGTGATGTAGCTCGGTTCAGTTCTAATATACTGGTGTCAATGCAGGCAGATCAATATTATTGTTGAATACTAAATTAAATGGTAAATTAAATGTCCCAAACTAAGCAAGCCAAAAGCCAGTGGCAACAAAGGTGAAAAAAGGCGACAGTGGCAAGGAACCAAAACTCCATCAGGGCAGAATTGACAAAAAAACCTTGGGGAAAAACCAGGCTCAGTCAGGGGTGCCAGTTCTCCTCTGGCCAGCGAACGAACAGTGTATGATTATGATTCAGGCAGCATTACAGGTCAGAAGTCAGATTGGACTGAAACAATCAGAATATTATCCAGTTCCATCTGGTTGAAGATCGGAGTCATCATGCCGGTGTGGAGACTGGTTTGTTGAGGATCAGAGCTAATGACTGTCGCGTCAATTAGGCCTTCACAGGGGAGAGTCTAGTTGGCACAATCTCTGCTGACACTTCAGGGATGCGTTGTGGTCGTGTCTAGGCACAGGTCCTCCATCTGATCTGGATACGGCCCAGATCCGGCTGACTACATCATGCGTTGTGGTCGTGTCTAGGCACAAGTCCACCATCTGATCTGGATACGGCCCAGATCCGGCTGATTACAGTAAAGTTCGGAATAAGCAGAAAGACTAACATTAGCATAGATGCCATTCTTCTTATGATGTAACGAGTATCGTGTGTTATAGAAAGTGTTCCCGGTTCCAACTGACCTAATTTATGCAGCCTAATAATCATTTAACTGATTTGAATAATAGGAATGTATAATTTTCTATGTGTATGCCAGGTTAAAGAGATGTGTTTTTAGTCTAGATTTAAACTGACAGAGTGTGTCTGCTTCCCGGACAATGTTTGGAAGACTGTTCCAGAGTTTAGGTGCTAAATAGGAAAAGGATCTACTGCCAGCAGTCGATTTTGATATTCTAGGTATTATCAACCAGAATTTTGAGATTGTAATGGACTATAATGCGTTAAGAGCTCGCTCAAGTACTGGGGAGCTAAACCATTTAGTGCTTTGAATGTAATCAGCAATATTTTAAAATTTATATTATGTTTAATAGGGACTGTGACAGAGGGCTCAAAACAGGAGACACAGTACCTAGGATTCCTGCTAGGCAACGGCGAGGTTCGACCACAGGTGGACAAGGTGGAGGCCATACGTAACTGTGCAAGACCTCGGACAAAGAAAGAGGTACGTGCCTTCCTTGGATTAGTCGGATGGTATCGAAGATTTATACCAGAGTTCTCCAGTGTCGCGGTACCCCTGACCAACTTGACTACAAAGATGGTTTGTAATCCAGTCCCCTGGACCGAAGAAGTGGAGTGGGCGTTTCAACAGCTGAAGGAGAGCTTATGTAACAGTCCTGTGCTTCAGAGTCCTAATTTCTCACAGAGATTTCTAGTTCAAGTTGATGCTTCCGCCTATGGATTGGGAGCTGTACTGGCACAAGGAGAGGAAGGCCAGAAACACCCAATCCTTTATCTAAGCCGTAAGCTGCTACCACGGGAGACTCGATACTCCACAGTTGAAAAAGAGGGACTGGCCATCAAGTGGGCGTTGGAAAGCCTTCGATATTACTTGCTGGGAAGGGAGTTTGATCTTGAAACAGACCATCGAGCATTGACCTGGATAAACTCAATGAAGGATCGAAACGCCAGGATAACACGATGGTACCTATCACTGCAGCCCTACCACTTTAAGATCAGACACCGTCCTGGGAAAGACAACCTAACGGCTGATTTCCTATCCAGATTGCCGGGTTCTCGTCAATCTAGGAGAGGAGGGAGGTAATGTGACAGAGGGCTCTGTCACGATCGCGACAACACTGTATTCACACATGTATATGAACCACTGTTCGACCGTTCACATGTTTATCCTACCCTTGGGTGCACACTAGGGTCAGGTTAACGCTACAGTTTCATACATAACGCATTCATGTCCACTCCATTACTACATCCTATCCTATAGCCCTTAATAAACACACACAAACACCAGATAAGTTCAGCAATACATATTTATTGTACTTATCTGCACGTTATTTCGTCATTAGTTGTGTGTTTATGTTGCGTCTTTGTCCATGTTACCGGAAGCAAATGGCAAACCCCGGTGACGATCCAGAAGGGTGGATATCAGTAAATTCCCGCGTTGCGCATGCGCGATCGCTCTGGTAACTGGACTGTCGTAAATGTTGTTTGTTTAGGGTTGAGTTAATACATGTATGATAAGGAATGATGTTTATATACATATATATAGTATTTTATATATATATATATATATATATATATATTTAGGTGATGAATGTTACACAATGTGAATGTGTATATTTGATTTTCTGACACTAATGTTATGTATATAAATATGTATGTAAAGCTATAATACTTACCTCTGTAAGAATGTGGATGAGTCCATGTGGGTGGAGCTTCTGGTTTAAAAGCCAGCCTTGTTTGATTGTTCAAGGGGTTTTGTAGTTTGGAGTCTTACTTTGACAAAGTGTAGTTGTGTGTACTTACCTTTCTGTAGAAGGACGTAACAGCCAAGGGCTGTCTGGATATTTTTACTCCAGTTTCCCCATCTTTTCATTTATTATTTTGTATATATATATTTTTTTCTTTAATAAAACAACTTGCACCAGAAGTACTATTGCGGCTTTGCCATTATTTTCTTGTGGGGGACCATTTTTCTATCACGCCTCATCACAAGGACCCAATGCAGTGTTGACAGAACTGGGCTAATATAGTCATACTTCCTGGTTCTGGTAAGAAATCGATCTGCTGCATTTTGGATCAGCTGTTATTTGTTTATTAAGCGTGCAGGGCTACGCTTAAGCGTGCAGGGCTTGCTAGCATTACAATAATCTAGCCTTGATGTCATGAACGCATGGACTAACTGTTCCGTATTTTTCATTGAAAGCATATGTCGTAATTTAGATATATTTTTAAGATAGAAGAATGCGGTTTTACAGATACTAGACATGTGACTTTCAAATGAAAGATTGGTATGAAAGAGCACACCCAGGTTCCTCACCGACGACGAAGACTTAACAGAGCAGCCATCAATTGTTAGACAGTTTTCTAGGTTAGAATGTGCAGAGGTTTTTGGTCCAGTCATTAGAAAATCTGAGGAATTAAGAAATAGTAAATTACTAGTCATCAAAATTTTTATATAAGCTATGCATTCTATTAATTTCTTGAATTGGCAAGTTTCATTGGGGCACGAAGAGATATAGAACTGGGTATCTTCGGCATTACAGTGAAAACTAATGCCATGCTTCCTAATGATATCTCCCAAGGGTAGCATGTACAGAGTGATAAGCAACGGTCCTAGTACTGAGCCTTGTGGTACTCCATACTGAACTTGTGATCAATAAGACATCTCTTCATTTACTGCTACAAACTGATAACGGTCGGATAAGTATGCTTTAAACCAGTGGTTTTCAAACTGTGGGTCGTGACCCACTTGTGGGTCACACAGTGAGAAAAGGTGGGTCGCACGCAGCTAAATTTACGTTACGATGAGTGAAACAAAACCAGTCCGATTAATGACCAAACGACTATGAGTTTTAGCGCCCGCCAAAGTGTTATTTGATCGCTGAGTAATGTAGATGAACTGCTGCGCTTGTGACAGAGTCACAGTGCATGTTTAACTGAAAGAACGAGCGAGCAGAGAGAGTACTCCGTCGCGCGCGCGCGCTCTCTCTCTTCGGAGCCAGGCGAAAGTGTAAAAAAGACTTCACCGTCTCCAAACTAAGCGCTGTCCTGCTCTCTCTCCCTCGCACATATTAATCAAAATAAATCGACACGGTGGTAAAAGGTCGGAAGACCAAAGTTTCATGTGGAGCATTCGGAGATTTTTTTTTTTCTTCCTCAATTACCGCTGGGTGTGAATTGTGCTAAATAAGTTGTTGCCTTATCTTCTCTGAAAAGCGTCCCAGACATTCAGCTGACATAAAACAACACTTTAATTAAACGAAAAAAAACTATCCAGTGATTAAATGTTTTCTGTGTTGACACAAATCGTGGATGTCCATGTCCTAACTGCTGGGATAATCACACAACGCGCACGACATGTCCAATTCGCGAACTAATGACTCCTTTGAACGATTCATTTTAATGAATGGACAACTGATCTTTCCAACAGTGAACTCAGGAGACTTTTGAATCAGTAACACTTTACAATAAAGTTCTATTTATTACATAAATTACATAAAAAGTACAGTTTGCTTACTCAAGCTTAAGCTTTAAAATAAATAAAACCCCTTATTTTCCACACAGTGCTATCAAGAATCGATAAGAGAATCGTTAAAGAATCGGATCGATAATCAGAATCGTCAGTGGCATTATTATTATTGATAAAATCTTATCATTTCCCATCCCTATGTGAAGACGGTAAAATTATAATCAAACATTAAAGAACATACAGTACATGTTTTTAAAAGTTTTTTTAAGAGTTAAAAGTTTAAAATATTTTGCTAACATGAAGGCTTGTCACTGTCAGTCTTTTTACATCAGTGCAAAACTAGGGAATGCAGATTAAGACCATCAAGCATGCATTGATTAATCCCATTGCATGTAGAAAAAAAAAATGTGCGACCAAATCATGCTGGTGCGACCAACTGATAAAGTTGGTAGCACCAGTGCAAGTGGGTCTTGAGATTGATTATACTTGTCCAGGTGGGTCCTAGAACGAAAAAGTTTGGGAACCCCTGCTTTAAACCATGCTAATGCTAAACCACTAATGCCAACATAATTTTTGAGTCTATTTAAAAGAATGTTGTGGTCAACTGTCAAATGCAGCTCTAAGATCGAGTAACACTAATAGCGAGATACAACCATGATCGGATGATAAGAGCAAATCATTTGTGACTCTAATGAGAGTGGTCTCAGTACTAAATCCTGACTGGAAATCCTTGCAGATTCCATTTCTTTCTAAAAAGGAACATAGTTGTGAGGATACTGCCTTTTCTAGTAGCCTGTCTTTGACCAAAAGGGTGAGATTTGAGATTGGCCTATAATTGACTAATTCTCTAGCATTAAGTAGCATTTTTTTAATAAGAGGTTTAATCATAGCCAGCTTGAAAGTTTTCGGTACATATCCTAGTGACAAAGATGAATTAATGATATTAAGAAGAGGATCTATGACCTCTGGAAGCATCTCTTTCAATTGCTTAGTTGGTATAGGGTCTAACATACATGTTGTTGATTTAGATAAAAAAAATGTATTTGAATTTTTTTAGATGTTCATTATTAATGAGTTTAGTAAATTCTTCCTCTCCTGTTGCTATGAATAAATTGATTTTTTTCCTCAGGGAGACTACAATGCACTGCCTGATAAGATACTGTAGTAGACGGTTGCATAGTTATCATTTTGTCCCTGATATTATCAATCTTGTAAGTAAAGAAGTTCATTAAGTCATTACTGCTGTGCTCTTTGGAAACTTCTGAAGTAGAAGCTTTATTTCTTGTAAATTTAGCCACTATATCAAATAAATACCTAGGGTTATGTTTGTTTTATTCTTAAAGTGTTGAAAAATAAGCAGATCTAGCAGTTTTTAAGGCATTTCTGTACACAATCATACTCTCTCTTCACGAAATTGAAGACACGAATTGTCCAGTTGTGCTCCATTTTTCTGGCTGCTCTCTTAAGGGCCCGAGTGTGCTCGTTGTACCACGGCGTTGGACTATTTTCTTTAATCTTCTTTAAGCACAACGAAGCAACTGTGTCTAAAGTGCTGGAAAAGAGAGAGTTAAAAGTTTCTGTCGCAATATCGAGTTCTTCTAAGCTATCTGGGATGCTGAGATGATGAAACTGATCAGGAATATTATTAATAAAGCAATCTTTAGTGGCAGAAGTGATAGTTCTAACATATTTCTAACACAGAGTGTGCTTTTTCAACCTTGGCTAAATGAAGTATACACAAGACTAGATAATGATCTGAGATGTCATCGCTCTGCTGCAGAATTTCAACGGCATCAACATTGATTCCCTGTGATAATATTAGATCTAAAGTATGATTTTGACAATGAGTAGGTCCTGACATGTGTTGTCTAACTCCAATAGAGTTCAGAATGTCTCTAAATGCCAATCCCAATGTGTCTTTTTCGTTATCCACATGTATATTAAAATCAATTTGGACTTTATCTGCAGCCAGTACTAACTCTGATAGAAAAATCTTTGATAAAGTCTGTATGGTGCCCTGGTGGCCTGTATACAGTAGCTAACAGAAATGTCAAGCGCGATTTATCATTTACACTAGATAGTGTTACATTAAGCACCAACACTTTAAAATAATTATATTTGAAACTAGACTTATCAGTAATTCTGAAGATATTACTATAAATTATAGCAACACCTCCCGCTTTTCCTTTCAGATGAGATTCATGTTTATAACAGTAATCTTGCGGGGTGGACTCATTTAAAGTAATGTAATCGTCTGGTTTTAGCCAGGTTTCTGTCAAACACAACACTTCTAGGTTATTGTTACAGGAGAGGCTTCCTCTCCGCTTCCTCCAGATCACCAGAGGGAACTTTCACCAGAATATTGACTGTTGCTATTTGGACTACAAATCCCATAGGCCCTCATTCCTGGGACTGATTACACACACCTGCAGTTCATCACACAAACACTATTTAAGCACACCATACACACACCACCGTTGCGAAGTCTTGATTTGCTGTGGTGATCATTTCTGAGCGTTTCTACTGTGGACTGTATTCTGTGTTTGATCTTGGACTGTTTCTTGTTGTTTGACTTCTTGCTGCCTGCCCCGACCTTTGCCTGTCTTTTGGACTTTGATTTTCTACCTGCCTTGACCTCTTGCCTGTCCTCTGTTCTGTGAATGTTTGCTGCCTGCCTCGACCTTGTTTGTACCTGTTTTCGACTCTGAATTAATAAAGCTGCAGATGGATTCTCATTCCGATGACTCCTCATTACAGAAGACTTCGCCGCTAAGCGATCCAGCAGCTATCACGCAATTGTCATCTGAACTATCAGCTCAAGCCCACCAACTCGCAATACATCAGCACCAGCTCGCTCATCTAACCTCTCTGACTGAAGAACTCGTTAAAACACTACAAGGGCTACACATGACACCCGCGCCCGCGGCAGCTCCGCCACCTCCTTCCACTGAAAGCATTCCCACTCCTTCCACTAGTGTGAACCCACGTCTTGCATTCCCCGAAAAATTCGACGGAGTCCCCGCGAAATGCAAAGGATTCCTGTTACAATGCTCTCTGTTTGTAAACCAGCAACCTACCATCTACTGGATGTAAATTGTAGATTTTCTGTAAGCGTTGAAGAAATTGCCAAGCTTTCCTTGGTTGCTTGTACACGTCTGGCAATTCTTTTGACCATTTGTCAGCTTGCTCTGGAGAAGCTGGTTGGTATGTTCTATATGGAACATATTTCTTAATAGTTTTTTTTACGATGCGGGTTTGTCTTTCGCCTTCCTCCTCATACTCCTCCTCATTGTCAACTTCAATTTCAGTCCTTCTGTTCTTGACAATTACAGGAGCCAGTCTAACCTTTTTGTTTTTCTTGGTGACATGAGCATGTGTCTCAGATTCAACATCACTGTAATCAGGGCTCCCAGTCGAGCTGTAGTCACTTTCCTCTAGCAGATAATTACATTGTTGATGCTCAATCTTCTTGAGGTCTTTAAATGGGTAGAGTGACTCTTTCTCTCTCTTGCTGCTAGATTCTATGGGATTTTTTTTTGTCCAGAACTTTCTTTTGAGTCCAGTTGTGTGGATAGCAACTTAAACAGCTTGTCATTATCATTTAAGGCGAGACACTACAGGTGAATAGGGTAAAATTTTAAAATAATAGATATCACCATGAAACTTCCTCAGTTCATTACTTACACAAGTTCATAAAAAAAATGTTTTACAAGTTTTTGAAATTTTGATGTTTAATTATGCAAATGAGGTATTATCTCATTAAATATGTGCAATTTTGCATATTTTTTCAGTAGATATATCTGAAAATATGATAAAGCCAGAAGCAAAATTATTTTTTCATTTTGATTACACACAAGATGAAAAAAGATGTTCAGAGGGATTTCAGGATATATGCTTTCATTACCTAGGAAATCAAAATATACTGTCCATAGCCTTAAAATATCGATTTTCGACTTTTTTTATTTATTAAAATGTCACATAAATCAGGCCAGGAATGATTTATTAACAAATCCCTCTCAACAGATCTTCAGAATACTGCTAAGTGTATAACTGGAAAGTTTGGTGTACATAGGTGCTACATAGGCTGAGATGTTTCTACTGGAGAATGACAAAAAAACGCCAAAAAATTATTTTGAGAAAACGGCAGTTAAAGATTTAATAGTTCTAAATGAGATTTCGTCGTTAGCTTTAAATCCCCCTTTGGACATTCACGATTGGTTACTGATAGAAAGGAAATGCCCATATTTGGTTTACATAGCATTGTGCATGAGAATCAGAGCTTTACAACGATCCCGGACATGACAGACTTCAGTGAACAGACGGAGCTCGGCATGTCGCGATGGAATACTCACTTCCTGGTAAATTCGGGAGAAACTTACTGCCGCAAGTAAACAAAATGTAATAAAATAAACATTGTAATGTATATTTTCAGCGTTTTCTTTATAGCAGCTTGAAATAATACATATTGAAGGAGTAAACTCGGCCAAAATCTCAAAACTGACCACTGCATGAAAAATCGATGTTTTTGCCTGCCGTGTCTCGCCTTAAGAGTCTTTCTTTGTCCTTCTTTTCATTCTGCAATTGTTCAGCCAGTGCTCGAACCTTTGCTTTCTCTGCATTGTACTCACGCTGTGATTTCTCAATCTCACACTTCTGTCGATGCTGTAGAATTTGTTTTACTAAACTCACAGACAAGTCATCTCTGTTGGTGTTTGTCATTAAGCGCTGCATCTTTCCATAAGCCCTTTTAATGTCCGGCAAGGCCCATAGTCCACTCTCTGAGTGCTTGATGCCGTACTTCTGGCACATGTCATCATGGCACTTCCTTAGTCCCAGCCTTTTGCCAAAATATGCATTCAGATTGTCCATCATCTAATCAATGGTAACATTTGGAGATTCTGTTCCATGTCTTTCTGTTGTTGGCCTCAGTGCTGGGCCATTACCATTTTTAGT
Source organism: Leuciscus idus (assembly GCA_021554675.1). NCBI lineage: Eukaryota > Metazoa > Chordata > Actinopteri > Cypriniformes > Leuciscidae > Leuciscus > Leuciscus idus. Next base: position 2,100,563 of record CM038623.1, read on the forward strand.
GCAGACTCAGCCATGGCAAGTGCAGACTCAGCCATGGCAAGTACAGGAGCAGTGCCCTCAGAGGTATGGAAACAAAACAAAAGGTGTCAGAGCCGTTAAAGGTGCTTATTCGTATTTAAATTCTCAGCAGTCTGAGAACTGACTATTTTAGTTACACAGACAAATCATTAATTTACTAACTCAGCTTAGTTTTCAATCCTACATTCAAAACAAAACATTCACTTTCAGACTAAGTTTCCTTGTTTCATTTCTGAAAAACTCTCGACTGATAAGACTTGCTCAGTTCTTTCTGAGTCCTAACTCAGAAGGCTGAATTACCTTGGTTCAAATTTGTCCCTTAGACAATATACTTTAGATCTTTCTGCATCTTTCATTAGAAGGCAAATAAACGTATAGTTTCTAACTCAATTAGTTTAATTCAAAACTGAAATATTGGTTACTGAATTAGCACCCAGTCAAGAATTCCCAATTATTGCAGCAACATCAATCCCAACTCTTTCTACAGTTTCTACAATCTTTTGATTAACGGACTAAATCGTTTCTTTAACAATTCCTACAGACTCCAGAGAAAGGACCAAACTTTATACAGTTTTTACAATCTCTGGACGAACGGACTAAAATGTTTCTTTAAGAATTCCTACAGACGCCAAAGAGAAAGGACCAAGCCTCTGCTTCTACAATCTTTTGATGAACGGACTAAATTGTTTCTTTAACAATTCCTACAGACTCCAGAGAAAGGACCAAACATTTTACTCTATTTAATTGCTCCTACAATCTCATGAGAACGTACTAAACCTCTTTCTTAAATAATTCTTACAGACTCAAGAGACCAGGGCCAAGCTATAAAACTTATTTCTATAGCTCCTTCAGTCGCAGGAGAATTAACTAAATCATTTAAACGGTTCCTACAGACTCTTGAGAAAGGCCCAAGCCTAAAATTCTCAACAATACACTGTATGTGTGACTACACTACAAATCTTTTCTGGTCTACTTATTATTGTTTTCAGAGGATGTTCTTTTAGAGAGCTGATAAGTTTCACTCACCAAATTAGGATCTTTGAGACAGGATCCAGTTGATTCAAATAGATTGTGTCCACAGATGCAGTCTATTGATCTTCAACTTAAAAACAGTAGACACTCCAAGACTCTTCTGTTCACTTCTTGTTGCAATTGGTGAGTTCTCTTCTTGTTAGTCTCTCCTGGCTGGCTCGATAAATTGTTAGATTTTGGTGTATTTGGCCGAGTAGTGGTTTGGGTGGCTCGCCAATGTATTCGATTTCTCCAATACATAAAATAAGTAAGCTTTACCAGAGTTCTTGTGGGGAGAAGAAATTATTAAAGGTTTGTAGTGTAGCAGTCCTTCAGCAGAGATGTTAGCATGTCGCCCTTCAACAATCTTGACCCAAAGTTCTGTCTGTGTGACTGACCTTTATACGTGAAGACAAAAGGGTTACAAACAAAGGAAAACTGTTAGGACCTCCCACAGGAGATCGATCTACACTGCAATCTACCCTGAGCAAAGTTGTTTCACACCCATCAGTTTCTATGGGCCATATGTCTGTATGGGCCATTTGGTTCACACCTTTACAGACACTGTTTTCAGTTGATTAAATCTAAGTCACAATGTAGATTAATCTGATGACTGAAAATACAAAATCTTTCAAAAGGGATGATGATGATACACACACACACACACACACACACACACACACACACACACACACACACACACACTCTCTTGCATTAAAAGGGAGGATGATGCACACAAACAACACACACACACACACACACACACACACACACTTGCGTTCAAAGGGAGGATAATGCACACACAGACACACACTCTCACACACTCACTCACTCACACACACAGACACTCTTGCGTTCAAAGAGAGGATGATGCGCACACACACACACTCTTGCGTTCAAAGGGGGGTCGTGATCTCGTTTTCAACAAACTGCGCAGGTTTACATGTTCTCTTGCATGTTCTCGAGACTCTGTCGCTATGGAAACAAACATGCTAAAATGAGCTTCTCTACTACTTATTGTGAAATTGATTTCATTATATTTGCTATTAGTATTCTCTATACTGCAAAATCCTAATGTGTTTATTCAACTGTGTGAGTCTAATGTAAAATACTGGACAAATCCGACAAACCCTTATTGATTTGATACGGGACGCTTCATTTTACCTGTAAATATACGAGACGATCTAGTGTTTTACGGGACGGATGTCAACTCTAGTCACAGAACAGATTTTGTGTGTGTGTGTGTGTGTGTGTGTGTGTGTGTGCGTGTGTTTCTTGTGTTTACTTTAGAAAATGAATATGAATCATATTTGTGTTTTATAGTGTGGATCATTGTGGAGAGTTCAGAATTACAGCAGGAGTACACAAATGTAGGTCTACACACACAATCATTTAGTGATTTGTTTATTTGTGTCATTTAGTGAAATGTTTCTCTCTTCTTGTGTTCAGGGGTCTGTGATCTCACACTGGATCCAGACACAGCAAACACTCGTCTCATTCTGTCTGATGAAAATAGGAAGGTCACGCTTGTGTCTAAGCATCAGCCGTATCCTGATCATCCAGAGAGATTTTATGTTATTCGTCAGGTTCTGTGTGGAGAGAGTCTGGCTGGACGCTGTTACTGGGAGGCTGAATGGAGCGGAGAAGCTGTTATATCAGTGACATATAAAGGAATCAGCAGGAGAGGAGAGGTAGAAGACTGTGTGTTTGGATATAATGACAAATCCTGGAGTCTGCTCTGCTCTGATAACAGATTCTCTGTCCGTCACAATAGTAACAGAACTGATATTCCTGTCGTCTCTTCATCCACTAAGAGAGCAGGAGTGTATGTGGACGTGTCGGCCGGCACTCTGTCCTTCTACAGCGTCTCTGACACACACACACTCACACACTTACACACACTCAACACTACATTCACTGAACCCCTCTATGCTGGATTTGGGCTTTATGATGATAACTCCTCAGTGTCTCTGTGTGACATTAAACAGCGTCCTGAGAGAAACAACAGTGATACACACACAACCGGGTGAGTGAAATATACTGTGTCTTAGTGAAGGATTTCTCCAGACTGAATAATAGTTCAATCCTCTGTTCTTCATACATCACTAAACACTAGAGATGCACCATATTGGGTTTTTGCTGATACTCCATAAGCTCATATTTTACAATATGTTTTGGTCAGTACCAATAAATACATATTTTCCTTTGATTTGAAACAACACAGAGTCTCTCCTGTGCAGAGACTATAAACACATTATTCTTCATTTTAGTTAGTTTAGAGCTAAATCAATTTTTTCCTTCAGCTTCAGAGTTGTGAGGTCTCTGTGAATAGGGCTTAAGACTGATTTACTGGTATTTCTCAAAAGCTCCTGATCACACACGATCTCTAAACTGTAATTTGCTATTCATTTTCTGTAATTTTCTAGCAGTAGTGTGATCTTCTTTTCTATTAATATTCCTGCAGACGAGGAATAAGACAGAAATAGTCAAATTCACTCAGTATTACTTGATCTATTCCAGCACTCCCTCAATTACAATCAAGCACAATTAACTGTAGACAGTTGTGTTGTAAGCAGTAAAACAGTCCAGTTCTTTATAGTCAAACTCATTTATTATGTTTGATAATGAACATTTCTGTCCACCCCAGACTGCTGATGGTCTTTATCTGTCCACCTCTGTGAAAATATCCACAGTTAAAAACACTGATTTATAGAAGACTTGACACATTATTCAGCTTGAGCTTATTGATGGAGAATATAGAGTTCATGTTGGCTAGTTAAACATAAACATAACTGGACAATTATGTGTGAATTAAACTCTCATTATAGTATATGTAACTCACTTCAGTCAACGGACACGGACACAAGGCGTTCTCTTTTACGGGCATTTATTGGTCAAACCATGTCATCCTTAATGCCATCAAACATGCCGTGAGAACTAAATAAAACATAAAAATCACATAAGTTACAGAAATAAGAATATTCTCACAGAGAATAGCACATTAAATAAATAAACAACACAACGTTAGATAGACTGTTAATAAACCGTCACACAGTTATGCTTTACATTGATAATTACACATTGAAAGAACTATGCATACCTCATTGACCGCGTTAACTCCAGGGAGTGAAAAACAGGTAACAAAGGCAACTTCTCTTCTGTGCGTCTCTCGATAAACTTACAAATGTAATGACATTACCAAAAACTTAACGAGCCGCAGTTAGCTCGGCTTGCGCTACATGCTCCGATGCTGGTGTGACATCAATAAACGTCTGAACCAAACGAACCTCCGAACAATAGTTCCGCTATACAAGCCTACATAAACAAGTCAGCTTGTACACATATTTCAAAGTAAAAGAAATGCAGATAAATATAAATATATTATGATATATTTAAGCGTGGTTACTTATTAAATTAAAACTATTCTTTTATGGAACTTAAATTATGCAACTGTCTCTGCTGGCAGCTACACTCCCACCAAATCACTGGTGATTTCTTATTAACTTAATAAACATAAGATTCCAAATTAAAATTATGAGACTTGAGTTTAAGTGAGGTAGCAACAAACAAGACTGCATTAATCAGCTTCAAGCAGGGTTACTGTCTTGTGAATAGGCCGTTCTAGGTAAGTCTGCTTTGTGAGCCGCTTTCCTTGGTCATCCAGTGCTGATTCACTGATCAGCAATCGCAGCTTTCTCACATGTCCATCTTCACCAGGATACACTTCAGTGACCTTGGCGAGTTTCCACTCATTTCGTGGTGCATTGTCATCTTGCACGATCACGATATCGTTGACCTGCGCATTTCTGCGGGTTTTGTGCCATTTTTGTCTCTCTTGAAGATTTAACATGTACTCTTTTTTTCCACCTAGACCAAAACTCATTGGCTAAGTGCTGAACTTTACGCCATCTTTTGTGAAGATAAAGGTCTTCTTTCACGAAGTCTCCAGGTGGTGGCAAGACTATGGAAGACTTCGTCAAAATGTGATTGGGCGTAAGAGGCTGTGGCCCAGCTGGATCACTCAGCAAATGTGCTGTTAAAGGTCGACTGTTTATAATTGTCATTACTTCGTAAAGGTAAGTTCTCAAAGATGAACTGTCAAGTCTTTGGGATGCCTGATCTAGAATGGATGTCAACACACTTCGTATTGTCCTGATCTGCCTTTCCCAGGCTCCACCCATGTGGCTAGCAGACGGAGGGTTCATGACAAACTCACAACCCAATTGCTTGAGGCATTCTTGATCCATCTCTTTAACCGCTTCCAGGAACTCACGTCTTGCGCCAACAAAGTTGGTGCCCTGGTCAGAACGAAGTTGTCGAACGTTACCACGCAGGGCAATGAGAGCACGAAGAGCATTGATAAAAGCGTCGGTCGTCATATCATCAAGCACTTCTATGTGCACAGCACGAGAACACAGACAAGTGAATAGCAGGCCATAACGCTTCACTTCCCTCCTTCCATCTTTAACGTAGAATGGCCCGAAACAATCCATCCCACAATATGTAAAGGGGGGCGTGGTCTCCATACGTTCATGAGGTAAGTCTGCCATTCTCTGTTCCAATGTACACCTTCTGAACTTTCGACACTTGACACACTTGTAGATGTAGGACGACACTGCATGACTGCATCCATGTATCCAGATCCCGTTAGCCCTTAGCTCATTCATTGTAATGCCACGTCCTTGGTGTTGCACTCGCTGATGGTAGTGTGCAACCAATAACTTTGTTATGTGACCGGTCTTTGGTAAGACTGCCGGGTGCCTGATGTGAGGGTGCAGAGCAGCATGCTCTAATCGACCTCCCACCCTGAGGATGCCTTGTCCATCCACAAAAGGATTTAGCCTTTGCAGGTTGCCTTTGGTTATTTCCTCCTTGCACTGAAGACTTTGAATCTCCACAGAGAAGTTATTCCTCTGGACGATGCTTATGATGGTAAGTTCTGCATCTTTTCTCTCTTCCAGGCTGCTGGCTTCGTTGGTTCTTGATGTCAATCCTTTGAACTCTTTGACACACCGCTTAAGTCTAGCGATGGCTTTGACCAACCTCGTCCAGCTGGAAAACTTCTCTAAGCGTTTAAGCAGTGAATCTTCCGTTGTCAATGTCTTATGCACAAAGACCTTATGAACTTCTGGGTCTTCAACTGCAATGTCTCCCACCTTACTATCTCCACTGGGAAGCTCTTCACACCAAAGAAAATCTGGACCGTTAACCCAGTTAGAAGCAATGAGCTCTTTTGCCTTAAGGCCCCTTGACGCATGGTCAGCTGGATTTTCTTCCGAGGACACGTATCTCCATTGACTTGGTTTGGTACTGTCCTTGATGCGCTGAATCCGGTTTGCCACAAAAACATGGAACCTTCTTGCATCATTGTTGACGTATCCAAGGACGTCCTTGGAGTCAGTCCAGAAGAATTCCTGGACCTCTGCTATATCCAACTCCTTTCTGAGCAGATCACTTGTGCGCACAGCAACAACAGCTGCTGAAAGCTCAAGTCTTGGAACGGTTGTGACTTTCGTAGGAGCCACTCTGGCTTTGCCCATCACCAAAGCACAGTGAGTTTGTCCTGATGTCCCGATCACTTTCAGGTAGCTGCACTCTCCATATCCTGTGATGCTAGCATCAGAGAAGTGATGGAGCTCATATTTCCGGTCTTCTGGAAAACTTGCTGGAAGGTAACATCTGTCTATCTTGAGATCACCTAGATTCTGTAGGTCCAAGAGCCAGGATTCCCATTGTGGTCGAAGATCATCTGACAGTGGTTCATCCCATCCGACCTTGTCCCGGCACATTTGCTGAAGCATCTGCTTTCCGACTAGAACGAACGGTGCAACAAAGCCAAGAGGGTCATACGACATGTTCGACATATGTATCGGACTTCACTTGTCAGGTTGGCAGACGACTGAAGGGATGGCATTACTTGTCTGACAATAGTTCTGTGGCTGCTTCCAATTGCATCTCCGTAGTCGACACAGGAACTACCAGGGCCAACAATACTCCAGCCGAGGTCTGTTTTTTGAGCAAAAGGCTCCTCATCTCTGCCTGCCACAACTTCTCTGGGTAACAGGGCTTGAGAACAATTGTAACCTATAAGCAGACCAACGTCACAGTGAATTAAAGGAGCAATCTCTTCTGCAAGATGCTCTAGATGAGGCCATGCTCTTGCTGTCTTGGGTGTGGGAATGTGACTTACATTAACCCTCTGGAGTCTGAGCGTTTTTTTGGGCCCATTTGTGCTTTTTTCAGCTGCTTATAAACATATTAATGGCAAAGGTGTAAATTCACTCTATATAGCACAAACAGGACTACAATAATATGTGAGCCACATGTATGTACATGTTTTCATTTTTGAGAGAATAATGTTTATGCGTGGTTATCGAAAAAACTAAAAATTAAAGTTTTTGAAATAAGGCCACAAAACACATACTAAATATGTGGCAATAAGACTTTTGACTAATGGATGTCATCGCCTATAGTTTTTTCTTCAAAATTATGTGAAAATAGTCTTGCTTTATCATTCATATAAAACCATAAATTTATTTAAATTAATGTAAAACAGGTTTTGCTTGGAAAGCCAATATGCGAGGGGGCGTGAACGAGGAGTGGTTTACACCTTAGAATACACCCACTCTGCATAATTAGCCATTCATTCAGGTGTGACACTGACTGAGCCACAATGCAAGGACAAAAGATATATTTAGAAGAAGACTTATATTGACCATTTAAGATTTTGCTTACATCTATCTTGTAAATATGTTTTGCTATTTTATTAAAACGGTTACAATTACAACAATAATTACAATTTCAACAATATTTCAAGTGTACTCTTTCTTTGTAAAAAAAATTATTATAGGCCTACATTTTATCTATGTATTCATTAGTTTGAATATAACCAACATTGGAACAGCTAACATCTTAGTTGATGACTTTATTTTTGACAAAAATAGTATTTTATATATAGAAATTGCTAAACAAAAGCTTATTTGATGTGGCAGTATATTCTACAGTAAAAACTGTACCCAAATCTAGTCAACAAAATGTTGTCTTTCATATTTCGTCTGACTGTAACGTTGTTTTCATGAAATATTAGGGCATATTGTTAATTTGCAGTTTAATACGTTGCTTATACAAATAGCCTACATTTTATTTCAACATTCAGTCGATGTTTACTTATCTCAGTATAGCAATGCAGTTTGCTAAAACATCATCATTCATTCACACACGCGATTTAAATTTAAACTGTCTTTGCCAGCTGTGGTAAACAGCGCGCATCTCTGCCGTTTATTCATTCATAAACAGAAACCCACGTGAAGAAATTCACGTGAGAAGGAAAAAACGTACTAGTATTCCTCAGCTCGCTCCTCGATATACCCGCACTTCTGAGGGACATTTTCCATTAGTATTATTCTTCACAGCGCTGCAAGACGGTGTAAACAAGTAATGATCTAAATAAACTTGTGTGTTTTCTCGAGCTGATGGGGGCGTTCACAGGATTGCCTCAGCCATTTGCGTTTGAATAGCGCGCGCTCTCCGTGGGCGGAGTCACATTACATCTGAATTAGCTGTAATTAGGTCGACTGGAATCGCTCTCTTTTAATACAGATTTCACAAGATGAGAATATTTGTTTTTTATATAAATTACTTCATTTAAAAGAAGAGAATTCAAGCTTCATGCCTGTGTGTCTGTATGTCTGTTTGACTGAGTATTCGCTGAGTTATTGTTAATTTTTGGACGCGTTTCAGAATGGACTACACTGGCAGAGAGAAGGCAGAACTCGCTTCGTGTTTATTTTTCTTTATTTGGCAAAAAGCACAACACTTTGTTTTTATTGTGAGTATACACAAAAATAATACACATTTAACAGAATCGATTGATGTATGAAACTCCTATGGAAAATCAAAGTCAACAGAGTATTTATGAGTATTTATAACCCCCTGAGGTCGACGGTATCGCCGGCGATACCAGCTCGCTTTTTTTTTATTAGTGTAAAAGAAACTCATAAATACTCTGTTGACTTTGATTTTCCATAGGAGTTTCATACATCAATCGATTCTGTTAAATGTGTATTATTTTTGTGTATACTCACAATAAAAACAAAGTGTTGTGCTTTTTGCCAAATAAAGAAAAATAAACACGAAGCGAGTTCTGCCTTCTCTCTGCCAGTGAAGTCCATTCTGAAACGCGTCCGAAAATTAACAATAACTCAGCGAATACTCAGTCAAACAGGCATACAGACACACAGGCATGAAGCTTGAATTCTCTTCTTTTAAAAATGAAGTAATTTATATAAAAAACAAATATTCTCATCTTGTGAAATCTGTATTAAAAGAGAGCGATTCCAGTCGACCTCATTACAGCTAATTCAGATGTAATGTGACTCCGCCCACGGAGAGCGCGCGCTATTCAAAAGCAAATGGCTGAGGCAATCCTGTGAACGCCCCCATCAGCTCGAGAAAAGTTTATTTAGATCATTACTTGTTTACACCGTCTTGCAGCGCTGTGAGGAATAATAATGGAAAATGTCCCTCAGAAGTGCGGGTATATCGAGGAGCGAGCTGAGGAATACTAGTACGTTTTTTCCTTCTCACGTGAATTTCTTCACGTGGGTTTCTGTTTATGAATGAATAAACGGCAGAGATGTGCGCTGTTTACCACAGCTGGCAAAGACAGTTTAAATTTAAATCGCGTGTGTGAATGAATGATGATGTTTTAGCAAACTGTATTGCTATACTGAGATGAGTAAAAAATCGACTGAATGTTGAAATAAAATGTAGGCTATTTGTATAAGCAACGTATTAAACTGCAAATTAACAATATGCCCTAATATTTCATGAAAACAACGTTACAGTCAGACGAAATATGAAAGACAACATTTTGTTGACTAGATTTGGGTACAGTTTTTACTGTAGAATATACTGCCACATCAAATAAGCTTTTGTTTAGCAATTTCTATATATAAAATACTATTTTTGTCAAAAATAAAGTCATCAACTAGGCAAGGCAAGGCAAGTTTATTTATATAGCACATTTCATACACAATGGCAATTCAAAGTGCTTTACATAGAAGAAATTAAAATAATAAAAAGAAATAAGAATAATTAAAACAGTTTAGAAAAATAAAATGAAATACAGTACAGTACAGTCAGACGAACAGTGGCACAGTGCTCATTCAGTAAATGCATAGCTAAACAAAAGTGTTTTGAGTCTGGATTTGAATGTGACCACTGTAGGAGCACATCTGATCTCTTCTGGAAGCTGGTTCCAGCTGCGGCTGGCATAATAGCTAAAAGCAGACTCACCATGCTTAGAGTGAACCCTTGGTATTTCTAGCTGATATGATCCTAATGATCTGAGTGATCTGTTGGGTTTATATTCAGTGAGCATATCTGCAATGTATTGAGGTCCTAGGCCATTGAATGATTTATATACCAGTAATAATACTTTAAAATCAATCCTAAATCTAACTGGGAGCCAGTGTAGAGACCTGAGGACTGGTGTGATATGTTCATATTTTCTGGTTCTGCTCAGAATCCTGGCGGCAGCGTTCTGTATGAGCTGCAACTGTCTTATGGTCTTTTTGGAAAGGCCAGTGAGGAGTCCATTACAATAATCCACCCTGCTGGTGATGAAAGCATGCACAAGTTTCTCTAAGTCTTGTCTGGAAACAAAGCATCTAATTCTTGCAATATTTTTTAGATGATAGTATGCTGATTTAGTTATTGCTTTGACATGACTACTGAAACTAAGGTCTGACTCTAGTGTCACACCAAGATTCCTGACTTGATTTTTAGTTGTTTGACCCCTGGAGTGAAGGTATGCGTTCACCTTGAGAACTTCATCTTTGTTTCCAAATGCAATGACTTCAGTTTTATCTTTGTTTAACTGAAGAAAGTTTTGGCACATCCAACTGTTGACTTCATCAATGCATTGGCACAGGGAGTCAATTGGGCTGTAATCGTTAGGCGATAGGGCTAAGTACAGCTGTGTGTCGTCTGCATAGCTGTGGTAAGCAATTTGGTTCTTTCTCATTATTTGGCTCATTGGGAGCATATACAGGTTGAACAGGAGTGGCGCAAGAATTGAGCCTTGAGGGACTCCGCATGTCATGGATGTCCACTCAGACTTATGGTCTCCTATACTCACATAATAACCTCTCTCATCTAAGTATGACCTGAACCATTTTAGGACTATCCCAGAAAGCCCCACCCAGTTTTCCAGCCTGTCAAGAAGTATGTTATGATCGACAGTGTCAAATGCAGCACTGAGGTCGAGTAGTACCAGCACTGATAATTTTCCTGAATCAGTATTTAAGCGAATATCGTTTATTATCTTTATGAGCGCTGTCTCTGTGCTGTGATGCGGTCGGAAACCAGATTGAAAATTGTCAAAGTATCCATTCGAGCTTAAGAATTTGTTCAGCTGATTGAAGATAACTTTTTCTATGATCTTGCCTATGAAAGGAAGATATAGAGTGAATTTACACCTTTGCCATTAATATGTTTATAAGCAACTGAAAAAAGCACAAATGTCAGAGCATGTCAGAACACCCCCAGGGCCCAAAAAAACGCTCAGACTCCAGAGGGTTAACAGGAATGAAGTCTCTTGAATAGGTTACCGGAAGAGTGATTTTCTTCGCTGAATAAAAACCTCTGATCTGCAACCCAGTTACCTTCTGACTTGGAATGACTGTACTTCTCGATGACAATGTTGAGAGTTTTAGTTGCACTGGCTCCTTCTGTGTGTCCAGAGCGTCTGCCTTTTCTTTCAGGATAAAGGTGGTGTCACTTTGGTTATCCAGTAAAGCATATACGAGAACTTCATGCTCTGGGCTACTTGTTGTCGACAACCACACTGGAATAACGGTGGACGTGTATGTTCCAATCATGTTTTGCACCACACGGTTAGAGGTGGCTTCCTTAGAAGCTTCCTTTGACTGCTTAGAATCCGTCCTTTCCTTAGACCTCTCCTTCTCTTTGGCTTGTTTCCAACTCTCCTCTCTCTCGTCATCTCTGTGATCCTTCTTTCCATCATCCCTGACCCGGTCTTCATGCAAACAGGTTGGGTGCTTCCTTTTACATGTGTCGCAGACACTCCTCCATTCACAGTTCTTAGAACGGTGTCCTGTCTTCAAGCATCCAAAACACAGTCCTTTAGTTTGCACAAACTTGACCCTTTCTGAGATTGACTTTTCTTTGAACTTTCGACATGTTTGAATGCCATGGTGCAACTTCTCACAAAAGACACATGTTTTAGGGTCTGGGTTTTCTTCTGAGCTACTTGCCAGCACCTTTGCACCAACATTTCGAGGCTTTGGTGTCTTAACCTTTTCACTATCACCAGACTTCAAAGCATGAAGAGATGTCACAGGGTTGCATGCAATCTTGGCTTCTCTTGCAACAAACTGAACAAATTTGCTAAAGCTTGGAAAATCATGTGTTGATTCTTCAACCTCCAGGACCTTTCTGTTCCATCTTGCTATTAGCCAATCAGGAAGCTTGTTGAGCATTCTTTGGTTTTCACCGCAGTCATTTAGGACTGCAAGACTCTTGATATGCAACATTGCTGCTTCACAGCTTCGTAGAAAATCTGAGAATTCTCTTAGTTCAATGCTGTCCTTGGGTCCTATTTTTGGCCATGAAGTTATCTTATCCCTGAAAGCCTTGGCAATCACAAAGGGGCTTCCATACCTTTCTTCCATGATGTCCAATGCTGAATAGTAGGCTGCATCCGTGCCTAGCAGGAAGTAACCTTCAATAGCTTTCTTTGCAGGTCCTCCAACATACTTGCGGAGGTAGTAGACCTTCTCATTCACTGGAATATTCTTCCTACCGATCAATGTCTCAAAGGATGTTTTCCAGTCTTTATACCTTAGTGGATCTCCATTGAAAACAGAAGGCTCTGGTATTGGGAGATGGCTTGCGTTGATCGACTCTCTTATTGCTTTGGCAAGAGCTGTAGTGCTATCTTCTTGATGAGCAATGGCAGCAGGTTGCACACTTTCAACAGTCTGTGTCACCATAGCAGGTTGTACATGTGTGGCGTTTTGTGGTGTTGCCACATGATGCACAGAAAGACTTCTTTGAGTAGTTTTAGCTTCGCTTTTCACATGCTTACTGCTATGGAGCAACTCCGATATCTCTTCGTCCGAACCCATTTCCTGTTCATAGACCTGTAGACGTGCTTTTGCAGCATTCATTTTCTTAACTGTCTCTAAGCGCTCTAACTGCCTACGCTTCTCTTCTAATATTTTTTTTCTTGCAGCATTTTCTTCTTGCAGTGCAAGCCTCTTTCTGTTCTCAACTTTGAGGTTCCCAAGCTCTTGTTCCTTAAGTTCCATGTCCTCTAATACCTTTAATGTGGCTTGAGTTGCAGCTAGCTCTGCTGCAGCTTCCAGTTTCTTTGAAGAGGTCAGGCTTGATTGCTTTGAACTGATGCTTGCAAACTTTGAACTTCGTGAACATATACTAGACCTTTTGGAGGTTGCGCGTGTAAGCACTGAGCCAGTCTCAGTCCAGTATGCTCGTTCTTTGTGAGTATCTGGTACCTTTTCTCTTAATTCAAGAGAATCCTCTGCATGTTCCAATAGCTTTCCTGAGACAGCATCACACGTGTCTACTCGGCGGCGCGTCTTGCCATCCGGAGTAGTGTGTTGGCGTAAATCTTGATAAGCTTGTTTTACACTTGTTGAAGCGTTACTGATCTTGGTTATGTAGGTTTGCAGGAGTTCAGTGGAGAATGTTCCATCGATTGCTTTCCTAGTCTCTTTAGCAAGAACTTTCCATTTGTCATAAGAGATAGTAAAGCGATGTTGAAGCTTTTTAGTTTGGCTGTCATAGAGTTCTTGACCCTTTTCAGTACGCTCTCGGGTTCTTTGGCTTCTTCTTAGACTTTCCTCTACAGCAGCTTAGGTCTCTACAGCTACCTCAGTCTCTTTTGATGGGTTTGCATCTATATCAAGGTCTTTAAACTGCTGCTGTAAACCTGTTGCTCCATTGTTAGCATCTAAGCCCTTTTCATTTGTCTCATACTCGTGCTCAGACATTTTTAATATTTTTGGAATTGGCACCTTAACACCTTTTGTTTAGTAGCTAAAACTTAAAATGAGCTAAATAAAATAAGTGACAAACCTAGCTTAATGTTCCCAGTAAGCTTTTGTTTACATTGTAATAATGTACCTTAACTTTACCTTAAAGGTCCCTTTCTGAGGTTTTTTAACATTAATATGAGTTCCCCTAGCCTGTATATGGTCCCCAAGTTTCTAAAAAATGTAATCGGTGTAAATCGAGCTTTTGCTATCTTTCTCTGCCTTTGAGAAAATGGAAGTTCAACCGGGCTGATCTTGAATCTCCTCCTTATGACGTCATAAGGAGAAATGTTACCTCCCCTTTCTCTGCTTTGCCCGCCCAGAGAATATTTCTCGCCCATGAGAAAATGAGCTAGGAAGTAGAACACGCGCGCGCGATTTTAGTTTGTCCACTAGAGATATCATGGCTTTTGAGCGAGCGAAGCATAATAATTGCTCAATAATTGGATGTACAAATGAACATCGAATGGTCAATACAGAGCTGGGCTTGCTGAACGTCGGACAAGTAAGTCAACAAATTATATAAGTGTGTTGCTTTACTGTTTATGGTTACCTAGCTTCTTACACGTAGAATGTGGCTGTCACATTAGCTATTCAGCTATGCAGTTACTTGCGCTAATGTAAAGGTAGACAGCATCAAGTTACACATACTGTAACGCGAGTGTTGTACATTTCTTTGTTATTTGGATAACCGTTTTCCTGTTGGTTATATGGCGCGCACGATATCCGCATTTCAAGATCGCAGAGCTTGATGTAATTGTAATAAGATAAATTACAGACGTTACAGATCTCTCATGAAAAGGCAACAGTAGGTTAGCGTTAGCTACATGATGATAACTGTAAACCATCCGAATAAAGTACCGTATCCAGACATAATATTTTAAACTAACCATTCGGAAACGTACTGCTGGAGCCGCTGAGTTGCAACTTCTTCATCCGTTGCTTCTCCATCTGGATCAGATTCTGGGTCAAACTGAAATGCTTGAATGACTGCGTGTCTTCGTGCCATTGCAATATATCCAACATAAAGAAACATGCATGGTACCGTTGCGCAAGATGGTCAAGGCCACACCCACCCTCCACCTTGTGCCGCCTTTCTCCTCCTCATTAGTATTTAAAGCTACAGACACCGAAACGGCCCGTCTGAAGGAAGCTCATTCTGGGACTGGCTTGTAGTGGCTATAATTCTGCACCGAGGCTGAATTTTTGGAAAGAGATTTCAGATACAATACTAAGGACCACTAAGGACTATATTAAAGCCTACAAAAAGTAGCATGTCATGGGACCTTTAAGATTTAACCAAGTATGTTTTTACAGTGTACTCTGCTAGAAACACTTTCCACAATGCAAATTAACTTATTTTCACTTAAAACAGAATAAACACTTCTCTTTATCACCAAAATAATAAAAATAATAATAAAAAATCGGAAATATTATGATGGTCCCTTTAAATAATTATTTACCCTTCAAATAGCTTAGCAGTAAAGTGAGTAGAGCATTCACTTCAACATGTAAACATGCACAACACAATGAACATTTAACATTTAGCACTTATAGAGCCCCTTTAGCAGTTGAAGGCTATTCCACTTCTTAATATTTAACTTGTTTTAAATATTCAGCTTCTTGTAGGTTTAACCATGCAATGCTCCTGGGTTCTGCTTGCCTCTTAATATGTTAACATTGTATGCACAGTCTTATCTTTGACGCTCACATTCAATGTAAACGTGCGTGCAGCTCCGTCGACGGACGGCAGGTGCGGATCATCATCTCCCCCACGTCTCCACCTCGTGTCGAGCAGGCTGAGTTCTCACTGTAACCCCCTTCAGTCAACGGACACGGACACAAGGCGTTCTTTTTTACGGGCATTTATTGGTCAAACCATGTCATCCTTAATGCCATCAAACATGCCGTGAGAACTAAATAAAACATAAAAATCACATAAGTTACAGAAATAAGAATATTCTCACAGAGAATAGCACATTAAATAAATAAACAACACAACGTTAGATAGACTGTTAATAAACCGTCACACAGTTATGCTTTACATTGATAATTACACATTGAAAGAACTATGCATACCTCATTGACCGCGTTAACTCCAGGGAGTGAAAAACAGGTAACAAAGGCAACTTCTCTTCTGTGCGTCTCTCGATAAACTTACAAATGTAATGACATTACCAAAAACTTAAAGAGCCGCAGTTAGCTCGGCTTGCGCTACATGCTCCGATGCTGGTGTGACATCAATAAACGTCTGAACCAAACGAACCTCCGAACAATAGTTCCGCTATACAAGCCTACATAAACAAGTCAGCTTGTACACATATTTCAAAGTAAAAGAAATGCAGATAAATATAAATATATTATGATATATTTAAGCGTGGTTACTTATAGTGTTGCACGGTGTACCGATACTTCAAAAGTATCGCGATACTCGGAAATTAAAAACGTCACGATACCTAAATTTATCAGTATCAATACTTAAAAAAAACAAAACAACGCCTCCCTATGGACGTCTGTGTTTTTTTCCTGACGCACGCAGCAAAGAACCTGCCGCTGTCAGTGTCATGTGACAAAACACTACAGCGAGAGATGGCTGCATGTCCGAGCACAAGTGGTCCACGACTCGTAGAAAAAGATGACGCGAGGAGTGACATATGGAAGTACGTTGCCTACCTTGCTCTGTTGCACGGTGCACCGATACTTAAAAAGTAAATCGGAAATTAAAAACGTCACGATTCCTTCATTTATTAGTATTGATACTTCTAAGAATGACCGCGTTCCAGATTTGTAAGGCCGGCGACACACTGGCTGCGTGTCGTGTCCGTTTTTATTTCAGCTCCCATGTTAACTGCCTGCGTGACACACGCGTCTGGGCGCAGCTCGGGACACGCGGAAAACGCGTGCATTCTAGAACGCCTGTTTTTCACACGCAAGCGTGTTGGAAGCGTTTACAGGCAAAATAGAATAGGAAAAGATGTTTCTATGTAATTTTGACACGAATACATATTAATAAGTGACATTTTGATGTTTGAAAGTTTTGACATAAATACAATAAATGTAATTTAAAAAAATATTATCGATTTTCAAATATTGCACCTCTTTTATAGTAAACTGTTTGTATGTTGTTGGTTTTGAATTGTTGGTAATACTTTACAATAAGGTCCCATTAGTTAACATTCGTTAATGCATTAACTGTATTTGTTAACGTTGGTTAGTCAACTGTTCATTGTTAGTTCATGTTAGTTCAGGTCCATTAAATAATATTGACAGATACAACTTTTGATTGTAATAATGTATTAATAAACATTGAAAATAACATTAACTGAGATTAATAAAACCAGCTGACTCTTTGCTTCTGCCTTCTTCTGGTTCTTCACAGGTTCTCTCAGCCCAAACCTTCTGGGCTCGATATTCACCCGCTGCTGAACTGTCAGTCTTGTGTCCATATAGCTGATTCTGATCAGTGGCTTCAGATTGAGCCGTCGGCCTGTACAGATGAAGGAGGGTCAAAGTTCAGGGTCAGCACTGACCCAGGCCGTTACGAGTGTGTCAGGACCAGAATGCGATGGGTCTGTGACTGTGTCGTCACCCTTCAGTACCGTACCGTAGACGGACTCTTCCTCAACGCAGAGCTGGAGAGGCTGCAGTGCAACCGGATCGGTCCAGTGATTGACGTGACGGTGATCTCAGGGAAACTGGAGGAAGTTCATCTGCCCCATTACGCCTGTTTAGGAGAGTCTGACCCCTCTCTCAAAGATGCTGTGAAAGTCCTCACCGTAAAAGACGAGGGAATAACCACAGAACCTGTGCAGTTGACCCGATTCCATGCTAAGATTGTCCAACCATCCTTCTCTATTACAACATTAATAAGTTGGATAATGCGAGTGGAAGAACACTGCGATCTTCTTCTCTACATGTATTCTAAAGATCCTCTCATTCTACATCTCTATTTTTTTCCAGTTGATGATCATGCAAAAGAAAAAGTTGAGAAGAAAGAAAAGAGAAATGACCCAATACCACATCCCAGACCTGACAGGCCATTTCGGATGAAAAAGCTACACATTCTTGATGTTCCTGGTGCCTCTATCCATCCCAAAGAAGGGATCACACTCAGAAAAAAAAAAAAAAATGACCCAAACTTCTTCAAGGTCAACACCCGTCTGGAGAATGATCTTCAAATGACTCTTATCAGAGAAGAGGATCAGAAGACTGTCTGGACTGCAACGATTAAGAAAAATGAACTCGATCTGATTCGTCCTAAGAGAGACGAGCCGTGTCTGAATAGTGAGGCAGATAAAGCAAGATGTTTTGATAACCATTGGCCAGATCTCATTCAGGGGGTTACAAATGTCCAGATCATTGCAGATAAACTGTGTCAGCAAGAACTAATTCATGAGGAACAATATTCAGAAATCACACATAGTTTAACCAGTCAGGAGAGCATGAGAAAGATCTGTGACATTATACGCAAACACAGAGATCATGTGAAAGCTGAATTAATCTCAATTCTTCAGGAAGAGAAGCTTTACCACTTTTGAACATTGGTCTGATTCATGATCTGATATGGGTTTATCTGAACTTATCAAAATATACTCCTTTCTAAATATTCATTCATAGTAACATTACAAATAAATTAAAGTTTTTGCTTTGCTCTTTTTGCTCTTTACATTGTAAATGTTCTACAGGGAAGGTAAAACGAGTTCAGTGTTAAAGTAAATGTATACCAGCATATATATTTTTGTTTGTCTAACTGTATTTCATACTTGTTGGTGAATTGCTGATGTACATTTTGTTATGCAATATGCTATTCTATTCTAATTATGACTTTTGGTATATGAAGTACTTATGGGTCATAGTAAACCACAATTGTAACTGTATTAAAAAGTGGTTTTACAAAGAAAGGCACCATAAGTTGTTGCTAAACAATTTATTAAGAAAGTGTTATATACTGTAAGACACTTGTAATAATCATTGTAACCATATATTGAGAAAATGGTTTATAAAGAAAAACACTGCAATTGTTGTTGTAAAATCATTTATTGAGAAAATGGTTTATAAAGAAAAAAAAATACCACATTGGATGTTTGTTATGAACTGCTCAGAGGAACGAAGGTTGAGGATCCAACTGCAGTTTATTTAAAGGGTTATTCAGAATCGTAATCAAAATCCAGGCAAAGGTCATACACAGGCAGGCAATCCAACAAACAGACAAATCCAGAGGGTGAGGCAGGAACAGGAAAACCAGAGATCAAGAACCAGGAACAACGACAACAAAGGAAAAGCCGTAGAAAAAGGACAAAGAGACGGAAAGCTTTATATGCAAAGGGGTTTAAGGGGTTTTCCAGAACTAATGACAGTCCAAGACTTTGAATTTGACCAATTGTCTGTAAAAGACGGAATAGATGCTGAGGGAGTTTCCAGGAGGGGATTTCTGAACATGTCAAAAAGTTTGATGGACTTTAAAAAGGACTGTAAAGGAATATCCAGGCAGACTCTGATTTTGCCCTGTTTTGTTTTATTTTATTTTATATATTAATACGTTATATGTAAACTAGTTAACCTGTATTTAATAAAGAAAAAGATATATAATCGAAATTAAGAAGCCTGCCTGCCATAAGTCTCTGTTTTACAAAAGATTGAGCTGAACTAACCACAGAGAAGTAGCCTGGTTAAAACCAGACCATTCTCAGTAGTAACTGAGTTATGGTCTGGCAAAGCTTCATTAATAACTCATTTCCAAAGGGGCGTCACCAACGGATGTCGCTCAAATGCCGCTGGGCACAATTGGATAGACCTAAAACCAGTCAGAGCGATCATCATCGTGTAAAGCCATATGCTGCGTCCCAATTCGCCTAAGTTACACTACGCCATAAAAGTATGTACTCTTTTTGTAAAGAAAAGGTATTTACTTTTGAATGTGTAGCAAAAAAGTAGGCAAGCTTTGGGACATACTACTTCGTCATCTTTTATCGGACGGATCTGTCGCGTGCGTCCTGTCACGTAAACTGCCCTGTCAATCATCTTGTCACAGTTAAAATCCTCTATTAAATCTAATTTAATTTCCTACCGTTTCGGAGAGAAATGTAGTAGCACGTTCATCTGCCAGTGGGTCTTTCATGGAGACTGTCCTAATGGAGTTTTAGGACACCATTAGGTCACTTGATGAAGTTTTTCGGTTCCTTGCCACTGTTGCCTTTGGCTTGCTCAGTTGGGGATATTTTGGGGATATTTAATTTAATTTTATCAATCGATAAATTCCTCTTGAAACAAACTTTGTTGTATTATTTTAATTTAATACTGTGAAGCTGCTTTGATACAATCTGTATTGTGAAAAGCGCTATACAAATAAACTTGACTTGACTTGACTTGACTTGTCCTCATGTGTTTGCAATTTGAATATAATAATGCATTTAAAACTTGATGCGCTTCACCAACGGACGTTGCTCTAAAACCAATCAGAGCGATCGTCATCGTGTAAAGCCCGCCCCAACGTTTCTGATTGGTGCCGTGATTTCGAGGGATTAGAAATGGGCTTGAATGAGTTCTTTGCCAGACTACTTGCAGAGCAAATCTAAATTTGCCGGAAGTTGTCTGGGTTTTCCCAGGCTAACAGAGAAGTCTTCTGTGATCTAAATATTGTAAGTATGGACATTTAAATGCTTATTGTTTAGAACAGATTTGACTTACTTTACCTTACCTGAGAATATTTAAAAATTAGGTAAAAGGTGTTTAAAATTACGCACCATAAAACAATTTTTATAGTTTACCCATAAACTATGAAATGTTGTAGTTTATAAAAAATATAGAATCCAGTTCTTTTTTTCATATGATTATATATATACAAAGTTTGGTGAACTGCAATGAGGAACATTTAATATTCTCTTTATCTAATAAAAGCTCTTTTTTTCTAACTTTATTTTGTTGTGTCATAATTCAGTGTTTCCCAACCGGGGGTACGTGAGCAGTCCCCAGGGGGTATGTGGGATGATTCTCAAAACATTATAATAATCATGTTATAATATGGAAACCATTCAGTTAAGTCACCATGTCCTTCCCGCCAACTGATTCTCAGCTCGCTTGTCCGTGGCCGCGCGTGCGCTGCCGGGCGGTAGTGTAACCATAGCAACAGGCAGAGAGTCTAGCTTTGAGTAAAACAGAAACACTAGCTAGCTATGGATCAATGGCTAAAAAAACGCGCCGCTCCAAGCAGCAGCAGTGCTAGCGGCAGCTCAAGTGAACCAATGGAAAAAAGAAAGAAAGCTGATAAGTCAAAGTACCGGCAATTTCATGAACAGTATGTCGTTTCCGGTTTTACGTCCACATCTACTGAACCGCCTCAGCCGCTGTGTTTCCTCTGCGGGGATGTGCTCTCTAATAATAGCATGAAACCAGCCCGTTTACAACGACACCTAAATACCAAGCATCTTTCCTGTGTCGGACAGCAGAGTTTTTTCAAAGAAAACTATCGGAATTTAAGGGAAGTCAAGAAAAATGTAAGAAAACGACTGCAGTGTCAACCTAAGCATTGGAGGCTTCATATGCTGTGTCGCTACTTGTGGCTAAATCCAAAAAGCCATTTACTGTTTCTGAGGAGCTAATTTTGCCTGCTGCTGTAATTCTTGCAGAAACAATGATTGATAAGAAAGCAGCTGATGCACTGAAAACGGTACCATTGTCCAATAACACAGTGTGCTGTAGGATTGATGACATGGCCGTTGATATTGTCGATCAAGTAGTGGAAAAGTTAAAACTTTCTGGTTCATTTGCGCTGCAGTTGGACGAATCAACAGATGTTAGCGGGGAAGCCCAGCTTATTGCGTTTGTGCGATACAGAGACATTTCTGAAATTAACGAGCACATTCTATTCTGCAAGAAGCTAACGGGGAGCACTACCGGTAAAGATGTGTTTCACGGTATCGACACCTTTTTCTCAGAGCACAATCTGGATTGGAAGTCCTGTATTCATGTGTGCACGGATGGTGCTGCATCAATGACTGGAAGGGTGAAAGGATTAATAGCGCAGATTAAGAAAGTAAACCCCGACGTTCAGTGGAATCACTGTATCATCCACAGAGAGGCACTGGCCAGTAAGAGAATGAGTCCTGAGTTACATGAAGTTTTGAATGACGCAGTGAAAGTGATAAACTTTGTTGAATCGCGGCCTCAGAATCACAGACTGTTTGAAAGGCTCTGTCATGACAGTGGCGCTGAGCACCAACAGCTACTGCTTCACACCGACGTACGTTGGCTATCGAAAGGGAAAGCACTACAGAGGCTTTTGGAGCTGCGCAACGAAGTAAGCGCTTTTCTGGCAGAACACTCACATCCCCTTGTTGTTATGTTGGAGAACACAGACGCTGACTGAACAACCTGAATTTAACTTTGCAGGGTAAAGACACACACATCCTAAACATGTATGATAAAGTGTGTGGATTCATGAAGAAGATCAAACTGTGGGAGAGTAAATGTGAAGATGGGGACACAAGTTGTTTCCAGCAGCTCAACAGCTACCTTTCTGCAGGTGATGTTGACAGAGCTCCTATAGTGCAACTAGTACACATTTATCCATACTCAACAGTGAGTTCAACCACTACTTCCCTGATATTGAAAGCAAGTCTGCCAAACTTGACTGGGTCCGTAATCCTTTCATGACTGAAAGTACGGATAACAACATTCCAACCAGACTACAGGAAAATCTGCTGGATGTGTCCTCAGACCGTGGACTTAAGATGAGGTACTCAGAAACAAACCTGTCACAGTTCTGGTGTGATGTGGAGAAGGAATATCCTGATTTGGGGAAACATGCACTGAATGAACTCCTGCCATTTGGATCTACATATTTATGTGAAGTGACATTTTCATCCATGGCCGTAATCAAGTCCAAGCACAGGAACAGACTCAACTTGGAGAAAAGCCTGATAGCTGCTGTTGCCACACTGCCCCCAAGACTGACCAAGCTTATGAGTGAGAGACAGGGTCAAGTTTCTCATTGATTGGTGAGTCCTTTTGTGTCATAAACAGGTCTAAACATATTTAGAGTAGGCTGCTACTATGTATATAAAATGTGATCTTTGTTTTTGTAGAATTGGTCTGGACATGTGAAGATGTGAAAATAAAAGTCATACAAATATTGAACGAAGACAAGTATGAGTTATTATAGGAAGTAAAAATATTATTATTTACAGGTAAATGAGATGTTACACTGTGCAAACCTAAAATTTACACCAAATCTAAAAATCACACCGATCACATGCGCTTGTGGGGGTACTTCAGGAAGGATAAAGTGTTTTGGGGGTACAGTCCCCTAAAAAGGTTGGGAACCACTGTCATAATTTAACATTTGGATATTTAGGATATTTCACTGCATGGAAATATTCTTAATGATGAATAATGTGCTGTAAAGTAAGACTGTCACAAAAAAATCCTAATATTTAATTTCTTTAGTTTGAACTCAAATTCCCCAGATGAAAACATACTTTACCCCTAATGGTGGGTAAGTTGAGCCACTTCTGTGTCACTAGCTCTATTTCTGTGTCCTTATGAACCTTCCTTTATTTGTCCTGATAGAAGACAGCTGAAATATGATACGTTGTATAATAATGCTGAAGCACAGATATTTGGCAGTGAAGAATATGTTCTCTGAGCTTCATGTCCTCTACAACAGTCTCAGCCTTCCTCCAACATCAGGACACCTGAACGAAGCTCGACAAAATCTGTCCGATTAAACATTATTCAGCTGGAGTGTCTAAATCATTTCAACAAAGAGCAGAAAAGAAGTGTCCAGTGATGCTCTTCCCATGAAAGCAGCTGAGCGTTCTGATGCTGTAGACGCAGAATGTGAGATTCGTCACATAGAGCTGGAATATTTCTTCTCATGTTGCTCCATCAAGTCATGGTTTAGTCTGTAGTTGCAGCACAGTTTGTGTCTCCAGGAGCTTTTGTTCTGCTTTTGCACACGATTCTCCTCCAGCGGCTCCTGGAAAACATCCACAGCACTGCAAGTGTTTGTCAGCGCAGGTTTTTATCTATTTATTAAAATGATCATCTGTAAAGATGCCTAACTTTAAAGTCTGGACTACAACAAAGCTTGTGCTCTTATTGCTTTGGAGAAAAGATGCTGTTCATTTCACACATTTGACCGCTGTGTTGTGATGAACACAATGATCTGTCAAGAACTTCAGCATCAACTCTAGAGAAATGTGTCCAGTAGAGGAACATCTGTGACTGTTGTAGTTGAGAGAGTTTCTGGCATCATTGAGCTGATAGGAAAGAAACACACAGGACACATGAACTCTAGAGAGAGCGTAAGTCAGACGGGCCACAAATGAAAGATCGATCAGACCGTTGAATCTCCAGACGGGCTCTTTTAAAATCAGTATTTGACATTGACAGCACATTCACAATGCCACACTGAGAGCTCAAGCCCGTCGCAGTGAGAATAGTGTGTGTGTTTATTCTGATCATTACACTAATCTGAAGACAGAGCAGAAAGACGGCTTTCTGAATGTTAATAAATGCATTGATCTCCTTCATTTGTGTAACTATGGCGACTGACAGTATCGTCTATATAATTACACACTGTGTAGAGCTCTTATTATAGCATTGATCTTTACATTAGTTTCTATTTTTACATTATTTTCAACTGAATTTCAGTGTTTGGAGATTAACTCTAGACAACTAGAGTTATTGAGGAAATGTTTAGCACTTTATAGCAGGTTTTTGCAGGTCTTTTATGTGTCCTCTATTGAAGCGTAATAAACCAACAGTTGGAGAGTCTTTGTCCTATTCGACGTGTGCGGATCCTTTTCCTACTTTAGGACTTTTTTGGGCTGGATTTACGCACCCAGTGAAGGTTTGTGACGTTGGACTGTAAATACATTTGGCTCTACACCAGTTTCTTCATCATTGTATTTAAGTGAACATTTATTTGGAGTAAGGAGAATGATTGATGTGAACTGATGACAGTATAAATGATCATGAATGTGACGAGAGATCAGCAGAATGAAACACACAGACGATCTCCTGATAGTGTGCTTTATTTCTCCACACACTGTCTGACACTAAATGAATTGTGCAGATCAGCGACGGTACACACACTCACAGTATCGCTGTTAAACACAGATGATCACGGTGTAATTCCAGTCTTTCAGGAGCTTCAGAGCTCAATCTGCTGCCTTCATCACCACAACATCTTCTTCTGAAATGATGGTGTTTTATCCTTTATTAGATCTCCACGAGCACAACAGCTTTATATGACAGGAGCGACACACACACACACACACACACCAGCCTCTGTGCCTCAGCTCACACTGAAATATCTCTATCATGAACATGACAAAGTCAAGATCATATTTGTGTGTGTTTATAATCAAAGACACACAGAAGGTGTTCAGGGTCAATATGACAGACTGAAATGTGTGAAATATTTCTGATGGTAACGAATCCTCCTCAGATTAGACAGAATCATCTGGAAGGAAGACATCAGATATCAGCGAGTGTTTGTTTCAATCTCAACAAGCTTTGATTCTCAGTAGAGACTGTAGTTTCAGACTCGGCCTTATTTAGTCTTTCTTGGATTATGAGGCATTAGTGTTTTTCATTCTCTCAGTTATTAATGGTGTCTGTGCTGCTCTTTATTTCAGTGAATGGAGACAAAACCGTTAAACGTCGATCACTCAGCGCTCGCAAGGGGAGTCTGACAGGAGCTTTTCTGAGGGAAACTTTATCACTAACTCTGTGCTTTTACTTCACCACAACTGACTTTCAGGACGTTATGAACATATGTGAGAGTAATGCCATCATTTTTAGGTCTTAGCGGATAAAAATAAGACTAAAGCTCTGGTAATGTGCGATTACTGAGATTTATATATTCTATATGAGCGCACACTGGACTGTTCTGTTTAACACACGAGGTCCGTATAATTGACTAAAATGATTTAATGTAAAACACTTTTCAAATAATTCCACCTTTAATTCTCTGCAGGAACAAGACAACACAAGAAGATGGAAACCAATCTCTGACATTCAGAGTGTGATTCATATGGACATTTCTGTGTAATTGATCTTAACTTGACTTGTGATATTATGGTCAATATTTCTGGATAATTGAAGGTCTGAGAATGCTACTTCTCTTGAGTTTATAGAAGGCAGAAGACTTTACTGACTGACTGAATTCACAAACTCTCTACTTGTTATAGGTGGGGATTTCAGTGTTGTGATTGACAGCGCTCTTGATAAATGATTGACAGGCCGACTCTCATCACTTAATTCAGAATATAAACCATTCCTGGAGAGACTTGATGTGACTGATGTCTGGAGGACCAAATTCACTCATACTAAAGCTTTTACCTGGAGAAACAAGACCGCTTCTCATTCCTCTCATATAGACTTTTAGCTGATCTCTGAATCTATTGATATTCACAATATTTTAGTTGATATTCTTCAGTTCTCCTGACTGACTGTAAAGCTATCTATATAAAAACTAAGCTCTCTGTAAGCACTTATTAAACCAAAACCAAACTTATTAAATGGGAATTTAAATATCTGTCTTATATAATACCATAAACTTAAAGTTACATATTTCCTCAACCATTATTGTAAAAAAGCTGTAATGAACGCTCTTTTATTAATAATTGGGAGTTAGTAAAATGTGATATTGGTAAATTAATGGGAAAGTAATTAAACTGTGAGTAAAAAGTGAGTAAAACTGAGGAAAAGGCAGTAATTAATGAAACTTCTGCTCTTATAATCACAGACCCCTGGAAATCTCTCAGATGATCAAACTGTTCATAAATGACAAAACCAGCTTGATGATATTTACAGATGTAAAGCTGAAGACGCTTCTGTGCGATCAGAGCAAGATGAACAAAACTCTGCATGATTCTTCAGGTTAGAGAAGTCTAACGCCATTATTACAGCATTTCTGAACTCAATGCTGATGTTTCATCAAGGACGACCCAAGACAACTAATAATTATTGCTATAATTTCTATAAGTTGTTTTAGACCTCTGGGCTCCTCATTTTGAGTCTGGATAGTGTAAATGGTTGTTTCCATGAATCATCTTAAATCAGCGAGTCTCCAGGTAATGCTGGTATTACAGATGAGTTTTAAAAGGCGTTCTCTGAACCCTTCAGTTTATTATTGTGAGAACATCTCTTCTCCTAGATTAACACAGGTGGGATTACTCTAATCATAAAACACAACAAGGATCCACTTCTTATTGAAAACTGGTGTCCAATCTGTTACTGAACACTGATGACCAGATTCTAGCTCAGAGTTTTGCCCAGATATTACAGAGAGTTATGAGCTATAACCTTCCAACCTTTCAAAGATGCACCTTATTCAGTTGGAGCCGTCTACTTGGTCGTTTTGAATCTACCTCGTGAAGAGCGTGTTAAGGAAGAAAATATGCTTCTCGTTGGACTAATACCTGGACCAAAAGAGCCATCACTAAACATGAATGCTTTCTTAGAGCCCTTGGTTGATGAGCTTCAGGAACTTTGGCATGGCCTGATTCTGGAAGACAGCTCTTTCTTAGGACATCAGGTTTACAGAGCAGCTCTGCTTTGTCTTTCATCAGATATCCCCGCAACTCCAAAATGTGGAGGCTTTGTTGGACATGGAGCATACAGAGGTAATTGAAATGTTCAAACATTCTTTGCTATAATTAATAAAAATTGATATTGATCATTGAATCAGTAAAATCAATATGTAAATGTTTACATTGTTTATTTTTTAATGGATAGCAGTTGATCTGTCTCATTGAATGCTCAGATATAAATATGTGTGTGTAACACATTGCATTTAACTTACATTTGCAGGATAGCACAAGTGTTTGAAGACGTTCAGCAAGAAAGAATTGGTTGAAAAAATGGACTACTCAGGATTTGAGCGGTCTTCGTGGGAGCCACGCACGTCAAAAGATCACACACACTATGCTGGATTATCCAAACGGGCAAGGACGAAGGCAGAACAGAAAAGAATTGAACGCAAGATGGAGCTAGATGGTCAGAACTTTTCTGCTTGAGTTACTATGATGCCATCAGATTTGTCGTCATAGATCCAATGCACAACCTTCTCCTTGGTACGGCAAGACATGTATTCAGATTGTGGACAGAACTAGCAATTTTAACGACAAAAAGCCTTGATGAACTTCAAGCTAGAGTGGAAAACATCAAAGTACCTCTTGAGGTTGGAAGAATTCCCTCATGGATTTCATCTGGCTTTACGGGATTTACAGCAGATCAGTGGAAAAACTGGACAACCATTTGCTCACTGTTTTGTCTGAAGGGGCTTATCAGCAACAGACACTAGGGCTGGGTATTGACACAAATTTCACAATTTGATTCGATTCAATTCAGTATTGATTATTTTGGATATCAGGTACAATACATTGCAAATTTTCTCAAGGAAAACAAATCTCTTAACTATTATTGTAAACTATGGGAGTCAGTTGTAGCCTATAGTTGTAGCCTTCATTAGCCTACTATAATATTGAAGGTAAAAATTAACTGATTTTACAAACACTTAAAATACAATTATTTTTCTAATAATAAAGTTATATGAAATTATATAAAAATTTAAATGGTGGCTGTCATAAAAAACTTTCCAGATTTATTCAAACATGCATTAAATATTGAAGAACCTTAAAAATTATAATGAATATGTAATATGGTGCATATATTTAATAAAATGCTCCTCTATAGAGTGACTAAAGAGTTTATGGCCACTGGATATGGTTTTTCTGAGGTAAATGTGACGTTACATGACATTGTTTACTAACGTCTTTCCACAGTTGAAACACCGATTGAGCGATTCCATGTCACATGAGACAGACTTCGATAAGTTGTACTCTATCTTTTAACACACTTTCAGAAGCTCATTCATGTTTATTTGAATTTGAATGTTTATTCATGCTAAATCTGTCCAACTGTTTGGCCCTTTGCACTGCACCCCCAACATGCATCTACTGTACATCTTCATTTGAAAGAGTGCATGTTGGATTGCGGACCAGTTTATTCTTTTTGGTGTTTTTCATTTGAGCGTTTTAATGAAATACTGGGAAAGTTTAATAACAACAACAGGAGAATTGAAGTCCAGATTATGAGGCAATTTCAGCGGAGCCAACAGCTTCATCTGCCATGGACATGTGAATATGGTGCTGAGTTTGCCAGTGTTTTAGGAAGACAAATGGTTGGGACTTTGTCCTGCAATGACACAGCTGATATGCTTTATG
This sequence comes from Leuciscus idus, assembly GCA_021554675.1. Lineage (NCBI taxonomy): Eukaryota > Metazoa > Chordata > Actinopteri > Cypriniformes > Leuciscidae > Leuciscus > Leuciscus idus. Next base: position 2,129,910 of record CM038623.1, read on the forward strand.
TGAAGCACAGTGTTTCGGTGTCCGCAGAAAGACTTCTCTTAGAAAACTGTACAGTGGTGCCTCTGTCTCCATTCCACCAGACAATCTTGGATGAGCCTGACAGACATGCAATGCTAACAATGTATCATCAGATGTACCCTTGTGTCACTGACGTTGACTGTTTCGCCATGACATGCAAACGGGTAACACATCTGAATGTAACTTACTCAATCGATGGATCTAGAGCAGAAAGGTCAGCATATGTATGTGTTAAGTGGTGTGGAAACACTCACAGTTTTGAGGAACCCATCATTGACCCTCTAGCAGAACTACGACCAGCCATTATAAAGCAGTTTATAGTTGTTAATGTTGTGTCGAAAGGTTCTGAATTCAAACATGTTATTGCGCAAGTTTCCTGGCTTCATCCCCATCCGGACAGACATTTTTATGGAAAGCCAGTAGAAGTTTGGAGCTTGCAGGGAACAGACATGTCATACCCAGCATCATTTCTGCATGTTGAGCGCATTGCTAGGAGAAGTGTGGTTAACACATCCACTGTGCATTTAAGCAGGACCAAAGAAAAGGTCACTGTAGTCATGCCACTATGCACAGCGGTTGAGCTCGAGGAGACTGGGATGTTGTTTGCATGGAATGCACATTTATCTTTGTGGCAAAGCCTGATTAAAACTAATTGTTGAAATAAATTGTTTTGTGTATCTTTTTTACATCACATTGGCCATTGCTAACGACACACAGTAATTAATCTAGCATACTTTCATTAAATATATCAATATGTGATATGTGATATGTATGAGACACATAATTAGGCTTTACTGAGCCTGATCTATTTATGCCAGAGATTTTCTTAGAATGAAGTTAAAACCTTTTAGAAAGATGTCACCTGGGGTAAATCTCCCCCTGCTAACCTGATTTGCATTTGTAGAGCTCACAGCATTTACATTTACATGTTAAAGCCTCCTCTAGAATTAGGGTCATGGGGGGTCATGGGGGGACAACTGCCAAGCAAGGCCCACGTCAATTTCCCACAATTCACGGCAGTTTTCAATATCAACCCAACCCATCAACCAATATCACAAATTGCCGTGTACAGTCGTAAACCTAAACTTCCACGACAATCTACAGTGCCGCTTACTGACGAAAATCCCACTTTTCATACAATGTATCCTGGCGCGGATTAATGCACAGGCTTGTATAGGCTGCAGCCTAGGGGCCCCACATGTGCAGGGGCCTTGGATTGGCCAGACAATTTTTATTTATTATTTTTATTAAAATAAAAAGGATTCCAGTTTTGGATGGGCCAGACCAATTGTGGGTGGGCCTTAAATTAAAAACGTTAAATTAAAAACCTTATCCAATCACTGTTTAACCTAATAAAAATTACTGATTAATAGACCTATACTGTTATATTATCTGTGCGTATACATAATATAGATTTGAATAGCTTGATGCTATTTAAATATTTTGTTTCATTGTAAAAAGTTTCGGTGCATAGGACGGACCTCTCCTTGATCGCTCTCCATGGTTCTGACCAAAGAAGAGCGCTTTGGAATCTCCATTACGCATCATTCCTGGGCTGCGTTTCCCGATAACGTTGTCTCTTAGAAGACTCTTAAGGTATAACTTAACTAAAGGTATACTACCACTAAAGGTATACCATGCTAGGCGTCTTCAGGGCTATCATCCACTCGCGAGGCAGAGGCGCTATAAAGATGATGTGGATCTCAGCTCTCTTCATCTCCTGGTTGCAGCGATGACTCCGAGACTGTACGTGCACGTTTAAGGTACCTAAACAACGACTGTTGCAACAGGGCCGAGGGCTGGGTTGGAAAATATGTGACGTCATTATGGTTTTTAATTTAATCAATGTTGATTATGAAAGTGAGCATGCATGAGAAAGATATGATACATCATGAGATGCGCAATATGTCTGGAGACATGGGTAAAACATGATTTCATTGAGTTTTGTTTTGTAGATAGTCTCTTTTTAAAAGATATTCATTTTGTATAAATTGTATCTTAATTTTGATCAATGTTTTATCAACCAATTGCCTGTATTTAATAAATACAACAGCATGGCGGTGCTGCTGATGTGGTGGCTGTTAATCCACTTGTTGATAAGAAAGGAGGAAAGAGCCACATATGGAAATATTTTGTATTAGGCTAATGTCACGTTGTCATAAGGGGCCGTTCACAATGCACGCTTTTTGCGCGTGCAGATGTCAAATGTAGGCGCGCGCCAAGCGCGCTTATAGCCTAATAGAAGCGAGCGCGCGCTCGTTTTTCCAGGCGCGCCTATGTCCATGGTTGCACAGCAACGACATACGCCACGAGAAAGGGAGAAAGCGGTGCGAACTGCAATCTTCATGATGACGAGGAAGTATCAGCAAAAAATGTATTGATTTCTAGCCCTTGCATTAGCTTTAGATATATTTATGGAGATGAGAAATGAAATAAAAAGCCGTCATTAATATCAGTCCGTCAGAAAAGCAGTTCTAGGCTTATTCTTGGCTGGATAACTCTTAGCAGGTTTAAAAAGCCCTTTTAAAATTAAATATGAATGCAGTTTTGGATTAAATAAAAGTACAGTCAAGTAAAAAAAAACACGTTTTATCTCCTGTATAGTTTGGTAACACTACACAAAGATACCATTCATTAACATTACTTAATGCATTATCTAACATCAACACATTGAGTGAACAATATATTTTTACAACATTAATTAATGTTTGTGAATGTTATTTAATACAAACACTTGATTGGTCATGTTTGTTCACTTCATTCATTGTGCATTAAATAATGTTAACATAAATAATGTTAACTTTTGATTTTAAAAATGTATTTTTAAATTAACCCTAAGGAGAATAATTGCGACAGTATATAACTATTGTTTATTGTTAGGTCATTTTATCTAATGCTATCTAACAAATGAAATCTTATTGTAAAGTGTTTTTAATACTACAGTTTCCATCTTTGTAACCGTGATATACACTTTAAAATATGTAAATTTAATCTAAATTAAGCTTTGGTACCGAAATTGGTACCAAGAACCGTGGATTTTCACTGGTATTGGTACCGAATACTGACATTTTACTGTGACAACACTAGTAGCTCTGTTAGCTCGGTAATTTAGACAATAGGCTGTTGACAGAGTAACGTTAACGTAGGTAATGGCTGTTATGTTATTTTCTTTTCAATGACGTTCCTTGTTACATGTTCATTGCTGGATTTATGAAAAAACATCAACCAATATTGCATATCCATAATTATTATAATGGATATAATTAAAGAGTACTTACACTATAACGTAAATTATAAGTGTAACGCAAAAAAAACGGATTTTTACACCTATTTTGAATTTTACTCGAATACAAATACTTTTCCCCCCTCAACAAATACAAATACAGATACAAATACTGGCTGCTTTGCACACCCCTAATATGTGCAATTAGCGTATATATATATGAATATGTATATATATATATATATATATATATATATATATATATATCAGGACACTTTGTGCCAAAAGGAACTGCTCACTAAAGTTTAGCTTTGGTTAGTTGTCGAGATTCAATCTTCAGAGGGGAATCAGTCAGAGACGCGCAATCTTTTCCTCCGGATCACATGATATTAATCAAAGAAAGGGATTCTCATTGGAGAAAAGGAAATAAAGATCAGCCAATCAGCAGACGCCACTACTCTTTTTTAAATATTCAGAATAGAATATGAGCAGTTTCCTTTCAGATTCCTTACATCATGTTTATCCTGTTAATACATTCTTATAGAAATTAAATAAAGATATTAATACAAATTGTTATATTTTGTAAACAGCACCCAGAGACTAAAGTACATTTATTTAGGCTTTGCCATCATATAGTTATTATCGAAAGATTTCTCCCAATACATTTAAACAGATTTTTGTGTGCAGTTTATTACCAAGACTATTACAATATTCATAAATCAATAAAACTGAAACCCTTCAGAAACAGAAGACATTACATTTACTAGATTATAATAATCTATTTCTCATGAATAAAACAAACACAGATAAATGTGATGTATATCGAAAGAGATGTGGAGTTTAATTTAATTACAAAAAAATTGTTCAGAAAAAAATCTATTGAAAAAAATCATTACTCAAAATTTAAGTAATGGAAATGAATGAATAGAAATAAACTTAGAGGCTTAGAGATTGAGGAAGTCATGATGTCACACACTCTAGTATACAGTAGGAGGAGCTAAACATCCTTCACGACAGAACTAAACCCGCCAGAACACTGAATGAAGAAGAAGAGAGATGATGGGCGGGGTTTATTTGTTGTTGACCTGAGGCCTCTGCGCATGCGCAATCTGAGGAAACACCTTTGAGCAGAAACTGAAAGCAAAGAAGATCATGAGGAAATGTAAAATCACCTTTTCGTTTTGAAACAGACATAAATATTACATTACGGTAAGTTAATTGATCTGCTTCTGATATCATGTCAAATTATTGTAGGCTACTATCTTGATCTTCAAATATTAACTGTTATTTCAGTTGTGTTGTGATGCATGTAAAAATGATCTTCAGGATTATAATGATATCGAGCTCTAGGGATTATGCTTTTATCTGAGATTAATTTTTTATGGATTCTTTACAATGTGAAATATACATTTTTACAACACTAGATCTACCGGAATTCCATAACTGCTAGAACGACCATAGCCACCGTTCGTACTTTGACGTTCATATGGCCGTAACGTTACTGAACGTCATTTTCGTCATGTCATATCTACATTTGAACCTTCTCTTTAAGTTTTCCAATGAAGCTTTTAATTCCTGTTGTCAATGTTATGACGTCATCGCACTTAAAACAAGCACAAAAGAAAGATTTCCCCGACAGGTGCAGACGTGAGGAAAGTTTTGCGTCAAAAATATTTTTTTCACCCACTCACCATGTGAATTAGGCTTTCCCCTGTATATAGGACTGTTCCGGGAAAAGACTTCGAGAGTGTCGAGAGCAGCGCCATCTGGTGCTTATTTAAAATAAAGCAGCCAGAAGCCTGTGTTAGAAGCTCTGGCAGATGAAGCAACCACAACACACTCCATAGTTTCAATGTTATGTGTACAAATAAAAGTCTTACATGTTTGTGTTTGATTTGTTCATTAAATAAATAAATTTTCCCATTAAAGTGTGACAATAAAATAGAATATAAGCTTATAAGATTCAATAAGATTTAATGTAGGCCTACTCTCTCTCTCCACACACACAAAATGAATAAGGACATTGTCTGATTATAGGATCATCTGTTATTAAATGTGCTTATGACACTTGTTACTGATAGTGCTTATCAACTGTAGGAATGACAGAAAGGTGATAAAGTTTTTTATTATTATTTTTGGCTGTTGCCACTGCTCTAAATACAAACCCTTCACCAAACACCAACCCTAGCTCCTCTCTCCTAATCCCACCCTAAACCCAAATATCAACACCAAATTACCTAAAATCACCAAAAAGTGCAAAGATTTTACAAAAACAAAAAGACACAAAAACAACAAAAAAGAATAATTGCCTAAGTAGTGAAAAATAAATTTAGCTTATTTAAATGTAATATATTAATTAACTTTCAAAGTACAGCACTCTCCTCACAAACCCATCAACCAGACTGAGGCAACAATGACTCGTTAAATAAGATCTGGAGTTCGAGCCTTCTGACACCCAAAGCGAAACACGCATGTGATTTGAGAGAAAGTGAGGCTTTGTTTGTCATCGATCACGTGACTCTAGTAAACCAATACACACCCCGATACGGGGCTTCACTAGAAATTGTGTTGCTTCGCTTGTTTGATTGTCGCATTGAAGCTTCAGTGTCATACGTAACATCACTAACGTGAATAGACATGCAAAAAAGTTAGGAAACGTCAAAGCTTCATACTGTTTAGTACAGCCCTGTTTGTAAATAAGTTCAATAATCAATACAAAATCTAAAAATAAATGGATCTACAATGTTACGATAGGTAATAGATCAGGACAAAAAATTAAATTCAAAGGAATGTGAAAATGTATTTTCCAGCCTAATTGATAAATATTTTCTTATTTTCTTTGTACATTAAAAACAAATATTACGATACAATAACTTATAACATATATAATAACAAAAACACTACCTATATACATTTGAATACATTGTAAAAACTTTCATGGACATGTATGCAGCATAATACAGTACACACCAAAACAGGCTAAGAAAAAACATTAGCTAAACAAGAAAACAAACTGCTTTAGAACGATTAGTTTTAGTGAACAAAAAATATTAACGAACAAAATCAGGTTAACACGTTTCCTCCAAGTGGGCTCATTTGAATGGCGCAAACACCCAGCATTATTCACTGACGCTTACGCACAGTCCACACCGCCTTTCGTGTGCAGCTCCCACACACTACTTTGTGACATTTGGCACATGTCTCTCCTTGGTTTTATTTTTTTTACAGTTCCTCCTTACTTGGCACTGCCTTCTTCTCTCCATCTGCTGCTGCTCCTGCCCGGGTCCTGGCACTCGCACCACCAGTTGTGTGGCTTTTGATTCCATGTGGTCGGAGCGAAGTTTGCTCGCCAGTCGCGTGATGAAGTCCCTCCGCGAAACTAGCTCATTTGTGCACTTCTTGTACAATATGTGTGCGTTGATTGCAGCCAGGTCGAGGATGTTGTAGAAAACAGCTACTGGCCATCTACGGGAGGGTGCTTTTACTGAGTATTTTCTAGCCATTTTATCTAGAATGTCTACTCCTACCTTGGTCTTGTTGTAGTATGTGACCATCACTGGCTTGCTTTTCTGGCCACTTGTGATGCCAACAGCTGTGTGGACAGTGCTGAGGGTGCAGACATTCCCTTTTTTTTTTTGCACTGATACACGGTCAGTGTTGCATCGCCACTTTTCAGCACCTCTGTGTTGAACAGCGGCATTTGCGCATTTACGCACGTGGGGAGCTCTCGTCTGATCTTGTTTAACGTGTCAACCAAGCTGGTTTTCTTGGCCTTAAGTGCCTTGGCCACTTCAAAGGAAGTAAAAAAATTGTGGGTGGTGATGTTTCTTCCCTTCCCCAGGTATGGGTCGACCATGTTCAGCACCACACTGTCTTCAAGTCGTTGACCTGGCCTCCTCATCTCGTCTTTGTCCAGATAAGGCGCACCATTTACCATATATTTGGTTTCGACATCCGCAGCAAGCCAGAATTTGATTTCGAATTTATCTGGTTTGTTTGCAATATACTGGATGAAGCTGCACCTTGACTTTGTAGGGAATAACTGCTCATCCACAGTGATGTCGGCACCAGGCTTGTAGCAGGCGATGCAGTTTTGGACAAATCTGTCCCAAACATCACTCATAAGGGCAAACTTGTTGTCTCGCAGGCGTGTGCGTCGGGTTTCCCTTCTGTCGAAACGCAGGAATCACATTATTTCCTGAAACCTGTTTCGGGACATGGTCTCCTTGAAAAAAGCGTAGCCCCACTCGGCTGACCAAAAGCTCGTCAAATCCATCCCTTTTCCACCTTGCGCGCCACGAATGTAAATTAAACCAATGAAGGCTTTTAGCTCTGCAACTGTCATGTCCCATATTTTGTCCTCCTTGACTCGGTGGGCGTCAGCCACGGTGCAGTCCCTGATGTGGTTCAGCATGCCATCATCCACCAAACACAAAAAGGCTGTAAGGGCATCTTCAATATTGCGCTTGGCGTGCACTGTGGGTTCTGCCGCTTCTGTTATTACGTTTTGGCATTGTCGTCTTCCTTTGTCTTCACCCAACTCTATATAGGTCCACACTGTGCCGTCTTTCGCCGTTTCACGTCTCTCGGCTGAAAGTGGGTTTATTGGGCCAGCTTCCTCATCTCGTGGTGGACTGTGTTGTCTTGGGACATCAGGCACATCTGATGGATCAGGATTTTGCACTATTGCCAAAAAAAAAAAGAACAGACTAATTACTTTTTTAGATCATGAAATCATAATCTTGTTAGGACTAATTAGCCCATATGATTTATAGCCTGACAATATAGTATAATACTAATAGCAATAGAATAGTAATAATGAAAAGGTGTGTGCCAGTGGAGGTGTGGGCCTGATGTAAAAATGTGAATGAATGGATCGGTCATCAGGAAAGGTGCATCGGAAACAGCGTTGGGTGTGTGAGGGGAAAAATAATATGACAACCTTTTTCGATAGCAGATCTGATCGGTATAGCCTACCTTAGATAGTTAGAGACGGATAACTTTACTTTGAAATAACGTTACAACCATTATTGATAACAGCCTGGCTAGTCTTCCTTGCAAAGTATGAAAGATAGCTAGAGAAGAAGAGAAACATACCTAGAATATTATCCGATGGAACAAGGTCAGTTCCATGATCGGAGATGTCCAGCCAGCTCTTTTTTCGACGGGGAATGAATTCATTATCTGAATCACTCTCAGAGCTGGATGAACTGTCCAGGGACCAAGAGACATCGCTGTCCCTATCCGTACCTGCTCCTCCATCAGACTCCTCATCGTCAAGCCTTCTAAGCATGGCTGAAACCTCTGTGGCTGTCACTGTTCTTTTTGATGACATTTTGTTAGCTCAAATGTATAACTTATAGCGTTGGAATAGCTTAGACAAAAAAGGACAGATCGTTGCTATGCAACGTGTTCACTCATTACCAATGGCGGGAAATGTAGCGACTTATGATATCTATAATGCGTGCGGTCAAAATGACCGCCATGGCCATTCTAGGTAGAAATAGTCAGAACGGTTTTGTGTTTTGTGATTTTAATAAAATAACAGTGTCAGAATAAAATATACACATATTTAGGAAAAGTCAGAGTCCTATAGCCACATTGATTTTATTTTAACAAAGTTATTACACTGTAAAATGTAAAAACGGTCAAAATGACTGCTTTGGTAGTTCTAGTGTTAAAGTAAATACTAAACACTTCCGGTCTTCTGTAGGCCAGCCGTCGATTCACAGACGATCAGCTTTAGTTAGAAGATTGATTATGACAAACAGATGTATTTTTGATGGCTATAAAATTGCCTATCAAAGTAGCTGGTCTGTGTTGTTTAAAGGATAAATATAAATAATATAACAAGATAAACAATAAAAGGCATATCCGATAATGTTCGACCTTTAATGTGATTCAAATTAAAACAATTATGATCAATTTCATTGGACCCTAATAGCCCTTTTTGAGTCATTTCACAAGTTGTGAGTGTTGGAAACATGATGACAGTCAAATTTGGGTTGATGTGATTCATAGTTGTTTTTTTTGGATCTGATTGTTAAACTGCATCACTTGAATACATTGAAACTCATTATTGTGGAGGGAGAGCAACTATTAATCATTAGAAAAGTGTAAAGGGATCCATGTCTGTCACTACTTTTCCCATCATCCTCCCTGGCCCTCACCTGCATGCTCTTCCCAATCACAGAGATCGCTGTCAGCTGCACATCATCTCCTCATCACATTCAGCATAAAAGCACTCACCTTACACAGTCACTTTGTCTGGTCTCGTTTGAGTAAAGACTCGCTTCCCTGTCTATCTTAACTTTCAACGACTGATGTTTAAGTGTGATCGTCTACCGTCCTGCGTATCCAAAGTATCCTTCGTCTTCCTGGTTCCAGTCATCATCCAGCTACTTACCTCTCTCCGTTCCAGTGTGTGTACTCCAGCTACTCACCACAACTTGTTTCAATAATCCAGTTTCTCACTCATATCCTTTTGTCTTGAGTCTCTGTTCCATAATGTTGAGGCATTTAGAGAGTTATTCATCAGTGTGAAGATCAGTTAGTGTGATATAAACTGCTGTCAGTGACGTCACTTTACAAGGATTCTCCACAATCTGCTGCAACTACACAGTCTGAACGCACAGAAATCTCTAGAATGTCATTGTGTGTGTAGTGTTGAGATTTGATTTTAATGTACTGGAATAATCTAAATGTTCTGTATGATTTGTTCTGTTTTTCCATGTGCAGTTTCTGAAGTCAGTTTCTCATTATGGAGAACAGAGAGAAAAGGAAGAGTTCTTCATCTCCAGATCCCAGCTGTGTGTCTGTGAAGAGAGGCAGATCCAGGACTCCTCCTCCTGACCACAGTGATGAACCAGTGACCTCTGACCTCAGTGATAAAGCAGTGACCTCTGACCCCAGTGATGAAGCATTGACCTCTGACCTCAGTGATAAAGCAGTGACCTCTGACCCCAGTGATAAAGCAGTGACCTCTGACCCCAGTGATGAAGCATTGACCTCTGACCTCAGTGATAAAGCATTGACCTCTGACCCCAGTGATAAAGCAGTGACCTCTGACCCCAGTGATGAACCAGTGACCTCTGACCTCAGTGATGAACCAGTGACCTCTGACCCCAGGTGAGTGTAAACCTGTAGTGGTGAATTAACTGTTTTATGGGAGTCACAAACACACTGAATTCACACAGAGAGATGAGATTTGCAGTAGGGCTGCAACTAATGATTATTTTGATAATGATAATTATTTTTCTTCAATGAATCAGATGAACAATCCCAAATATAGAATGAAAATGAAATCTTAAACATGTATTATTTTTAGTCAAATTTAATTTAAATCCATAATTTAAAAAATGTTGTTCCACATCCTGCTCAATGTTGTCCACCCAACATTGTGTAATATAAAGACTATGAAAACAAATATAGTGAATGAATATCTCTAGGCTGTGCTGTACTTTATTTGTGCAAAAAAAGGTTAAAATACAAACATTACAATCCAAAACAAAAAACAACTGATTGCTTACCACCAAAAGCAGAATTTGAAATGACTGAATTAAAAATGATAATAAACAAAAACAAAAGCATGAGGAAGGCTATGAGAAACACACATTCACTCTGAACACAGTAATTATATTGCATTAATAGGCTATTCCAACAGTATCCCTGCTTTCATAAAAATGATTACTTGTGTTACATGTAGAACTTTAAAACTACACTTAATTTATAATATGAAATATTTTATCAAAATGTATATTTTATTCAGACTATAGTTTAATCAAAATGCATTTGTCAATTTACGGATCTGCACTCATTCATGTCGGTTTATGCCAAATGGAAATGTGCTAATGTTGGAAATCCTTTCTACCATTTAAAGCTAAAGATGTATCTGTAAAATGTAAGTTATGCGCTGAGAAAAACACGTTTCTAAGGTAATAAACAGCACACTCATCTGTCAGAGCACAACAGTGCTAGCCGCGGTAAACGCTTATGCTTTTGTTTGAAGAGCTTAAAAACATAAAGCATTCTCATGTTTCAGACAACTAGAGTCCTGCACCTGTTCCTGCAGAAGATCTCTCTGTCCTCCGCTAATTTCCATATGTGTTTTATCCATAGTAATGAGTTATTCACTGATGTAAAACGACGTGACTGGCTGATGGTTTCTGTGCACAGTGTGCAAATGCGACTAATCCATAATCAAATTCATTATTTTCATTTTCTATTATTATCCATTTGATCAATTAGTTATTGCAGCCCTGCTTAAAATAAATGAAACAGCAGACAGGAAGAATTATTTCTTTGTGTTTTCTCAGGATCTGTTATTTCTCATTCGTCATGTCATTTTTCATGTTCTTAAATCTGTGCACTTTTGTTGTGTTAGCAGTGTTTATAGAGATGATCGGACTGGAGACCAGGATTCTCCTCAACCAATGAATGATGAACTACAGAGAGTCAAACACAGACACAAAACCAGCATGAAGAACAAGTATGAGAGATTATTTGAGGGACTGAAACTCCAAGAGAATGAAACCCTCTTGAACAGGATCTACACACAGCTCTACATCATAGAGGGAGAGAGAGAAGGAGTGAATGAAGAACATGAGGTTTTACAGATGGAGAAAACAGCCAGAACACAACACTCACAAGACACTCCAATCTACTGCAATGACATCTTTAAAGTCTCTCCTGAACCAGGACGCGAGGAGAAAGAGCAGATCAAGACTGTTCTCACTAAAGGCATCGCTGGAATCGGGAAAACCGTCTCTGTGCAGAAGTTCATTCTGGACTGGGCCGAGGGAAAAGACAATCAGGATGTAGATTTTATGTTTGTGTTTCCATTTCGAGAGCTGAACTTGATCCGAGATCATCAGTACAGTCTTCACAGACTTCTGCTGGACTTTCATCCTGAACTTCAAGATCTGGACTCAAAGATTTATGAGAAGTGTAAAGTTGTGTTCATCTTTGATGGTCTGGATGAAAGCAGAATCACACTGAAGTTTTCAGACGCTCAGAAAGTTTCAAATGTGACTGAGACTTTATCAGTGGGTGTATTGATGTCAAGCCTCATTAAAGGAGATCTGCTTCCCTCGGCTCTCATCTGGATCACCTCCAGACCAGCAGCAGCCAATCAGATCCCCTCCAAATACATCCACCGTCTGACAGAGATTCAGGGATTCAATGAGCCTCAGAAGGAGGAATATTTCAGGAAGAGAATCAGTGACGAGCATCAAGCCAGCAGAATCATCTCACACATCAGAAGAGCAAGAAGCCTCCACATCATGTGCCACATACCCGTCTTCTGCTGGATCTCCTCCACTGTGCTTCAGAAGCTCCTGGAAGAAGATCTGAGTGCAGAAATCCCTCAGACTCTGACTGAAATGTACATCCACTTCCTGCTGATTCAGATCAACATGAGGAATCAGAAGTATGAAGAGAGAGATCCAGAGAAACTCCTGCAGTCCAACAGAGAAGTGATTGTGAAACTTGCTGAAGTGGCTTTCCATCAGCTGATGAAGGGCAATGTGATGTTCTATGAGGAGGACCTGATTGAGAGCGGCATAGACGTCACTGACGCCTCAGTGAATTCTGGGATTTGTACTGAGATCTTTAAGGAGGAATCTGTAATTCATGAGAGGAAAGTCTACAGCTTCATTCATCTGAGCGTTCAGGAGTTTCTCGCTGCTTTCTATGTGTTTTACTGCTATTTAATGAAAAACAAGGAACCACTGCAGCTTCTGGATGAATTCAGGTCTGATGAAGTCTCTCTGTATGATCTACTAACATCAGCAGTAGATAAAGCCCTCAGGAGTGAGAATGGACGGCTGGATCTGTTCCTGCGGTTCCTGCTGGGCGTCTCACTGGAGTCCAATCAGAGACTCTTACAGGATCTACTGATACACACAGAGAACAGCTCAGAGAGCATCATAGAAACCACACAGTACATTAAAGACAAGATCAAAGAAGATGATGATGATCTCTCAGCTGATCAATCCATCAATCTGTTCCTCTGTCTGCTGGAAGTGAAAGATCAGACTCTGTCCAGAGAGATTCAGGAGTTTGTGAAATCAGACAAACACTCAGAGGAGGAACTCTCTCCGCCTCACTGCTCTACAATCTCCTATATGCTTCAGATCTCAGAGGAGGCGCTGGATGAGCTGAACCTCAAGAAATACAACACATCAGCTGAGGGTAGAAGAAGACTGGTACCAGCGGTGGTCAACTGCAGAAAAGCTCTGTGAGTGTTTAATCATTAATAGCTAAAGAATCCTTTTAATAATGCATCTTACATCTTTACAGGGGTCATGACATGAAGTTTTTACATTATTTTAATATATTCCCTGAGGTTCACATATACTAGGGGAGCCAAACTCAGTTCCCTAGAGCACAGGTTTTCAAACCCTGGGTCGCCAGAATGATTTAAGGAAAATGGAGTTACATTTAAAATAAAATAAATATAATATTTTGTTTTCATAAAGTCATAGTCTATAGGCCTATATAAAGGAATTAATATGCAAAATATATTTCACTTAAATAATTAGCAGATTAACAAAAGAAAAACTGTGAGACAGTATTCTGCTGAGTTTGGTTTATTTTTGTGAAGCGCTCCACAAACAAGTTGACAGAAAGGAAACCGAGACAGAAAACACATCCTGTTTGTTTATTTTACAAAGCCACAGTGTTCTGGTTTATTGTGAAATACAATTAAATAATTAGCAGTTTCGAATAGAGATGCGCCGATCCAATACTCAGTATCGGCATCCAAATCTGATATTGTACATAAACTATTCTGTGTTATTGTTAAGCCTCACAAAAGCTACTAAAACATTATAAAGAACCGTCAACTTTTCATGCACTATATTATAAGTGTTCTAAAGCCACTACATAGTTTAATATGACGTGTGTATATATATGAATATTGAAGTTGTTAAATTCAAGTAAGTGTTTCCCTCCGCTGCGGCTGTCAGTCATTCTCCATTTAGCACTCAAACAGCGCGACGCGTTCGGTTACGGCAGTCAACATGATGAAACTCTCTCCAAGATGATTCAATGTTACTATTGTTATACTTGATCTGTAGAGAAAGGTCTATGGTTTCGCATAAAATGACTATCTTTCTGGAGTTTTTTTGCTGTTCATGTAACTTTCTCCCGGGTGTCTTTTAGATCACCACACTGGAGTAGAGAGCGCTATACTTGTTCTTCACATGCAGAGTAACTGACATTTTTAAACTGTTCCAAAGAAAAGGCTCAATAAACTATTGCATTCATATACTGGAACTACGCATCAAATCTCTTCCTTTTTTGCTTTGAGGTTTTCAATGCGAAGCGCTGTGACTCCATGTTGCTTCAAGCGCATCATTCTGCCCATGGGATACGCATAAGTGTTTTGTGCCGCTCTGTATTGGAGCCTTTCATATTATAATACTTTTGGGCAATGAAAGATTATATTATTAATAGCCTTTCTTGTTCTGTCCTATCTATAATGTGTTGCTGCCTCATTAACCCTCTGGGGTCTGGGGTGTTTTTGGGGCCCTTGGGATGTTTTGACATGCCCTGACATTTGTGCTTTTTTCAGTTATTTATAAACATGATAATGGCAAAGGTGTAAATTCACTCTATATAGCACAAACAGGGCTACCATAATATGTAAGCATTGTGTATGTAGATGTTTGTATTTTTAAGAGAATAATGTTTATGCGTGGTTATTGAAAAAAATTAAAATGAAAGTTGCTGAAATAAGACCACAAAACTCATACTAAATATGTGTCCACAAGACTTTTGACTAATGGATGTTGTCGCTTTGAGTTCTGGCTTCAAAATTATGTGAAAATAGTCTTGCTTTATCGTTCACATAAAACAATACATTGATTTAAATTGTGCAAGACAGGTTTTGCTTGGAAAGCCAATATGCGAGGGGGGAGTGAACGAGGAGTGGTTTACACCTGAGAATACAATGTCCCACCCACTCTGCATAATGAGCCATTCATTCAGGTGTGACACTGACTGAGCCACAATGCAAGGACAAAAGATATATTTAGAAGAAGACTTATATTGACCATTTAAGATTTTGCTTACATCTATCTTGTAAATATATTTTGCTATTTTATTAAAAAGGTTACAATAACAACAATAATTACAATTTCAACAATATTTCAAGTGTAATTATTTCAAGTGTAATATTTAAACTGTAATTTATTCCTGTGATCAAAGCTGAGTTTTCAGCATCATTACTCCAGTCTTCAGTGTCACATGATCCTTCAGAAATCACTCTAATATGATGATCTGATGATCAAGAAACAGTTATGATTATTATCAATGTTGAAAACAGTTTTTAAAATTTTTATTTCATGATGCTAGGATGAATAGAAAGTTCAAAAGAACAGCATTTATCTGAAATGGAAAGCTTTTGTAACATTAAACACTACCGTTCAAAAGTTTGGGGTCAGTAAGAATTTATTTTTTATTTTTGGGGGAAATAAATAAAATAAATCAATACTTTTATTCATCAAGTTTTATTCATCATGAGCATCAAATCATCATATTAGAATGATTTCTGAAGGATCATGTGATACTGAAGACTGGAGTAATGATGCTGAAAACTCAGCTTTGATCACAGGAAGAAATTACAGTTTAAAATATATTAAAATAGAAAACAGTAATTTTAAATTGTCATAATATTTCACAATAATACTTTTTTTTAAATTATTTTTTATCAAATAAATGCAGCTTTGGTGAGCAGAAGAGACTTCTTTTAAAAACAAAAAATCGTGCCGATCTAAAACTTTTGACTGGTAGTGTATATATATATAACATATGAGCAGAAATTGCTAAACAAAAGCAGAGAGAATATAGGGCGGCTTCTGTCACTTTGAGTGATTTATTGCCCCCCTATTAAAAGGTTCCCACGCTTGCCCCGCCCCTTTCTACCCCCCTCCCTCCCACCTCCGGACAGGTCACGTGACCGTGGGAATTTTCCCACGGTACCCTTCCCTACAAACATCCCCACCCACCCCGCTTCTGGACAGGTCATGTGACCGTGGGAATTTTCCCGCAATCCACATTAAAACGTTAAAACAACATGTATTAAAATTATATCGAGCAAATAGTTCTATTTTCTGATACATTTGAAGAAAAGTTGTACTTTGACAATTACATAGTGTTTAAAGGTGTATAAAACGTTGTATAAAGTTCAAATACACATCTTTAACATTCATACATTTGTAAAATGTTAAAACATTAATGAAAAAGTTTAAATCGCATTATCTTAAAGCTATCAAAATGTAATAGTATTAAGACATTAAACACATAAGTACAATTAAAAACCGACTTACGTTTTTACAAGTCCGTTTTGTTGAAAGAGAACCAAAATTCGTATTATCTCCAAAGGTATATCCGGTTACAATAATGTTTAAACATCATATTGTTTAACAAATAACATTATGACAGGGGAAATTATATTTAATTTAAAAATCTTGAAAATTTCCCAACGCACAGAAGTTCTAAACGGTGTATGTTCAAAAACAATGTATATTAAAACTTTTTAAGAAATGTACAATAAAGACAGAGATGAGATCAGTGTTTTTTATTTATTAAAGAAGACAGATGTAATTTCATTACATATGAAGTGTCCATCACTTTTAAAACATTAATGAAATAAGTTAAAATTGCATTTTTCTCTAAAAGAGTTATTAAAAATGAGTTAGTGTTATTTTAAGATGTTAAAAAATCAATAATTTACAGAAAAGTAAATGTATCCATCCGCACAGTATTTGTAAAACTGTTACATAAAACACAAACTAGTTTAAAAACATTGTTAAAAAGCCTTACGTTTTTACATACCGTTTGTTGAAAGAGAGCCAAAAGGTATATCCAAAGGTATATTCCACATCATATGTATATCCAAATGTACTGTATATCCAAAAGGTATATCCAAAGTTCGAAAGATTTATCCAACAACAAGGATATATCCAAGACCAGAGGTATATCCAGATCCAAGGTTTAGAGATTTTAATTTCAAAAGTTACAAAGTCCTTGTGAGGAGTTCAGCGAAAAGCGACCACACTCTTACATCCCAAAGTTAGAATGAGACCTGAGGGGTCTGGACACTGACCAGACGTAAACTCCGCCCCTAGACACCTCCCACACCTAGACACCTCCCACCCCTAGACACATCCCACACCAAGACCCCTCCCACATCAAGACCCCCTCCCAAGCCAACTATGTATTGTGTAGCAGATCAGTAAGTTGTTTTTAATTAAAGAAGAGTTTTGTTTTCCACAATCATTTAAAAACTTTTTAAAAACAATGTATGTATAAAGTTAAAATGCAATGGTTTAGTATCCGTACGTTTTACAACGTTATCTGAAAAAGTTAGAATTAATAGCTAGATTTTAGTTAAAATTAATAGTTTACATTATTAGTTAAGTTAAAGTTAATTCATGTTTTAGTTAGGTTATATTCACTAACTTACTGGTTTATTCACTCTTCGATAAGATAATCCAACTAATCCAGTGGAGAAATCCGATCATTGTTTGAGAATGCGTTTCTGGAGTAAAAAATAATGATTCTGTTCAAAACTATGTGCTTTTAACTTTAAAACTGTGAAACGTAAGCGGTAGGCGACATTTTCCACACACACACATGTAACACTTTCACATACAACTTTAATAATAAAATAACTTTATAACATTAATAAAATGATACAGACCATTAAAATACAAAAGTGTATAGGCTAGTATTTAAAAACGTTAGGCCTATCAGAAAAATGTAAAACAAGTTAGAATGTTTTCCTACACATACAGATTTTAAAACCCGTTAAAAACAAAAAAGGCAACGATAAATCATTTAAAACAAGTTGAAGGCTAGAATGTCTTTCACGAATGACTTTTAAAGATACCAGAAAAAGAAATGGTAAATTATGTTTTTTAACAATGTTTCAAACGTGAGCATTTAACATATCAAACAACAACAGTTAAAAAATACATAAAACGAATAGTTTCTAAACAAAACTTTTTAACATTACAATTCGCTATAAACTTTTGTTTAATTTTTAGCTAAAATATATATCTTTCACTGTCTCGCAAAGTATCCATGCGCACGGAATGCATGACATGAATGTGAAATCCGGTCTGTGAACCCAAGTCTACGTCGGTAAAAAACAATTAATCTAAACAATGTTTAAAATTTTGTGCGTTTTATTTAATTTAGTTATTAATTCAGTATTAGATCTTTCTAGCCTAATATTGTTTGATGTGTTAAGCCTAGATAACAAGACATATTACATACATGTTGTGTTCGAGAAAAGTAATATTGATGTGATCTTTGTGAGATCATACCCACAAACGCAGAACTTTGTGCTCGGTGATACACTTTACTAAAAGAAAATATTATGGAAGTCTTTTTCAAACTGTGAGTAGGCTATGCTTCAACATGTAACTATACCATATTTTATATATTAATATCACGGTTCCATGTTGTTTTAATGTTTGTTTGTTTGTTTGTTATTAACTAATACCCTTTTAACTAACACTTCAACATCCTGCACAAATTAAAGAAACATATGAGCTAAGGATAGTCTCAGACCCTAGATAAACAGATAATGGAATGTTCACAATCTACAGTATATTAGTTATTCTCCTACTTAGCGTGTGTGTAAATAGTTGTGCTTAAATCTTTGGGGTGTATTTTTTACACATCAATATATTTGTCACACCGTAGCGATGCATCACGGTCTTGTAAAGCTATGGACTAACTTTAAAACATCATCTTTATACGGGAATCACATGTGTCCAAAACATTTGTGTAAGATTCAAAAGACCAAATCACTAGAAAAGAGGGCTGAAAAGCATAGTTTATGATAAATACACAAAGCTTGCAAATGATGAGCGTGTTTCACATTTTGTATTCTGAATGTACAGAACTTAAGCAATATAATTTTGTATTGTTTAATATTAATTGTAATTGCTATATAGTTACGTTTAGGATTTGACTTATGGTTAGTTACTTGTAACGTAATTTACAGTTATTACTATATATGTCACCTTAAAATAAACCGTTACTACCAATTCTTAAAAGAACCAACTTTTCTTTTTGTTATAACACATGTGGTTACTGACAAACTGCAAGGTAGACAAATATATTTCAACACAGAGTTTATTAACAATAATCCTACAGAAGGGTGAACGGGAAGTAACATACACAATTAACATGCACGATATACCGATCAATAAACAGAACATATGGAGTACCTTAAACACATAGCTGTAATGATTGTGTATGTTTCCATGCTGACAGATAAGTGGAGGCAATTAGGAACACATAACAGAAATGACAACAAAATCCTAGAACTGAATATAACTGAACATATGGTGACGACTGTAAATAACATTTTAATAATACTTTTCCACTAAAAGAGTACGGTCTTTTAGAATACATGTCAGGATTTGTTATATTTAAAAATGTGTGTACATCATCATCACAAGTAATATTACCAACTAATGTCTACACACAACAAATGTAGTAGAAATACAGTTACACATATACGTAACATGTACAAAATCATATGGAAGTAACAGAAATCAGATTAGTTAAAACAAAAAAAAACCGAAATTTACCTTCTCATAAAAGGATCATGTAATTCTCTCAATATTCTTGAACGACGTTTAGTCTTTCAGAAATTAATGACAATGCAAATGTCAACATTTGTTGATCGATTCTCAGCTGTTCAACTTCCTGATGTACGATTAATAGCTCGTTGCGTAATTGCCTATTTTCGTTCAATACTTGTTCATGGCAGATCCTGAAAAAATCAGCATTGATCCTTAGCTCGTTTATCTGCTGATTTTGTTGATCTAAGATTCTATGAAGAATCGTTACAACATCTCTTTGGGATTCGGTTGTAATTTCCTCCACCTGCTGGAAGGTTAACGGCTGTGTTACGTTACCTAAAATCCCCCCAAAATTTCTATTGATACTACGTAATGTATCATAACTCAGACTGTAAAGATCCCGTTCGCTGAATAGCGGTCCACCGTTCAGTACAGAATTAACCTCATCGGTGTCTGACGATTCCGACACAGAATCATTGACTTGGCACAGCACAGCTGATTGCGAGTCCAGGAATATTTCCAATTCTCTTTCGACGTAATTTTGTTCTAGGATCAAACAAAAATAATTATTATATGATTTGTTGTTTAACAGATAAAATACGATAAAAATGTATACTGTCTTACCGTTATCTTCCGAAGAGTTTACACAAGGACTGGAACACAAGTTATCACTTGTGTGTGAATCCACATTTCGTCTTTTGTAAGCACTTCCGGTCACCCCGTGGTAATCAGATGTGGATGATGTGCGCATTAGGCCTACAGGAATGTTTTGTTCTGGAAAATAACATTTATTATTTTAAAAATTCAAAGAATAAAAATATTATGATAAGACAAAAATAAATAGCCTAAATATAACGTACCCTCGTCAGGATAGTGTAAAGGGGTATCATTAATCGCATCATATTCTCCATAGACGTCACGCAAACGTTTCACGCCTCTTCCAGATGCACGGAAATTTGTGCACTCGGTAGAAGCTGTCGTCCTGTAGCTGGGCGTTGGTTCCTGATCACCATCGTATAACCTATCCGCAATTCATTCAGCCTCCGGCGAATGGCCTGATTGTTCACAGGCATGATGTTCTGGGGTCGAGCATGGCGTAACGTCATCGTACTCTGGAGCAGTTGGAGCATCAACCAATGGTTGTGTAGATGCCTCAGTAGCACTGACGGTGCTGTGAGCAGGTGTTGAGATATCTGATGAATTATCGTAAAGAGTGTAAGTTTTTCTTTTTTAAAAGTTAAGAAAAATGATATAACTAGAAATAAAACACTCACCTTGAAAAAAATCACTAGGTAAAACACCATTTGGGAAGGAACGGTCATCTAATCAGCGAATAAAATATATATTACTGACAAAATCCATACCATAAAATTTTTTATAAACCTTTGTTGAAAATACTCACAAAAATCGTTTAAAATTTGTGATAAACTTTCATAAAAATACTGATCCGATGAAACTTCTTCTTCATGTTGGATTCCAGACATATCGTAGGCTATACGGATTTTGCTTCAGTGGTTTGTCTCTCGTTCGGGTGGAGTTGCGTAAATGCTTTAGACTGGCGCATTTTAAAGACTGTACAAGCGATTTAAAAATACCCTTTACCCGCCACATTTTCAAAGGATGCCTTGATCTCCACAGGTGTTTGGAATTCTGATGCATGATTTTGTATGACTAGAAAAACATATGTCGTATCTGACCCCCACTCTTCAAAGCGTAAGTCCTGTAATAAAACTAATTCACACAGATCCGACAAAAGAGAAAAAATTAAATATGTTGGTTGCTATCTTGTGTTTATAACACCATTGGGTGTGTGTGTGTGTGTGTGTGTGTGTGTTTAACCTGATTTTCCTCGTTAATATTTTTTGTTCACTGAAACTAATTGATCTAAAGCACTTCGTTTTCTTTTTAGGTAATGTCATCTCTTCAAATAAGACCTGTAAAACTAATTCACACAAATCTGTCAAAAGAGAAAAAATAAAATATGTGGATGCTATCACAGGGGGGGCATAACACCCTTGTAGACATCCTGTCGCCAAGTGTGTGTGTGTGTGTGTGTGTGTGTGTGTGTGTGTGTGTGTGTGTGTGTGTGAAAACTCATTGCTCTAAACTTTTTAAATATAACTTTGGCGATACCAACACATAACATAAGTTTATTTAGTAGATTTCATATGGGTAATCAGTACTTACATAGAAAAAGGTGCACAAATAATCAGAAATAAAAACAAGTAGTATTAAAACATTTATAAAAGTAGGGAGAGCGGGGACACAAAGTAACGCTTTTTGACTTTCTCAGTTTGTGTAAATCTACTTATGGTTCAGAGTATTTATTTTTCCCCCACATTAATTTCCCACATGTCTAGTACAATTATGTGGTTTTGTTTTATTAATACAGTATATACTTTTTTTTTTCTTGATATACCCCGAAAGAATGGAAGTGAAATGTGACAACATGCCCCATAGGTGGGGTACATTGTAACATGTGTGGGGCACATTGTAACATAACATATGACAGCTTAAAATGTTATCTGATCTAATAAAAAATATACAAAACAAACTAAAATATTTTCTAAATAAAATACAATTAAAAACATTCTCATATAAAATAATTACAATTTTTAATAATTAAATATAAACTCATTTTTGAGTTTTTGACTACAAACACATGAAAACACAGCTATACAACATAGTTCAAAACAAATAAATAATTATTAATTTCTGAACATTGACTCTCAGTCTTTATTCATCTTTTCTCACGTTTTCTCAATAAAATTAATAAAAGTATAGAATATAATAGCATATTTCTAATAGGGGCACATTGTAACGCAGTGTTAAAAGTGTTAAAACAAATCTATCATCAACCTCTTATCTTTTGTCTGTGTGTGTGTGTGTGTGTGTGTGTGTTTTACCAGATGGTAGAGATGCCATAACACCCATGTAGACATCCTGTCACCAAGTGTGTGTGTGTGTGTGTGTGTGTGTGTGTGTGTGTGTGTGTGTGTTTAAAAATCCTTAAAAAACTCATTACTCTAAACTTTTAAATATAACTTTGGCGGTACCAACACAAAACATACGTTTATTTAGTAGATTTCATATGGGTAATCAGTACTTTACATAGAAAAAAGATGCACAAATAATCAGAAATAAAAACAAGTAGTATTAAAACATTTATAAATGTATATTAAAAAGGCCTGTTCTAAATGATACAGATATAATTTGAATTAGTGTAAAATGAACTAAAGTAGTACAAATGAATAAGAAATGTTGGTAGTGTTCACAAACAGGACTGTCCTACACGGTATGAAGCTTTGAAGTTTCCTAACTTTTGTGCATGTCTATATATGTGGTGATTGTGTCGAAAATAATATTATTTTGGTGCAAAACGTCCCCACATAGAGCCAGCATCCCATCAGGGTCAATCTTTCTTTGTTAGCTTGTTTTTAATAATGACTGGAGAAAATCCGATTTCATCTTAATGTGCTAGGTCACACTCCGTCCAGGACCTAGATTGTTATCTGTCATAGTTAATTTTAGCGGACACGATTAATGTTAACGCTATCTCCGGATGAGTGGTCTGACTTCTACACACGTCTATCCGATAGTAGGCCGAAAAAGTAACATTACGTAGGAAATTTAATGATGTGAATATTTACTATAAAATAAACAATCATGATACATCATATTAATTTTTAACCTATTGATTATCGTTTCTTACCAGGTTATTCAAAAAGTAACTGTCATAACTGTTATAGTCACAATCGATCATAATAATATGCAATAAAATTTTTAAATGGAGTCAGTAGGCTACTTTGTCGATTCTCGTGTCCCAATAACATGCTATGATGATATTTAATAACAATAATAACAATTTAAGCTTTCTTATTATGTAGCCAGATTTCTTGTGATGTAGGCTCGAAACTGACCTATGGCCGTTCTAGCTGTTATGGAATTCCAGTAGTTCTTCTAGTGTTAACTTATTTCATTGCTGTTTTAACATTTTACATAATGAATGAAACGCTATAAGACTGATGTATTTTAACACAATGAAATTACAGTCTTCTTTAATAAATAACAATGATCACCACCCTGAATACGTTTTTATTTTTTATTATTTTTTATTATTATTATTATTTTACATTGAACAAAACAAAAATGCTCTGATTGTCTTAGATAAAAATCTTCTACTACAATTCACATAAAACATCACAAGTACCTGGTGAAAGTGAAATGTAAAATTTTGTTCAAAATGTCATAGGGCTTATAGGGTGACAATTTGCTAAGGTAAAATAAAAGTCACTCAAGCGTAGTCCGAGTCGTAGTGTGCATTGCTTCGTTCTTAAATCTGATTCATGCAATGAAAATACATTAATTATGATTTTGAGACTATGGTTTGAAAAAGATAGACATATTGCCAACTATGTATGTGCAACACTAGGTAGATATGTGTTTATTAAAATTCTGTACCCTCATCTGTTTGTAACTTTACAGGTAGGCTATATTAAAAAGGCCTTAGTTACTTCAGACGTGAATTTATTTCGTAACATCTCGTCCAGCCACATTTCAAGAAAATATCAATAATAGGTAGAATATATTTAATATTGATGTTCTCTTTAGAGAATGCATGTATACAAGGACAGATCTGATTGGAATTGCCGATCCTTTCCATAATGCACAACACAATTCATTTTTATATTTTATGGTTGCTGAGCAGCCAATCAGTTACGTCTTTATCAGATAATCTTACGCCATATATTCCTGTAACACAGTCTGTTTTAATCTATCTTTACCTCCACAAAGCAGAAGAATTCGAAGAATAGTAAAATATTTTCATTAGTTCTGCCATGTCAACGCTATGAGATTTCAGTCATAATGAATCGAGTTGCAAATTTGTTCAGTATTTATTTATTTTTATTTCAGAATATATAAAAGCATATGATTACACACATAGGGTAAAATATACATTGTTCAGATGACAAAAATATTTTTCATGATGATTTCATACAAACATTTTTATTCATTTTACAAAACACTCAAGGACAAATTATATATTGTCCAAACATAAGGTATATTTTCACACACATTTTAAAAATCAGGTTACATGAGCAGATTATATTTTGTCCAAACAAAAACACATTTCACAGACATTGCATGCGGCAGGTGTTCCAACTCCGTAGTTTCTGAGGAAAGCCAGATTGTGATATCCGAGTTCAGTACAGAATGTATTTAACCAATCGATGCTTTTCTGAGGTAATCCGTTTGTCATAATAGGTAATCCATTTGCTGCATCCGATAATCCTTTTGGTATGTATCCGTCAGTAGTTCCCAGGGGTTGGAATGATGATGAAGAAGAGTCAGCTCCTTGAGTCACGATGCGTTTGAATGAATCGGTTAGTCCAGAGAGTGGTTTCTTAATGTTTGTACAGGGTAGGTGGGTTAATGTGGAGACCACGCCTACTGGGTGTGGCCCACTCGGGGTGGAAAAGCTTCACCTTAATATTGGAATAGCGTTCATACGCATTGGTCCACTGAAAAAATTGATTGATCTTGGAAAAAATCCCTTCCATCACCGCTAGGTCTTTCCATTGGAACATGAATTTCAGATCATATAATTTCATGTGTTCATCCTCAGAAACAGGCCAGGAACATTGTGGTAAGTTCTTTCCAAAATCGCTGCATAGAATATAGATATAATCCTCGGAATGCTTGTTGACTTGATCTGCCAAAATCCGGTACCTTGTTCCCATGGTTATTGCCGACCATTCTCCGATAAAGAGTGGCATGTCCATACCGTCTTTTAAATCTCGCCATACTTTTGAGTAGAATAAAATCCAATCTCTTTCCTCGAATATTAAATCAGGGTCCGCCGTTGAATTTGTGGTGAATCTCTCGTTATTATCGACGTTAACCAATCTGACTTCTCTGTTGATTTTGTCATAAACATACGTACACGCACGTCCTTCAGACAGATGGAATGTATATTCCACGCGATCCGCCGGCTCGTGAAGAAATCGCGTTAAGCACGGTCCATGAGTTTCTCGGTTTTTTCTTGGAGCTAAAGTTAAATCCTCCATAGCTTCATCAATGTTCCTTTCAGGTGTTTTTGGGGTTGACGCTGTAGCCATTGCAGGTTAACTGATTTGCAAAAAATCACAAGTACCTCTAAACGTGTTTGAGCTCCTTTTAAACTTTGTCACACTGAGGGAGGGGTAATGCCAGATGAGCGATGTCATTTTAGGGACATCCTTAAATTGAAACTGACCTCTCAGCTTTGAGAGGTGTGTTAGTGGGAGGTGTCTGCCCCCCATCATTGTCCGTTAATGTATATGTCATTTCGGGTCAGACACTGTGCTGAACGGTCACTTTTCACAATGGGGTCTGTTTGTTGTTCTCCCCACCACATTTTTAAATATAACAAATCCTGACATGTATTCTAAAAGACCGTACTCTTTTAATGGAAAAGTATTATTTAAATGTTATTTACAGTCGTCACCATATGTTCAGTTATCTTCAGTTCTAGGATTTTGTTGTCATTTCTGTTATGTGTTCCTAATTGCCTCCACTTATCTGTCAGCATGGAAACATACACAATCATTACAGCTATGTGTTTAAGGTACTCCATATGTTCTGTTTATTGATCGGTATATCGTGCATGTTAATTGTGTATGTTACTTCCCGTTCACCCTTCTGTAGGATTATTGTTAATAAACTCTGTGTTGAAATATATTTGTCTACCTTGCAGTTTGTCAGTAACCACATGTGTTATAACAAAAAGAAAAGTTGGTTCTTTTAAGAATTGGTAGTAACGGTTTATTTTAAGGTGACATATTTATACGTTACTACATTTACTTAGTATAGTAATAACTGTAAATTACGTTACAAGTAACTAACCTGTAACGGAGAGCAGATCACCAGTTTGCATGGTGATTAAATTAAATTAATTAATGCAGTCTAAATCTACAAAAACCCCTGTCTCGCTCTGACTCAAGCTATTCTGACATTCCAAAGCACTCTCATTTACGACACCTCTGTTGTCTTGAGATTGCTCTGCGCAAGACGTGCAGCCCAAATGGCGCCGAAAAATGGTATAAATCAGTGATAACCGCTCTAAAAACACGGATCTCTTACGTCTAAATCAACAAAGACCGTCTGTTTATGGCCTGGAGAGCCTAACGCTGACCAATGAGAGCGATCCCGAAAGCACCCCCCCCCAGGGAGTCTCTCGGACACTGATTTACACGTAGACACTAATTAACTCTTCACAACAATAAAACAGTGTTGTAAGACCAGATGCCAAAACATGTGGTCTCTGCTGAGTACATCAATTCAAGGAGTCAAACGAACGCACACACATAACCCTCACCCCGCGACGCAGGGACAAAAGTTCAGCGTGCGGTTGTGAACTTTCAAGACGCATTCACACACACACACACAGAAACACACGCAGACCCTACCACGTGTGACTAAAATCCTTGTATAAAATATTTTAAATGTATTTTCTTGATGTGTGTATGATCCCCTGTCCCAAATATTATGCCTATGTAGTTTATTGGCCTGTAATCAATCTGTTGTGCCCCAAAATCACAAGAAATTATGTATCTCCTTGATTTTAGATCTTAGAACTGTCATTCGCGGTATTGCCGTGTTCCACAAACCCCAACGATGCTGAATCTTTAACACAAAATATCAGAGAATGCATTGTTTATTAAATACCAGTGTTATTAAAGTTATGGACGAATTCATCGTTTCAATACCCCGCGGAAAGGGGGCGTATAGACCTCGAAACGTCAGGAGGTGGGCCCGATACGTTGTTAAAGACGATTGGCCCACGTACGTGAGGGGGGGCGTGAGTTTAGCCCTTTAAATTTTCGCGCCCCTCTCCTCTCAGTGCAGTCCGCCAGAGAGAGAAAGACGACACGCCTCCTTCCCTCAAGGAAGCTTCACTCGCTTTTATTTTCCTTTTTATTCTCCTTTATTTCCAAGTCTTTTCTTAGAACTACTATTACTTAAGTTGATAGTCTTCTGAAACCAACCCACGAAACCAACTTAAGGCTAAGATAATCTTTGCTGAGTCTTCGCTCGCTCCAAGTCGCTATAGCAACCAGAACGCTGTGACCACGTGATCCAGGTGCCTTTATCCAACACAGACGAACACACACAGAAGGCCGATCTTCCAAACAGAGTAACGTAGATCTTTTAAAGTTGCAATCTGAAGGAAATGCTGTTTAAAGTTGTCTAAATATTACTAAGAAACGTTGGGGTTTTGTGGTGAATGACTAAAACTGTTTCTATCTCTCTCTCTAAATTCTCTTTCACACACACAAACATACACATTCACACACACACATACTCTCACCCACGTGTGCCGAGACAAACACACTACCACGTGCTCACGGAGCCGCCGGCAAACCCACCTCTCCTTACAAACGCTACCATCTCAACATCTCACACGCACACCTAAAATCATTCTTATCTTCACTATTAGTTTCCTCTCGCTGATTCTCTCTCTCTCTCGCTCTCTCTCTCTCTCCCAATCTCTCTCCCTTCCTCTCTCTCAAACCTTTTATTTTTGTTGTATTCTGTATTACGATCGTTATATTGCCTGTTTTGTTTATGCATATTTACTCCTGCGTGATTTAAAGTAATTGTGTAATCGCTAGCTTGTTTAAATAAACTTTGTTAAATCATTTGAATTAAGTTTGCCTGTTTTGTTTCAAATTCTGAGTCCCTGAGGAGTGCAGATTTTACCTTATAAGCTCTACGATTGGTTTTATTCTTAAAAGAAACCTAAAATTGTCTAAAAACACGAAGATAATTATCTTCTTTGTGGCCACAAGAAAGTGTTATCTATCAGTGTTAAAGACGCCCGATTTCTGTTCATAAATTATACATTCTGTCCGCCGGACGGCCCGTCTGCATGATAAATGAACATTCTTCAACTTCTACCTCAAATTCCCCCTAATTGAGTAAATTCTACCCGTCTCTATCAGTGATTATTACAAGTAATTGTGTAATCGCTGATACAAGCCGAGGTTTTGACCTATTCCCTATTTTGAATAAATTAATTTATGGAAGCAACAGATGCATATTCACATTGATGAATATTACCGCTAATTTGAGCTAATTAATTCCCCAACACAAAGTCATTGTTGTTACAAACCATAAGTCAAATCCTAAACGTAACTATATAGCAATTACAATTAATATTAAACAATACAAAATTATATTGCTTAAGTTCTGTACATTCAGAATACAAAATGTGAAACACGCTCATCATTTGCAAGCTTTGTGTATTTATCATAAACTATGCTTTTCAGCCCTCTTTTCTAGTGATTTGGTCTTTTGAATCTTACACAAATGTTTTGGACACATGTGATTCCCGTATAAAGATGATGTTTTAAAGTTAGTCCATAGCTTTACAAGACCGTGATGCATCGCTACGGTGTGACAAATATGTTGATGTGTAAAAAATACACCCCAAAGATTTAAGCACAACTATTTACACACACGCTAAGTAGGAGAATAACTAATATACTGTAGATTGTGAACATTCCATTATCTGTTTATCTAGGGTCTGAGACTATCCTTAGCTCATATGTTTCTTTAATTTGTGCAGGATGTTGAAGTGTTAGTTAAAAGGGTATTAGTTAATAACAAACAAACATTAAAACAACATGGAACCATGATATTAATATATAAAATATGGTATAGTTACATGTTGAAGCATAGCCTACTCACAGTTTGAAAAAGACTTCCATAATATTTTCTTTTAGTAAAGTGTATCACCGAGCACAAAGTTCTGCGTTTGTGGGTATGATCTCACAAAGATCACATCAATATTACTTTTCTCGAACACAACATGTATGTAATATGTCTTGTTATCTAGGCTTAACACATCAAACAATATTAGGCTAGAAAGATCTAATACTGAATTAATAACTAAATTAAATAAAACGCACAAAATTTTAAACATTGTTTAGATTAATTGTTTTTTACCGACGTAGACTTGGGTTCACAGACCGGATTTCACATTCATGTCATGCATTCCGTGCGCATGGATACTTTGCGAGACAGTGAAAGATATATATTTTAGCTAAAAACTAAACAAAAGTTTATAGCGAATTGTAATGTTAAAAAGTTTTGTTTAGAAACTATTCGTTTTATGTATTTTTTAACTGTTGTTGTTTGATATGTTAAATGCTCACGTTTGAAACATTGTTAAAAAACATAATTTACCATTTCTTTTTCTGGTATCTTTAAAAGTCATTCGTGAAAGACATTCTAGCCTATAACTTGTTTTAAATGATTTATCGTTGCCTTTTTTGTTTTTAACGGGTTTTAAAATCTGTATGTGTAGGAAAACATTCTAACTTGTTTTACATTTTTCTGATAGGCCTAACGTTTTTAAATACTAGCCTATACACTTTTGTATTTTAATGGTCTGTATCATTTTATTAATGTTAAAGTTATTTTATTATTAAAGTTGTATGTGAAAGTGTTACATGTGTGTGTGTGGAAAATGTCGCCTACCGCTTACGTTTCACAGTTTTAAAGTTAAAAGCACATAGTTTTGAACAGAATCATTATTTTTTACTCCAGAAACACATTCTCAAACAATGATCGGATTTCTCCACTGGATTAGTTGGATTATCTTATCGAAGAGTGAATAAACCAGTAAGTTAGTGAATATAACTTAACTAAAACATGAATTAACTTTAACTTAACTAATAATGTAAACTATTAATTTTAACTAAAATCTAGCTATTAATTCTAACTTTTTCAGATAACGTTGTAAAACGTACGGATACTAAACCATTGCATTTTAACTTTATACATACATTGTTTTTAAAAAGTTTTTAAATGATTGTGGAAAACAAAACTCTTCTTTAATTAAAAACAACTTACTGATCTGCTACACAATACATAGTTGGCTTGGGAGGGGGTCTTGATGTGGGAGGGGTCTTGGTGTGGGATGTGTCTAGGGGTGGGAGGTGTCTAGGTGTGGGAGGTGTCTAGGGGCGGAGTTTACGTCTGGTCAGTGTCCAGACCCCTCAGGTCTCATTCTAACTTTGGGATGTAAGAGTGTGGTCGCTTTTCGCTGAACTCCTCACGAGGACTTTGTAACTTTTGAAATTAAAATCTCTAAACCTTGGATCTGGATATACCTCTGGTCTTGGATATATCCTTGTTGTTGGATAAATCTTTCGAACTTTGGATATACCTTTTGGATATACAGTACATTTGGATATACATATGATGTGGAATATACCTTTGGATATACCTTTTGGCTCTCTTTTAACAAACGGTATGTAAAAACGTAAGGCTTTTTAACAATGTTTTTAAACTAGTTTGTGTTTTATGTAACAGTTTTACAAATACTGTGCGGATGGATACATTTACTTTTCTGTAAATTATTGATTTTTTAACATCTTAAAATAACACTAACTCATTTTTAATAACTCTTTTAGAGAAAAATGCAATTTTAACTTATTTCATTAATGTTTTAAAAGTGATGGACACTTCATATGTAATGAAATTACATCTGTCTTCTTTAATTAGACAGATGTAATAAGACAGGGTGGTAGTGGCGCAATGGATAAGACACATGCCTTTGGTGTGAGAGACCCGGGTTCGAATCCACTGTGAGACACCAATGTGTCCCTGAGCAAGACACTTAACCCCTAGTTGCTCCAGAGGCGTGCGACCTCTGACATAATTAGCAATTGTAAGTCGCTTTGGATAAAAGCGTCAGCTAAATGAATAAATGTAAAATGTAAATGTAAATGTAATAAATAAAAAACACTGATCTCATCTCTGTCTTTATTGTACATTTCTTAAAAAGTTTTAATATACATTGTTTTTGAACATACACCGTTTAGAACTTCTGTGCGTTGGGAAATTTTCAAGAGTTGTAAATTAAATATAATTTCCCCTGTCATAATGTTATTTGTTAAACAATATGATGTTTAAACATTATTGTAACCGGATATACCTTTGGAGATAATACGAATTTTGGTTCTCTTTCAACAAAACGGACTTGTAAAAACGTAAGTCAGTTTTTAATTGTACTTATGTGTTTAATGTCTTAATACTATTACATTTTGATAGCTTTAAGATAATGCGATTTAAACTTTTTCATTAATGTTTTAACATTTTACAAATGTATGAATGTTAAAGATGTGTATTTTAACTTTATACAACGTTTTATACACCTTTAAACACTATGTAATTGTGAAAGTACAACTTTTCTTCAAATGTATCAGAAAATAGAACTATTTGCTCGATATAATTTTAATACATGTTGTTTTAACGTTTTAATGTGGATTGCGGGAAAATTCCCACGGTCACATGACCTGTCCAGAAGCGGGGTGGGTGGGGATGTTTGTAGGGAAGGGTACCGTGGGAAAATTCCCACGGTCACGTGACCTGTCCGGAGGTGGGAGGGAGGGGGTAGAAAGGGGCGGGGCAAGCGTGGGAACCTTTTTATAGGGGGGCAATAAATCACTAAAAGTGACACAAGCCACCCTATATTCTCTCTAAAAGCTTATTTGATGTGGCAGTATATGCTACAGTAAAAACTGTACCCAAATCTAGTCAACAAAATGTTGTCTTTCATATTTCGCCTGACTGTAACGTTGTTTTTATGAAATATTAGGGCATATAAATGTTAATTTGCAGTTTAATACGTTGCTTATACAAATAGCCTACATTTTATTTCAACATATTTCAGTCGATTTTTACTCATCTCAGTATAGCAATACAGTTTGCTAAAACATCATCATTCATTCACACAGATTGCGAGCTGTGGTAAACAGCGCATCTCTGCCGTTCATTCATTCACACAGAAACGCGAATCACTTGAGAAGGGAAAAAAACGTACTACAGTATTCATTAGCTCAGTCGGATCCTTGCTCCTCGAAATACCCGCACTTCTGAGGTACATTTTCCATTATTATTATTCCTCACAGCGCTGCGAGACGGTGTAAACAAGTAGGCTACAATGATCTGATTAAACGTGTTTTCTCGAGCTGATATGGGGGCGTACACAGGTTTGCGTGGATTGCCTCAGTCATTTGCGTTTGAATAGCGCGTGCTCTCCGAGGGTGGAGTCACATTACAAATAATTAGATGAGATGAGAACGACTGACATCTCGCTCTTTTCTTACAGATTATATGAACTGAGAATATTTGTTTTTTATATAAATTACTTCATTTAAAAGAAGAGAATTCAAGCTTCATGCCTGTGTGTCTGTATGCCTGATTGACTGAGTATTCGCTGAGTTATTGTTCATTTTCGGACGCGTTTCAGAATGGACTACACTGACAGAGAGAAGGCAGAACTCGCTTCGTGTTTATTTTTCTTTATTTGGCAAAAAGCACAACACTTTGTTTTTATTGTGAGTATACACAAAAATAATACGCATTTAACAGAATCGATTGATGTATGAAACTTGTTTGTAAAATCAAAGTCAAAAGAGTATTTCGGGTCTCAATTCAACTGATAAGTAAAAAACGAGCAGATCACGCAGGCGTGATTGCCGACCTCAGAGGGTTAAACAGCTGCACTAAACATTTAAAAGAAATGTTTTTGCATTTTACAGTATATATTAGAAATTAATTGTTTTTATGAATGTATTTTACAGCAATACAAAGAGCAGTGAGTAAAATTTTAACAGATTTAGTGCTACACTTATTCACTTTTTTGTTCTCCATCTCCACTAAATAATGTTTTTTCGCTAAATGTTTAGATTTTATACAGTTATTGCAACTTTTGCTGTTGAATTTAACTAATCTAAATATAATGGGTCAATATGGGTTGGGTCAATATGGGTTGTGTCAATTTAATAAAGAAAAAAAGGTTGCTCTTAAAGTGTGAAAACCACTGCCCTAGAGGATCACGGTTTAGCTTCAATCCTAATTAAACAAACCTGATACAGCTAATCAGGAGCTTAGTTTGGCACCCCCAATTTGTACTGTTAAGAATCCATGAATCTGAATAAAGATTTTCCAACCTCATTCTGACCCTCTTTCTGAAATGATCCGGTTTCAAGGGGCGGCTCTCAGTAAACACCAGTGTTATAATTTGCTAATGTCACTGCATAGGAAAAAGTATCAATGTACCCTTTGTTTTTGAAAACACCCATATAAAACGGTCGTTTATAGACAAAGAATTATTAAACTGCTTACGAGTTAAGCTCCATTTTTGGAGCTTGGTTGAATTATTTTTTTTTTTTTTTTTTTTTTTTAGGACGTTTTAAGCTGTGAAACTTGCCGGATGTTGCAATGGTACAAAGACCTCTTATATGTCAAAAGAATTTAATAATTTGAATACTAAATTAAATGTTAAACTAAATGTCCCCAATTAAGCAAGCCAAAAGCCAATGGCAACAAAGGTGAAAAAAGGCATCCGTGGCAAGGAGCCAAAACTCCATCAGGGCCGAATGGAGAAAAAAACCTTGGGAGAAACCAGGCTCAGTCGGGGGCCAGTTCTCCTCTGGCCAGCGAACGAACAGTGTATGATTATGATTCAGGCAGCATTATAGGTCAGAAGTCAGATGGAACTGGATATTATTCTGATTGTTCCAATCTAATCTGAGATAAGATTATCTATGAGAGATAATTTACAGTCTGCCGTTCATAATGTCTGTGTGTATGTGTGTGTTTGTGTCTGTAGGTTGTCTGGCTGTATGGTGTCAGAGGAAGGCTGTGGTTATGTGTCCTCAGCTCTGAGTTCAAACCCCTCACACCTGAGAGAGCTGGATCTGAGTACCAATGACCTGCAGGATTCAGGAGTGAAGATTATTTCTGAAGGACTGAAAAGCCCACACTGTCAGCTGCAGATACTGAGGTATTTAAGAACATATAAGAGATTATTTACAGTCTGCCGGTCATAATGTTGATGTGTGTTTGTAGATGGTCTGACTGTGTGTGTCTGTAGGTTGTCTCTCTGTATGGTGACAGAGGAAGGCTGTGGTTATGTGTCTTCAGCTCTGAGTTCAAACCCCTCACACTTGAGAGAGCTGGATCTGAGTAACAATGACCTGCAGGATTCAGGAGTGAAGATTATTTCTGAAGGACTGAAAACCTCACACTGTCAGCTGCAGATACTGAGGTATTTAAGAACATATAAGAGATTATTTACAGTCTGCCGGTCATAATGTTGATGTGTGTTTGTAGATGGTCTGACTGTGTGTGTCTGTAGGTTGTCTCTCTGTATGGTGTCAGAGGAAGGCTGTGGTTATGTGTCTTCAGCTCTGAGTTCAAATCCCTTACACATGAGAGAGCTGGACCTGACGAACAATGACCTGCAGGATTCAGGAGTGAAGATTATTTCTGAAGGACTGAAGAGGCCAAACTGTCAGCTGCAGATACTGAGGTATTTAAGAACATATAAGAGATTTACCACACCAACACAGAAAAGATACAAAGGGACAGGTGCTAGCTGTTGGAGATTATGTGGGAAAAGGGAATCTAACCATTATCATATTTCTGGGGAGTGTCAGAAATTAACCCAGTTTTGGCAAGGGATTGAAGGAAATTTGGAAGCTGTTTTTGAGGTGATGATTCCTTGTAATTGTGAATGTTTACATCTGGCTTACATCAATCTTCTGGCAGCTAGTAAAAAAGTAATTACAAAGAAATGGATAAAACCAGAGCCACTTACAGTTGATGATTGGATTCAATCATCAACCAGTGGCTCTGGTTTTAGCCATTTATTTGTCCCTTGCCAATCCCTTGCCAAAACTGGGTTAATTTCTGACACTATATATATAGATATATATAATGGAAAATATTTCCTTTTCCTTAAGAACCCAGATAGAATACATTTGTTCAATATGGAAAAAAATTATTGATTTATATAAAACCAATTCGCACTGACTTTTTTGAAGCATAAATGGTCTGTAAGGTAATTTTTAAAATAATTATAAGTAATAGCTCCCCTTGTTCTTGTGTAAAACACAAAACATCTGTATAAGCTTGAGTATTTAATTTCCATGACCATTGGTAGACATGATGGGTTATAATGCTGTCTCTGTATTGACGTATATGTTTTTGTTTTATTGTAAAGAAGCATTTCTGCCTTGATAAATGTATATATTTGTCCACTGAAATTGAAAAAAATAACATATAAGAGATTATTTACAGTCTGCCAGTCATGTGTGTTTTTGTAGATGATCTGACTGTGTGTCTGTAGGTTGTCCGGCTGTATGGTGTCAGAGGAAGGCTGTGGTTATTTGTCTTCAGCTCTGAGTTTAAACCCATCACGCCTGAGAGAGCTGGACCTGAGCTACAATCACCCAGGAGAATCAGGAGTCAAGCTGCTCTCTGACAAACTAAAGGATTCAAACTGCTCACTGCAGATACTCAAGTATGTGGGACTAGCAAGCCTCGTTTACACTGCAGGTCTTGATGCCCAAATCTGATTTGTTGCCTATATCCGATTATTTTTTTATTTTATTTTTTTTGACCGTCCGTTTACATTTTCTTGCCCCATATCCGATTAATGTGTTTACATTTGACATACTATCTGAAACATTGCACATGCTTAAAGGGGGTTCTTGCACAGATGGACAAATGAGAAATATGCTTGATGCTAGCTTTGCGATATACCGTATTTTCCGGACTATAAGTCGCACTTTTTTTAATAGTTTGGCTGGTCCTTTGACTTATAGTCAGGTGCGACTTGTATATCAAAATTAATTCATGCTGACTGACATGAACCAAGAGAAAACATTACCGTCTACAGCCGCGAGAGTACAGATGCTGCTCCTGTAGCCTACCCCTGAAATTTTTTTACTGAAAACAACTGAAAAACTGAACAAAAGACTGAACACAAACAAAATGCGTCAAAAAATCTTGACGTTTTCGGTGCTGATGCGCTGGTGACGCGTTCATGTAACATGAAGCTCCTAAAAGCTGTCACAAAGAACCACCAAAAGTAATGATTATGAATATGTCAAATATAGCAATGAGACATTTTAATTGTTTATTAATAAACAAGTGTTTTCTGTGTCAGTGTCGGCTGCAAAGATGAAGTTGACGATGCTGACTCACGATCTTCGCCGTAGTGAACATGCCAGGGAGAAATACACATTTCATACAGATTACATAAGCAGAGAGCAGAGCAGTCTTTTTTCTTTCGTTTTGAATTGTTCTGTTTAAAAGTAGACATTTCAAGCTTTCTATATATGTCTCAGGTCTGTGAGGCAAGTAGGCCAATGTATATGCTGAGTTTCGGTTTATTTATGAGATGAGCTCCAGTTCACGCGCCTGCGCCTCCGTGTCGGGATTATCTATTGTCTACTATATTTACTTCTATTTTCTTAGCAGTGGTAAAACGCACATCAACCGATCACGCCACCGGCCTCACGTCTTTCTCCCGCGGCCCTAGCCTCGTCCTGCTCGCCACAGTAAACATGATGAATGGTGACTGTAGAATGCAAAAGCCGGTGGCGTGATTACTGATGAGCGACACTTGTGAGATGCACCGGTCTCGTGGGCTATCTCTCACGGAGGAGCGGGAATTTTCTTAGCAATGGTAAAACGCACATCAACCGATCACTTGTTTAGCGTTCATGTAAACACTACATTCAGATTCACCAATCAGAATGCATTCAGTTAGATTGAAACAAAAGGTGTGCATGTAAACAATGAATGGCGACCGTAGAAAGCAAAGCCGAATCCCGGACATTTTGGACGGTCTCGACGGCCGGACATGCAGGTTTCTGCCGGTGAAATCAAACGCACTGGCACTGATCTGTGATAGGTCTGTTAACGCATTAGGTCCAACCCCCTATGGGCGGGTTTGAAAGGGTGGGAACTAGTGCTTGTAGTCTCAACAGAAATCCCCCCCCTCTTACACTTCCTCCGACAATGACGCAAAATGATGATTTCACACACACACACACACACACACACACACACACACACACACACACACACATACATGCACACACACACACTCTTGCGTTCAAAAGGAGGATGATACACACACACACACACACTCGCGTTCAAAGGGAGGATGATGCGCACACACACACTCGCGTTCAAAGGGAAGATGATGCACAGACACACACACACACACACACACACTTGCGTTCAAAGGGAGGATGATACACACACACACACACACACACTCACGTTCAAAGGAAGGATGATGCACAGACACACACACACACTTGCGTTCAAAGGGAGGATTATGCACAAACACACACACTCTTGCGTTCAAAGGGAGGATGATGCACAAACACACACACACACACACTCTTGCGTTCAAAGGGAGGATGATGCACAAACACAAACACACTCTTGCGTTCAAAGGGAGGATGATGCACAAACACACACACACTCTTGCGTTCAAAGGGAGGATGATGCACAAACACACACACACTCTTGCGTTCAAAGGGAGGATGATGCACAAACACACACACACACACTCTTGCGTTCAAAGGGAGGATGATGCGCACACACACACGCGCACACACACTCTTGCGTTCAAAGGGAGGATGATGCACACACACACACTCGCGTTCAAAGGGAGGATGATGCGCACACACACACTCGCGTTCAAAAGGAGGATGATACACACACACACACTCGCGTTCAAAGGGAGGATGATGCACAGACATACACACACACACACACTTGCGTTCAAAGGGAGGATGATACACACACACACACACACGTTCAAAGGGAGGATGATGCACATACACACACACTCTGGCGTTCAAAGGAAAGATGATGCACACACACACACACTTGCGTTCAAAGGGAGGATGATACACACTCGCATTCAAAGGGAGGATGATGCACAGACACAGACACACACTTGCGTTCAAAGGGAGGATTATGCACAAACGCACAAACACACACTCTTGCGTTCAAAGGGAGGATGATGCACTAACACACACACACTTGCGTTCAAAGGGAGGATGATGCACAAACACACACACTCTTGCGTTCAAAGGGAGGATGATGCACAAACACACACACCCACACACTCTTGCGTTCAAAGGGAGGATGATGCGCACACACACACTCTTGCGTTCAAAGGGAGGATGATGCACACACACACACACACACACACACACACTCTTGCGTTCAAAGGGAGGATGATGCACACACACTCACACACACACACACACTCTTGCGTTCAAAGGGAGGATGATGCACACACACACACGCTCACACACACTTTCTTGTGTTTCCTGTAGCAATGAATATGAATCATGTTTGTGTTTTATAGTGTGGATCATTGTGGAGAGTTCAGAATTACAGCAGGATTACACAAATGTAGGTCTACACACAATCATTTAGTGATTTATTGTTGATTTGTGTCATTTAGTGAAATGTTTCTCTTCTTGAGTTCAGATGCCTGTGATCTCACACTGGATCCAAACACAGCACACACTCGACTCATTCTGTCTGATGAGAACAGAACAGTGACGTGTGTGTCTAAGCGTCAGCCGTATCCTGATCATCCAGAGAGATTTGATGATGATGTTCTTCAGGTTCTGTGTGGAGAGAGTCTGACTGGACGCTGTTACTGGGAGGCTGAATGGAGCGGATATGAAGCTGATATATCAGTCGCATATAAAGGAATCAGCAGGAAAGGAGAAATAGAAGACTGTGTGTTTGGATCCAATGACAAATCCTGGAATCTGTACTGCTCTGATAACGGATTCTCTGTCCGTCACAATAATAAAGACACTGATATTCCTGTCGTCTCTTCATCCTCTAAGACAGCAGGAGTGTATGTGGACGTGTCGGCCGGCACTCTGTCCTTCTACAGCGTCTCTGACACACACACACTCACACACTTACACACACTCAACACCACATTCACTGAACCCCTCTATGCTGGATTTGGGGTTGATTATTACTCCTCAGTGTCTCTGTGTGACATTAAACAGCGTCCTGAGAGAAACAACAGTGATACACACACAACCGGGTGAGTGAAATATACTGTGTCTTAGTGAAGGATTTCTCCAGACTGAATAATAGTTCAATCCTCTGTTCTTCATACATCACTAAACACTAGAGATGCACCATATTGGGTTTGTGCTGATACTCCATATGCTGATATTTCACAACATGTTTTGGCCAGTACCAATAAATACATATTTTCCTTTGTTTTGAAACAACACAGAGTCTCTCCTGTGTGATGGATCACGATTAATACTTTTCCCAAATATCCTAAAAACTATGCACAAAGTTTATCAGGATAATCTCGCGGTAACTAAAGTGCCTATGCTTTAGTCGTGCCCTCAAGGAGTTAGATGAACAGTCTATACAAGTTAATATTCTACTATAAAAATAATAGATATATCACCCATATTATAAGTCACACACACTTGCGTTCAAAGGGAGGATGATGCACTGTTACGCCCTTATTAGGGAGCAACAATGAAGGAGGAGGAAACGTTTACGGCGGTTACAATACTCTCTTTATTTACACATTCTTCATAACAAAGTCTGTCTCTCTACTTCTCTAACTTTGCTACATGCTGCCTCTTTGGCTCAAATGATCAAATCAAAATTCATGGTAATTATTCTTTAAAAAAAAAGAATGATCACCCCTCGTGCGTTTCCTCCACAAAGTACTTCCTGATTCAGGCAGAAGAAAACGGTACTCAAAGAATCCAAGGTCCAGTCAGAATGATTATAATAAATGTTTAACAAACTTTATTACAATAATCAAATGAAAAGAATACTTGTTACAGATTATAAATGAGTACTAACTAACAGATGTAAAAATTAGCTAAAGCTTCTTGCTTCTAGTAAATGCTGGCGTACTAGAATGAAATGCAAGGAAGAGCAATAGTTCTTCCTTTGTTTGCGTCTTATATAGTCTTGAATTCAAACGAATTCAGGTTCTGCTTTTGCAATCGTTTTCCACACACTTATTGCAGCATATCTCTAAAAAGCAATTCTAACGGCATAGCATCTAACAGTCAGTGAGGCTCATTTTCCGGGCCAACTCAAGCATCTCTGCTTCCGTCATCTCATGGAGGATGGGTGACTTCCTGTTCTGTTGCTTTGTTGTAGCAACAACTTTTGCATAAGAAATGTCATTCTGAGAAAGTCTGTTGGCAGACTCCTTCACACCTGTGCAGAGACTATAAACACATTACTCTTCATTTTAGTTAGTTTAGAGCTAAATCTATTTTTTCCTTCAGTTTCAGAGTTGTGAGGTCTCTGTGAAAAGGGCTTAAGACTGATTTACTGGTATTTCTCTAAAGCTCCTGATCACACACAATCTCTAAACTGTAATTTGCTATTAATTTTCTGTAATTTTCTAGCTGTAGTGTGATCTTCTTTTCTATTAATATTCTTGCAGACGAGGAATAAGACAGAAATAGTCAAATTCACTCAGTATTACTTGATCTATTCCAGCACTCCCTCAATTACAATCAAGCACAATTAACTGTAGACAGTTGTGTTGTAAGCAGTAAAACAGTCCAGTTCTTTATAGTCAAACTCATTTATTATGTTTGATAATGAACATTTCTGTCCACCCCAGACTGCTGATGGTCTTTATCTGTCCACCTCTGTGAAAATATTCACAGTTAAAAACACTGATTTATAGAAGACTTGACACATTATTCAGCTTGAGCTTATTGATGGAGAACATAGAGTTCATGTTGGCTAGTTAAACATAAACATAACTGGACAATTATGTGTGAATTAAACTCTCATTATAGCATATATTTGTTTGTTATATTAGATTGTTTGTTATTAGTGAGTGACATCAGAGGTGTCAGTCGCAGCATTATATACTAGCTTTATATTTTCTCTCTGTCAAACTGCCTGTCAAATAGTTTTTATAGTAAACTATTTGTAAATTGTTGGTTTTGAGGTCCCTTTTAAAAAGTCCCATTGTAAATGTATTTTAACATCAACTGAGATTTATAAAAGCAGCTGACTCTTTGCTTCTGCCTTCTTCTGGTTCTTCACAGGTTCTCTCAGCCCAAACCTTCTGGGCTCGATATTCACCCGCTGCTGAACTGTCAGTCTTGTGTCCATATAGCTGATTCTGATCAGTGGCTTCAGATTGAGCCGTCGGCCTGTACAGATGAAGGAGGGTCAAAGTTCAGGGTCAGCACTGACCCAGGCCGTTACGAGTGTGTCAGGACCAGAATGCGAT
Organism: Leuciscus idus; assembly: GCA_021554675.1. Lineage (NCBI taxonomy): Eukaryota > Metazoa > Chordata > Actinopteri > Cypriniformes > Leuciscidae > Leuciscus > Leuciscus idus. Next base: position 2,171,899 of record CM038623.1, read on the forward strand.
GGGTCTGTGACTGTGTCGTCACCCTTCAGTACCGTACCGTAGACGGACTCTTCCTCAATGCAGAGCTGGAGAGGCTGCAGTGCAACCGGATCAGTCCAGTAATTGACGTGACGGTGATCTCAGGGAAACTGGAGGAAGTTCATCTGCCCCATTACGCCTGTTTAGGAGAGTCTGACCCCTCTCTCAAAGATGCTGTGAAAGTCCTCACCGTAAAAGACGAGGGAATAACCACAGAACCTGTGCAGTTGACCCGATTCCATGCTAAGATTGTCCAACCATCCTTTTCTATTACAACATTAATTATAAGTTGGATAATGGGATGGTATGAACACTGCGATCTTCTTCTCTACATGTGTTCTAAAGATCCTCTCATTCTACATCTCTACATTTTTCCATTTGATCCCTGTGAAAAAAAAAAAGTTGAGGAAACTGAAAAATCATTTTCATCATGCATCATCAGGTATCCCAGACCTGGCAGGCCATTTCGGATGAACACGCCACACATTCTTGATGTTCCTGGTGCCTCCACTATCCATCCCAAAGAAGGGATCACACTCACAAGAGAAACTCCCCCAAACTACTTTAGGGTCAAGACTCGTCTGGAGAATGATCTTCAAATGACTTTTATCAGAGAAGAGGATAAGGAGAAGGTCTGGGATGCAATAATTGAGAAAGATGATCTGATTCGTCCTAAGAGAGACGAGCCGCGCCTGAATAGTGATCTGATTCATCCTAAGAGAGATGAGCCATGTCTTAATAGTGAGGAAGATAAAGCAAGACATTTTGATAAGCATTGGTCAGAACTCATTCAGGGGGTTACTAATGTCCAGATCATTGCAGATAAACTGCGTCAGCAAGAACTAATTCATGAGGAACAATATTCAGAAATCACACAGAGTTTAACCAGTCAGGAGAGCATGAGAAAGATCTGTGAGATTATACGCAAACACAGTGATACTGTTAAAGCTGAATTCATCGCAGTTCTTCAGAAAGAGAAGCTTTACCACTTTTGATCATTGGTCTGATTCTTGATCTGATATGGCTTTCTGAACGTATCAAAATATACTCCTTTCATCAAATATTCATTCATAAAAACATTACAAATAAATTAAAGTTTTTGCTTTGCTCTTTTTGCTCTTTACATTGTAAATGTTCTACAGGGAAATAAATGTATGTTTTTGCACATCTAAGTAAATGTTCTAAAGGAAAGGTAAAACGAGTTCAATGTTAAAGTAAATGTATACCAGCATTTATATTTATTTACATTTATATGTTTGTCTAACTGTATTTCATACTTGTTGGTGAATTGCTGATTTTACATTTTTATAGATTAGCCATAAACTATGAAATGTTGTAGTTTATTAAAAATATAGAATCCAGCTCTTCTTTTCATATGATTATATTCTTCTGCAAACACACAAAGTTTGGTGAACTGCAATGAGGAACATTTAATATTTTCTTTATCTAATAAAAGGCTTTTATGTAAACTTAATTTTGTTGTCTCAGAATTTAACACTGGGATATTTTGGATATTTCACTGCATGGACACATTCTGAATAATGTGCTGTAAAGTAAGACTGTCATGGGAAAATGCACAAAAACTAATATTTTATTTATTTATTTTGAACTCAAATTACCCAGTGACAACATACTGTACCCCTAATGGTGGGTAAGTTGAGCCACTTCTGTGTCACTAACTCTATATCTGTGTCCTCATGATCCTTTCCTTAATTTGTCCTGATGGAAGACAGCTGAAATATGATTTGTTGTATAATAATGCTGAAGCACAGGTATTTGGCAGTGAAGAATATGTTCTCTGAGCTTCATGTCCTCTACAACAGTCTCAGCCTTCCTCCAACGTCAGGACACTTGAACGAAGCTCGACAAAATCTGTCCGATTAACCCTCTGGGGTCTGAGCTGTTTTCTGGGCCCTGGAGGTGTTCTGACATGCTCTGACATTTGTGCTTATTTCTGTTACTTGTGAAATTTTCATGGCTAAAGTCTGATTACACTGTATTCAGCACAAACTCTGCTACAATAATATATCAGCAGCATGTATGCAGTGATGGGAATAACGGCGTTATAAATAAACGGCGTTACTAACGGCGTTATTTTTTTCAGTAACGAGTAATCTAACTAATTACTGCTTCCTCCATTACAACGCCGTTACCGTTACTGTCAATAAAAATGCGGCGTTACTTTAATTGAGCTCACTGAAGCGGTTTTCATCCGAGTAGGCTCTCTCTCAGCCATAGGAGCTGCAAAGTTTTTTCTCTGGTGTGTGAGTGTTTATGAGGCGCGGGACTCGACAAAAACGAGGCGAATGCCGCGAGCGTGCTCGACAGTGCGCGAGAGAGACCGAGTGTGTCCGAGAACAGACCGAGTGTGTCCGAGAACGCGCTCGACAGTGCGCGAGAGAGACCGAGTGTGTCCGAGAACGCGCTCGACAGTGCGCGAGAGAGACCGAGTGTGTCCGAGAACGCGCTCGACAGTGCGCGACAGTGACCGAATGTGTCCGAGAACGCGCTCGACAGTGCGCGAGAGAGACCGAGTGTGTCCGAGAACGCGCTCGACAGTGCGCGACAGTGACCGAATGTGTCCGAGCATAAATACTTTATTTATAAATAAATTACACATATCAGCATTTGAATAATCTCTGTAGCATATTGGTATCATATGCAATGTTTTAATTAGTTTATATAACATAAACTCCAAAATAACCTGCAGGGAACGTTCAAACATATTTGTTTGACGGTTGTGAGCATGTGCGGCAAACACGACTAGAATTTGGCTAAAATAACCTCTGATGATGACGTTCTCTGTAGGTTATAAAAATAAACCCCCAAAAGATTATATTGTATTATTATTATTTATGTTGATACATTGTTCAGTATTATATTGAAAGCACTTTTTGTTAAACTTACTATTGTGAGGAAGAAAATACTTCAAGTAGGCTATACAGTATGTCTACCAGTTGTAAAGGTGTGTGAGTTTTATCATTTTAATTATATGCACTAGTGTATGTGTATGTATATTTTTATTAGGCTACTATTTATTTATTTTTGGTACATTTCTTAAGAAGCATAATTTATTTTTAGACTTATTTGTTGGCCAGTTGTGGTCTGTGCAATAAATATTAAAAGTTCTAAACCATCTATTGTTTTATTGTTGCACTATAGTAATGATAATATTTTAATATTTAAGTTAATAGGTGTCTCTCACATTGTCCCACAGCAACATTAAAATAGTGTAGATTAGTGTACAATGTTTTATAATAATAAGATGTTCTATTTAGTGTCAATTTCATTCATTTAACATTTCATATTGGGGGTATCCAAGAAATGTCTTATATTTAAACTTTTTTTTTTTTTTTTTTTTTAAGTAACGCAATAGTTACTTTCCCTGGTAATTAGTTACTTTTGTAATGATGTAATTCAGTTACTAACGCTGTTACTTTTTGTGAGAAGTAACTAGTAACTATAACTAATTACTTTTTTTAAGTAACTTGCCCAACACTGGTCACTAACTCTATATCTGTGTCCTCATGATCCTTTCCTTAATTTGTCCTGATGGAAGACAGCTGAAATATGATTTGTTGTATAATAATGCTGAAGCACAGGTATTTGGCAGTGAAGAATATGTTCTCTGAGCTTCATGTCCTCTACAACAGTCTCAGCCTTCCTCCAACGTCAGGACACTTGAACGAAGCTCGACAAAATCTGTCCGATTAACCCTCTGGGGTCTGAGCTGTTTTCTGGGCCCTGGAGGTGTTCTGACATGCTCTGACATTTGTGCTTATTTCTGTTACTTGTGAAATTTTCATGGCTAAAGTCTGATTACACTGTATTCAGCACAAACTCTGCTACAATAATATATCAGCAGCATGTATGTAAAAGTTTGTAGTTTTGAGATAATGACATTTATGCGTGGTTTGTGAAAATACAAAAAAAATTGTCACTGAAATAAGGTCATGAAACCCCTAATGATTATTTCTTCACAAGACTTTTGAAAATTGTATCACGTAACCTAGAATATTTGCTCCAAAACTATGTGAAAATCATCCTGACTGCTCATTCAGAGAAGACAATATATTGATTTAAAATTTCTAAGACGTGTTTTGTGTGGGAAAGATTTATGCGAAGGGGGCGTGATCACCTCATTAATATGTAGGCTTTTCACACCTGAGAAAGACAAAGACACTTCCTAATGGCCCTATTATGAGCTATCAGGCCCTGTCATTCAGAGCAACCTTGCACAAAGAATGAGGAGATTTAAAAAATAATGGCTTTTTGATTTTTTTGATTTATTTACAACACAACATAATACAAATATACACAACAAATGACAAAAAATCACACTATTGAAAACAATGATCCAAAGACAGAGACCTTTGTGCCATTTCTAAAAACATTGTACATACCTTTCATTTCCAAGGTGTTTGATTTCCACTTTACCATGTTCATATACAGAGACTCATGTGAATGTTGAAGTCAGCTGGTCCCTGAAAGAAAAAAAAAGTGAACATACTGATATCAAGAGAAACTATAGGGAATATAGTTCTAAAATTTATTGGGAATACATTTTAGATTTTTCTGGTTAAAAGTGCTTTTTAAAATTCACAGAATACACACACACACAAATGTTTCCAACAATATATAATATAATGAACACCAGGTTTGTTGTGTCTTGTAAGCATAGTAGGCTATGCACAGTGCTGCATAAAATAATAATAACAATAACCTATAGCAGCATATAAATCTTCTAAAAGATTTCAGTAACAACTACGCTAGAGACAAATATATTGATTGTCATATGTAACATCAAATGTTTCCATTCGTTATGATGATATGAAATGAGATAACAGTAAAAACATGAAGCCTTTTTTTGGTGTGTTTTGCTTTTCAAACGCGATCACGCTCCAAATATGATACATTCAAAACCAGAGCTCGCTCCAAAATATGAAACATTATGGTTACCATATTATGCATATCTATGTTTGAGCAGATATCCACAAACACAGTAACAGTAAACATGGGTCTAAATATTATAATATTCACCATATATCTAGCAACAGTTCAACTGCAATGTGAAGTTTATGCAACAATAACATGAACTAATAATTAAGAATTTCTTACCTTACATCTTTCTTGTCTTCAAATCGCGTTCTTCTTCTTCTGAGGTAAATCCAATGTAAGCTCACAGCACGTCTTTCAAACTCGCTGAAAAGCAGAGACTTCTGAAGTTTTTTGGTGCTTTGTTTTTGAGGTAATGAGCACGTTTGCGTTCCATGTGGAGATTTGCATGTTAATCTCTTTTGCGCGCGTGGGCGTGGTCAAATTAAAAATAATTAGCAAGCGTGTGAGAAGCTGGACATCTTGTTGGTTTTATACAAATTACTTAAACAGAGAATATTTGTTTTCAGTTTGAATCCGATCATTTAAAAGTACACACTTAAATGTGTATAAAAGTATATGGCTCATAAATGTGTGACAAGTATTCGCTGAGTTTTGTTTCAGTTTATAGACGTGCTCAAGAAAAAAAAGTTCACCGCGACGGAGAGGCAGAACGCACACCCTGTTTATTTTCTTTATTTTACAAAAGCACAATGTTTTGATTCGATTGTAAGTGGACACATACAAAAGTAGAAATATCACAGATTCTTTTTTCATATTTCTTTTTTCTGTATGACCATAAATGACGGAGAAATTTAAGTTTTTTTGTACTACTATGTGAAGAAAATCCAGCAAAACGCGCCGGCGCATTTGTCGACCTCAGAGGGTTAAACATTATTCAGCTGGAGTGTCTAAATCATTTGAACAAAGAGCAGAAAAGAAGTGTCCAGTGATGCTCTTCCATGAAAGTAGCTGAGCGTTCTGATGCTTTAGAAGCAGAATGTGAGATTCGTCACATAGAGCTGGAATATTTCTTCTCATGTTGCTCCATCAAGTCATGGTTTAGTCTGTAGTTGCAGCACAGTTTGTGTCTCCAGGAGCTTTTGTTCTGCTTTTGCACACGTTTCTCCTCCATCGGCTCCTGGAAAACATCCACAGCACTGCAAGTGTTTGTCAGCGCAGGTTTTTATCTATTTATTAAAATTATCATCTGTAAAGATGCCTAACTTTAAAGTCTGGACTACAACAAAGCTTGTGCTCTTGTTGCTTTGGAGAAAAGATGCTGTTCATTTCACACATTTGACCGCTGTGTTGTGATGAACACAATGATCTGTCATGAACTTCAGCATCAACTCTAGAGAAATGTGTCCAGTAGAGGAACATCTGTGACTTGTAGTTGAGAGAGTTTTTGGCATCATTGAGCTGATAGGAAAGAAACACACAGGACACATGAACTCTAGAGAGAGCGTAAGTCAGACGAATGGGATCAGACCAGATTTTTAAGCTTTTGAAATCTTTTGTCTTGTTCACATCCCCAGGTCCATTCAGTGTCATTCTCAAGAAGCACTTCTGACAAAAATGGGTATGAACTTGTCAAAATACCGCAGCATAAAAAAAGTCACATTCTTGTGCTGTTTCTCCCCACACTAACAGATCATCCACTGTGTTTTTCACTCCATAATACAATCATTAAATTAAATTATATATGTTTTCAGTGTGTCAGTGAGGCCATGTTTAAACTGTAAGCTACTGTAGTTGTCCTTCAGCAACACAAGTAGGGATATGAGGCTGGAGCTGAACAGGAGCTGATACAGCTCCACATGCACTTTTCTCTTCTTCACAACAATACACTGCTCTATTCTGTAGGTTGTCTGGCTGTATGGTGACAGAGGAAGGCTGTGGTTATGTGTCTTCAGCTCTGAGTTCAAACCCCTCACACCTGAGAGAGCTGGATCTGATCTACAATTACCCAGGAGATGCAGGAGTCAAGCTACTCTCTGACGAACTGAAGGATCAGTTATGGAACAGTTATCCTATACATAATACTGACATACTGAACATGTGTGCATGATGCATATCTACATTAATGTGTGTTTATAGTGTGGACCATCATGGAGAGATCAGGATGACTGCAGGACCATGAAAGTGTTCGTATATACACACACTAACACACATCTAGATGTTTTTCTCTTCTTGTTCAGATGCCTGTGATCTCACATTGAATTCAAACACTGCAATCACTCAACTCATTCTGTGTGATGAGAACAGGAAGGTGATGCGTGTGGAATAGCATGATCATTCCTGATCATCCAGAGAGATTTGATGAATGTCCTCAGGTTCTGTGCAGAGAGAGTCTGACTGGATGCTCTTACTGGGAGGCTGAATGGGATAGATGGGTTGAAATATCAGTGACCTTTAAAGGAATCAGCTGGAAAGGAGGGAGTGACCGTAAGTTTGGATCCAATGTCAAATCCTGGAGTCTGTACTGCTCTGCTGAAAGATTCACTGTCTGGCACTATAATTACTACACTGATATACCTGCCGTCTGTTCATCCTCTAATAGAGTAGGAGTGTATGTGGACGTGTCGGCCGGCACTGTCCTTCTACAGTATCTCTGACACACACTTAAGCCTGGGACACACCAAGCCGACGATCGGCCGTTGGGCAACGTCGGACCGTTTTTTGAGCGTTGGCCACCATAGTTTTCCAAGTGTGTTCCACACCGTTGGCTATAGTCTGACTCCGTCCCGTTTTTTTTTTTTTGGGGCAGATTCAACATGTTGAATCGGCGATGTGCCGTCGGTGAAAGAGGGAACTCTGATTGGCTGTTCAGTTAATGTTACGTCATTTTACCTGTGTTCCTTGGTGAATATTTCAATATTAACATGAGCGGAGAGGACTAAAGAAAGTGTTTAGCAGGATTTATATTCAAAATGGTAAGCACACACTGCTTATTTTATGGTTTGTGTATATGCAGCCTGCAGTGTCGGTTTCCCTTTTTGAATGACGAATATAGATGAATATATCTGCAGAAATAGACAATTGTCTGATTTACACACAGGCGCAGTTAACATGCATTCTAGCTGACAGTCGGCTGTAGTTCTCTCGGTGTGTTCAAATGCAGCTTTTCCCCCCAACGCAGGCGATGCGAACATCGCTTTCATCAGCGCTAGTTCTTTGGCGTCGGTTTGGTGCGTCCTAGGCTTAACACACTCAACACCACATTCACTGAACCCCTCTATGCTGGATGTAGGCTTGATTATGATTCCTCAGTGTCTCTGTGTCAGATTAAACAACAGATACACACACACATTGGAAAATCCTCTTACTAACGTCCACATGCACATAGTCATCAAATCTCACAGATTTACATTTGTATTAATTCATGTTTAATTTATATTTTTCATTATACAGAAGTTAGAAATCTAGATACACATTCTGTTCTGAATCTTTAATACAACAACAAAAAAAATACACTGATGTAGTTTATACTTTATATAAAATCCAAATCTGAACAGCTTATGTGAGTTACTCAAAGGTTTAGGTGGATTAACCATATGGGCATTTGGGCAAGTGGCACCACATCCTGGGGGGCAAATCATTTTTCTCCGGTTAGACAAGCTATGCAACCTCAAACATCTTTCCAGCCATGACCTATATATACCGTTGCATCAGAATGTTCTAAATTCCCTGAATGTTTTGTTGAAAGTTTTTTATTTTCCCCACGTGAATCGCACGATCTATCACCAGATTTTGGGAGTGGGCTGTGCGGTGTTGTCTCGTGTCTCTTCAACCGAAATGAAACTTCCTTGCTCCTGGATGTGTGAATCCTATACGGAGCATCAGCCTTGCACTTTCATGTTGTACTTTGCAGCTGTTGGCAAACAGAGTGTAAACAAGTGATTTTTTGGTCCCACTTTATATTAAGTGGCTTTAAGTACTATGTACTTACATGTACTTACATTGAAATTAATAATTTGATACAATGTACTTATTGTGTAACTACATGTTTTTACATTGTACTTACATTTTAAAAATTCCTGCATGTAATTACAGCTGTAATTAATTTATGTAATTACATTTGTAATTACACAGTTGACCCTTCCCTTACACCTTAAACCTACCCAATCCACCTCACCTGTCCCTAACCTTACCCGTATCACACCTCAATAGCAGCAAAAGTGTTTTACAATACAACATGAACACAATAAGTACATTGTACTTATTTTTTGATGTAAGTACATAGTACTTAACGCCACTTAATATAAAGTGGGACCGATTTTTTCAATTTGTTTTTTAGTTCAAAACCTCAAAAAACTATGTAGTTACAGATATTATTACTATTGCAAACAAGACATTTTTTTTTTACCATAATCTGAAGTGATTAACAGTTTGATTTTCATGATGTCAATAATCAGTTTGCATTACAGTATTAAAAACGTGATTTTAGTGGGTGGTGGTTTTGACTGGCTTTGACCTTGGCATGTTTTGAGTCATTTTTCAATTTCTTTAATTATATTTGCAGCATGCTTTGTTTAAATGTGTATCTTATCTGGAAGTGAAAGTGATAGTTATTATATAGAAAATAGAAAGCATCAGAACCACAATTGTAAACGTTCAATCTTCAATCGCGCCTTATAATTCAGCTTCAATTAACACCCCGCAAGAACAATTACAGTGCTTTACAACTATAGAACAAAAAGAGTTAAATAAACTTATCACTTCATCTAAAACAACAACATGTTTATTAGATCATATACCAACTAAACTACTGAAAGAAGTGTTACCTGTAGTGGAAGAGCCTCTCCTCAATATTATTAACTCGTCTTTATCTTTAGGTCATGTTCCAAGAACATTTAAACTGGCAGTTATAAAACCTCTCATTAAGAAACCACAATTAGATCATAATAATCTAGCAAATTATAGACCCATTTCAAATCTTCCATTTATGTCTAAAATATTAGAAAAAGTGGTGTCCGCTCAACTGGGCTCTTTCTTGCAACAAAATGATATCTATGAAAAGTTTCAGTCTGGATTCAGACCGCATCATAGCACTGAAACTGCGCTCGTTAAAATCACAAATGATTTACTTTTAGCTTCTGACCAAGGCTGTATCTCAATACTAGTTTTACTTGATCTTAGTGCTGCGTTTGATACTATAGATCACACAATACTCTTAGATCGACTACAAAATTATACTGGTGTTCAAGGACAAGCACTAAGCTGGTTCAAATCATACCTATCTGACCGCTACCATTTTGTCTATTTAAATGGAGAAAAATCGATCATAACTCCAGTAAACTATGGAGTGCCGCAGGGATCTGTATTAGGCCCTCTGTTATTTTCAATATATATGATGCCACTTGGAAATATTATAAGGAAACATGGAATTAGTTTCCATTGTTATGCTGATGACACTCAAATATATATTTCATCAAGGCCGGATGAAAACGCTAAATTTTCCAAATTGACAGAGTGTGTTAAAGATATAAAAGATTGGATGACGCGTAATTTTCTTTTATTAACCCTCTGAGGTCGAGAAACGCGCCGACGCGTTTTGCTGGATTTTTTTCACATAGCAGCAACATAAACTTAAATTACTCCGTCATTTATGGTTATACAGAAAAAAGAAATATAAAAAAATAATCTGTGATATTTCTACTTTTGTATGTGTCCACTTACAATCAAATCAAAACATTGTGCTTTTGTAAAATAAAGAAAATAAACAGGGTGTGCGTTCTGCCTCTCCGTCGCGGTGAACTTTTTTTTCTTGAGCACGTCTATAAACTGAAACATAACTCAGCGAATACTTCTCACACATTTATGAGCCATATACCTTTATACACATTTAAGTGTGTACTTTTAAATGATCGGATTCAAACTGAAAACAAATATTCTCTGTTTAAGTAATTTGTATAAAACCAACAGGATGTCCAGTATCTCAAACGCTTGCTAATTACTTTTTAATTCGACACGCCCACTCGCGCAAAAGAGATTCACATGCAAATCTCCACATGGAACGCGAACGCCCTCGTTACCTCAAACACAAAACACCAAAACACTTCACATGTCTCTGCTTTTCGTCGAGTTTGGAAGACACGTCTGAGCTTACATTGGATTTACATCAGAAGAAGAAGAACGCGATTTGAAGACAAGAAAGATGTAAGGTAAGAAATTCTTACTTATTAGTTTATGGTATTGTTGCATAAACTTCACATTGCAGTTGAACTGTTGCTAGATATATGGTGAATATTATACTATTTAGACCCGTGTTTCCTGTTAAATACTGTTTGTGGATATCTGCTCAAACATAGATATGTATAACCATAATGTTTAATATTTTGGAGCGCGATGGCGTTTGAATGTTATCACATTTTGGAGCGCGCTGTGGGTTTGAATGTATCATATTTTGGAGCGCAATTGCGTTTGAAAGGAAAAATGCACCAAACATTAGGCTTTATGTTTGTACTATTATCTCATTTCATATCATCATAACGAATGGAAACATTTGAAGTAACATATGATAATCAATATATTTTTCTCTAGCGTAGTTGTTCTTGAAATCTTTTGGAAGATTTAATTTATTGTTATTATTATTTTATGCAGCACTGCGTAGCCTATGCCTACAAGGCACAACAAACCTGGTGTTCATTATATATTGTTGGAAACGTGTGTGTGTATTCTGTGAATTTAAAAAAGAAATTTTAACCAGAAAAATCTAAAATCTATTCCCAAAATCGTGCAGCCCTATAGTTTCTCTTGATATCAGTATGTTCACAGTTTTTTTCTTTCTTTTTTTTCTTTCAGGGACCAGATGCAACTGAGTCCTGCTGACTTCAACATTCACATGAGTCTCTGTACATGAACATGGTAAAGTGAAAATCAAACACCTTGGAAATGAAAGGTATGTTTTTAGGAATGGCACAAAGGTCTCTGTCTTTGGATCATTGTTTTCAATGTGCTCTTTTGTCATTTGTATTTTTGGATTGTGTTGTGTTTAAAAAGCCATTCTTTTTTAAATCTCCTCATTCTTTGTGCAAGGTTGCTCTGAATGACAGGGCCTGATCGCTCCTAATAGGGCAGTTAGGGGAGTGTCTTTGTCTTTCTCAGGTGTTAAAAGCTTACATATTAATGAGATGGTCACGCCTCTTCGCATATGGCTTTGTCACACAAAACACGTCTTAGAATTTTTAAATCAATATATTGTCTTATCTGAATGAGCAGTCAGGGTGATTTTCACATAGTTTTGGAGCAAATATTCTAGGCTATGTCATACAATTTTCAAAAGTCTTGTGAAGAAATAATCAGTATGGGTTTCATGGCCTTATTTCAGTGAGAATTTTTTTTTGTATTTTCACAAACCATGCATAAATGTCATTATCTCAAAACTACAAACTTTTACATACATGCTGCTGATATATTATTGTAGCAGAGTTTGTGCTGAATACAGTGTAATTAGACTTTAGCCATGAAAATGTCACTAGTAACAGAAAAAAACACAAATGTCAGAGCATGTCAGACCACCTCCAGGGCCCAGAAAACAGCTCAGACCTCAGAGGGTTAAATCCAGACAAGACAGAGGTAATACTTATCAGTTCAAAAAAACGCCCACAAAACCTCGCACAATACAACTTTAACATCATAGGATGTCCTGTTACTTTATCCTCTACAGTAAAAGACCTGGGTGTTATACTCGATTGCAACCTGTCTTTTGAAAATCATATTTCATATGTTACAAAAACAGCCTTTTTCCACCTTAGAAACATTGCTAAGCTACGTAATATGCTATCAGTTTCTGATGCAGAAAAGTTAGTTCATGCATTCATGACCTCGAGACTGGATTACTGTAATGCCTTATTAGCTGGTTGTCCTGCATCCTCAATAAACAAGCTACAGTTAGTCCAAAATGCCGCCGCTAGAGTTCTTACGAGATCAAGAAAATTTGATCATATAACACCGATTTTATCATCACTGCATTGGTTACCTATAAAGTTCCGTATTAATTACAAGGTATTGCTACTGACTTATAAAGCCCTAAACGGCTTAGCTCCAGTCTATTTAACGGATCTTCTATCGCCCTATAATCCATCGCGCTCTTTAAGATCACTAAATTCAAGGCTTTTGGTCATACCTAGGATATCCAGAACCACCAAAGGAGGGAGAGCATTTTCACATTTGGCTCCAAAACTCTGGAATAGTCTTCCTGATACTGTTTGTTGCTCAGACTTGCTCTCCCAGTTTAAAACTAGATTAAAGTCGCATCTCTTCAGCCAGGCATTCATATAATCCTACAGTTCAAACTACAATCCGGCCTCTAGCTCATAAATGCCAGAGGAGAACTGGCCCCCGACTGAGCCTGGGTTCTCCCAAGGTTTTTTTTTTTTTCTCCATTAGGTCACCTGATGGAGTTTTAGGACACCATTAGGTCACTTGATGGAGTTTTTCGGTTCCTTGCCACTGTTGCCTTTGGCTTGCTCAGTTGGGGATATTTTGGGGATATTTAATTAAATTTTATCAATCAATAAATTCCTCTTGAAACAAACTTTGTTGTATTATTTTAATTTAATACTGTGAAGCTGCTTTAATACAATCTGTATTGTGAAAAGCGCTATACAAATAAACTTGACTTGACTTGACTTGACTTGACTTATATTACACCAGTAACAGATGGGTTCACTAATTCTAAAATGTATAATTTTACTGCATACTTGCAGCATATTATACCTATAACAGCAGTAACCTGATTTTGTAAGACTTTTTTCTACTTCACTTAAAATGACTTTTGTTGATGTAACCTTCTGTTATCAGATAAGTTTATAAATATGAATTAATTTTGAGTTTAGTCAAATTATAATACTAATAATAATTAAAGGTGCAAGCAGCATTTATCGGGGTTCAAGCAGTTAAGGCCTTTAAGGCCTTTAAGCACAAAAGCATCAAAAGTTATTAAGTTTTATTTAGCAAGCATGTAACCACTGACATAGTAGATGGAAAAGACCATTTACAGCCAATACAGGCAGTTTACCATTGGAAATATATGGTTTTAAAGTGTTTTTACAGTTATAGCACCTTTTTGCCTGAGTCTTCTTATAGTCTTGCCTGATCTCCACCACTTTTATTAGTAGTACTCAAAGTGTGCCCATATATATGTGTCAGATTTGTTGTAAATATGTAATTTTGATAAGGAGTTTAGACAATTATATTCAGTGGTGTAACGAGCCAACACCGGGCCCTTAAGTAGGATTCAAGGCGGGCCCCTTGATGACGCAATTGAAGACATTGATGTCCGCGAGTAGGCTACCATGAATAGGGCAGGATATGATCATACACAGCATATAAGAGATGAGATGACTAACAAAATCAGGAGTAGCCTACGCTCACCAAAAACAAAACAAAAAAACAAAAACACTGGTGACAGCGCACCATAACACATTGTTAGGCCTAGGTCCAAATACATAAAAAAGATGCTCTCTTAAAAGTTCTGCAAAGCTCTCTTTGCTCTCTGCAAAGTTGTCGATTAGATCAGGATTGTGCGCACAGGCATTCTCAATTGACCCTTCGCAGGGACTTCACAAAGACACTGCGTGCCAATTTTCAGTAGACTAACGGTTGGGTGCGCTTATAGCTATTTTCATGATTTTTTCACTGTTATAGCGCCACCAAGTGGCCAATTGTCACGATTTTTTTCATGTCAACTCAGATTGAGCTTATGAACATGTATCCCAAGTTTTGCGAAAATATCTCTTTCCGTTCACAAGTTATAACCGTTTTATAGTGCCACCTAGTGGCCAATTGTTGCGATTTTTTTCAAGTGATCTCAGATTGAGCTCAGGAAGATGTATGCCAAGTTTAGCAAAAAAATCTCTTTCCGTTCACAATTTATAACCGTTTTAGTAAAAGTGGCCCTGGTGCCATCAAATATTTTGGTTCCCCTTATCGAACGTTAATTGAAATTTTGAATTTTTTGGATGATTATTCATGCTTGAACCCCTAATAATAACAATTAATGTAATTATCACATGAAGCACATTTCATTTCATTTTTTTTTTTTTAGGTTATTGGGGGGCACTCTAGGTGTCAATGCCCAGGGGCACCAAAGAATCTTAATCCGCCACTGGTTAAAATGAATCAACACTTCTGAAACAATATTTGTATGTTTACAATTTAATCTGTACCATCTGTAGATGGTTCGTCTCCGTAACCATTCACAGCTCAGGAACTTCATGATTCTCACGCTAACATGCATGATTCCTCCCAGGTTATACAGCATGTGATAGAAGGTGTGAACCGACAGGCTGCGCGTCTCGTCTGCATACTTCAGCGCCACGATCGGAGTGTAAAGAGGATTCGTCAGGTTACGGAACGGAGGACGAGGCGACTCGATCACCTTCTTAGTGACCTTCAAAAACAGAGAGAGTGAGTGAGTGATCCTCCTTAGCGTGTTCAAGATAAGCTCATGTGACTTTATTCACATTACTTTTTCATTATTTAGTAATTTTATTACATTTCAAACTAATGCAACTAATGCAAGATAACTATAATTGTTGTGATGTCAGTCTGTGTTCCCCTGTCTTTTCATGTTTAGTAGTTCCCTGTTATGTCTATTAGTCTCCCCAGGTGTTTCAGATTAACCACACCCCCTTGTTATCTTGTTTAGCTTGTTTGTCCTTGTATTTAAGCCCTGTGTTTTAGTTCAGTGGTTGTGAGTTCTTGGTCGTGTTAGTCACTGATGTTGGTTGTTCTGTTCCCGCGTCCTGGGGCCCGTTATTCGTACGTTGCTTAAAACATCCGAGATCAAATGAGACATCCAAGATGATATCATCGTGCTAATCATGATCTGACTAATTAGGTTCTTCGAACACACTTGCCGGATATGATTAGTATAACTGGATTGAGTTATCTGAGATAATTGCGCGTTCATGCAAAGTTTAAAAGGGGATATGTATCGATAGTAGAAACATTGATCAGCAACGCTGCTATTGGTAGGGATGGGGAAATGAAGCCTCATGAATCACTGAGGCTTTCTCCTGACTGTTCCGGGAAAAGATTCAAAACTTTGAGAGTGTCGAGAACTGGTCGAGAACAGCGCCATCTGGTGGTTATTTAAAATAAAGCAGCCAGAAGCCTGTGTTAGAAGCTCTGGCAGATGAAGCAACCGCAACACACTCCATAGTTTCAATGTTATGTGTACAAATACAAGCCTTACATGTTTGTGTTTGATTTGTTCATTAAATAAATTCATTTTCCCATTAAAGTGTGACAATAAAATATAATATAAGCTTATATGATTCAACAAGATTTAATGTAGGCCTTCTCTCTCTCTCTCTCTCTCTCTCTCTCTCTCTCTCTCTCTCTCTCTCTCTCTCTCTCTCCCCACACACACACACACACACAAAATGAATAAGGACATTGTCTGATAGGATCATCTGTTATTAAATGCACTTATGACACTTGTTACTGATAGTGCTTAACTGTAGGAATGACAGAAAGGTGATAAAGTTTTTAATTATATTTATTATTTTTGGCTGTTGCCATTGCTCTAAATACAAACCCTTCACCAAACACCAACACCCTATCCCTTCCCCCCTAATCCCACCCTAAACCCAAATACCAACACCAAATGACCTAAAATCACCAAAAAATGCAAAGATTTTATAATAACAAAAAGACACAAAAACAACAAAAAATAATAGCCTAAGTAGTGAAAAATAAATGTTGGTTATTTAAATGTAATATATTGATTAACTTTCAAAGTACAGCACTCTCCTCACAACCACATCAACCAGACTGAGGCAACTCGTTAAATAAGATCTGGAGTTCGAGCCTTCTGACACCCAAAGCGAAACGCGCACGTGATTGGACAGAAAGTGAGGCTTTGTTTGTCATCGATCACGTGACTCTAGTAAACCGATACACGCCCCGATACGGGGCTTCACTAGAAATTAGGCTTGTTTGAGATGCGCCTTGCCTCGCCTGAAATGTACGCGAGAGTAGGCGGCTGCAGTGAAGGGAGGAGTGAAATAAGCGCAGGCAAGACGGACAGTTCTCTCTTCTCGTGGTGGATCTGACACCTGTGAGATCAAAGATGGATATCGCGGGATTCACCGGATTCACGCTCGTGCACAGTGTTGCTAATAAACTGGATGGAATTTAAGTTCTGTTGCTTTTATATGAAAATAAATATAATGAACAAGACACCCAAAGTAGCCTACTTATTTAATTCTATTCCAAATACATGTTTATCAATCTTTTTTTCTTTAATACAGACATGTGTTGTTTTTTTCTTTTTCTTTTCTTTTCTTTTTTTATAAAAATTACATTGCATAACCCATAGAGATCGCACTGTTAGATAGTTTGGGAATATTCACACATAACGTATACACATAAAACATGATATCAGAGTTTTAAAATCAAACATTTTAAAAGAGAACAATACATCACGGTTGTTTAAACCAATGAACATTAAGCTGTGTCGTCAGCAAGTCGTTTCCCATCGTGCTTTTAGGCTTGTTCGACTTCATACAGCTCTGCGCAGACCGATCAGCGGCTGACTTGAAGCAGTGCATGCCGGTTAGAAATTTTGTCCGACTTGATACAGCGCCGACGCCACGTGACTGTGACATACGCCATCAAAGTACCGCGAGAGCATTTCGAGAGTAGCCGGAGAACTCAGCCAGCGCAGCTTCTCAAGAGCGGCTGCACTGGGCTGCAGGAGGGCTGATGACCATAGACATGTATAGAAAGGCTAGATAGCTTACCGGCGCTGAGAGCCAATGGGACCCGACGACGTCACACGGCGGCCATCTTAGGACAGGACCGCTCGTCCAGTTATAACATTAAAGTCTATTGTGCATGTAGTGCTGAAATAACTATATTTTGCTCAATTTTCAACCGATTTTCAAACGGCTTGGTGTGTCATAAACGTCAGGGATGCGGCTATTTAACTGCATACTTGTGAAAAATTATAGCCACAAACGGCATCAGCACAAATCATAGCCACGTTAATAAGGTTTGTAATAAACCAAACCGTTTGTAAATCCGTCAAGAATTCAGCAAGTTACGAGCATTTTAGTTGGCGTATGTCACTCACCTTACGTCCACAGCAGCAGGGAGCAGCAGCGCAGTCTCCTGACCTAAGATGGCCGCCAAGTGACGACACAGCTGACTCCGCCTTGAGCCATCTAGCCTTTCTATACATGTCTATGCTGATGATGACACAGCTGTCCCACGATTGGCCGGATTCACCGCATGACAACGATCACGTGTTTCGTGTTTATTCGAACACCTTTAGTTCCTCTAAAGCTCTCAAATCAGTTTTTTTATAACAGTAAACACTCTTTTCATGTAGTATGTTATATTGTGTCATGTTTATCAAATTAAAACTGATTAAAAAACGTATTGACTCCACTTCATTAATAGTAACAATTATGTTGAACTTTATTCTTGTTCAAACAGACGCTGTATGAAGCAGTACATAAAGTAGGCCTATTGAATGAAAATGTCTCTGAAACATCTGTGTATTATTTGGCCAATATTACATTTATTTCACTTCAGCTGTGGTAAAGTATGCAAACACCACGTGAGCGGTCACTACGGGAACCAGAAAGTAGGCTTGTTTGAGATGCGCCTTGCCTCGCCTGAAATGTATGCGAGAGTAGGCGGCTGCAGTGAGGGGAGGAGTGAAAAAAGCGCAAGCTGGACAGATCTCTCTTCTCGTAGTGGATCTGACCATTGCGAGATCAAAGATGGATATCGCGGGATTCACGCGATACACTGCTCGTGCAGTGTTGCTAATAAACTGGATGTAATTCAAGTTCTGTTGCTTTTATATGAAAATAAATAAAATGAACAAGACACCCAAAGTGCTTGTTATTTAATTCCATTCCAAATACATGTTTATCAATATTTTTTTCTTTAATACAGATATGTGTTTTTATTTATTTTCTTTTTTTATAAAAATTAAATTGCATAACCCAAAGAGATCGCACTGTTAGATAGTTTGGGAATATTCACACATAACATATACACATAAAACCTGATATTAGAGTTTTAAAATCAAACATTTTAAAAGAGAACAATACATCACAGTTGTTTAAACCAATGAGCATTAAGCTGTGTCGTCAGCAAGTCGTTTCCCATCATGCTTTTGATCAGCGCAGTCGGTGGAGAGCAACTGCGCTCGACTGCAAAATCCGACACGTGCGCCTTGCGCTCGCGAGAGATTTTTGACATACGTCAGCATGACATCAGAGCCAGGCGGTCCGCACTCGGACACATTTCTAACCGGCATGCATCTCGCGCTGATCACCGGTGATCGATTCTGCGCAGATTTTGCTCATCTCAAACAAGCCTAGTGTCCGACTTCACGTCTCCGTTTGCAGCTCCTCCCCGCCTGCACGCGGCTACTCTCGCCGATCGGTTACATCCAGCCGCAGCCGATGTCGAACACACCTTTTGATCAGCGTAGTCGGTGGAGAGCAACTGCGCTCGACTGCAGAATGCGCTCGCGAGAGATTTTTGACATACGTCAGCATGACATCAGAGCAAGGCAGACCGCACTCGGACACATTTCTAACCGGCATGCATGTCGCGCTGATCACCGGTGATCGATTCTGCGCAGATTTTGCTCATCTCAAACAAGCCTATTGTGTCGCTTGTGTGATACGCGCATCGAAGCTTCAGTGTCATACGTAACATCAATAGCTATTGGCTGCTCAGCGTGGCCAAAGAGCACGCTCAGTTTTTCTCCTCAGCAGAGCAAGAACTAATAGTCGAAGTTTATTCAGAATTTTAATGTTTAATCAAAACGCCAGGGAACACCTCAAAGTCTGCAAAGGCCAGGCGAGAGGGCTGGCAAAAAGTAGCAGACAATTTAAATCCGTTAGAAGTGGCCATGTTAGATGTTTTTATCACTTATTAGCCTATATTTTTGTACTTTAATAATTGCATAATTACTTTGTTCATTGTAATGTCAGAGTCACCACACTAGAACATGGAAACAAACAAAAGTGAAGTACAAATATATTCTACATAATCGTAATTTTTAGTTATATTATAGTCTCTTTTATAAAAGGCACTGTTAAATAAATGGTTGTCTGATTATAAAATCAACCAAGAAAAAGGCTGAGAAAAAAAGAAAAGAAAAGATCTTGGTAGCCTACACTGTAAAATCATTTTTGCTGCATTAAATTAAGGCTGTATACATGTAGGGCTGGACTGGGACAGAAAATCGGCCCTGGCATTTTGGCCCAGACTGGCCCACTACATATGATCATAAACACCACCCATCTTTGCACGCCCTTGAATATGTTTTTGTTCAACTCCCATTCATTAAAACCACTAATGCCATGTAATGAGTGAGTATAAACGAGTGAGAGTTAACAGATGAAATAAGTACAAAATTGTAATTTATTTATACTCCACAGAAACTATACTCCACAGTGATGCATCCAAAAAACAAGCTATAAGCTGCATTGGCATAGCAATACCAGTGTTTCTCACAGGATTTTTGGTAAAACTGTGGTGGGTGGACCTCAGTCCTTCTAGGGGGGTTTGGGGGCAGGCTCCCCTTAAGAAAATTTTGTGCATTTTAATGTTATATTCATCAATCTGGTGCAGTTTGAGGGTTCGAAATTAAAAGCTCCAACCCATATTCAGTGTGCAAATTAAACAAAGAAAAAATCAAACTTCTTTTGGTAACAGTGTCTGTCTATATTACACTACTACATAATAATAATTATAATATTAATCTCATGACAGTAGCCTAATAGCCATATATTGTAAAACAAATGCACTGAAAAATAAAGAAAACTTTCATAATTAGTTTTGTACTAATTTCTAAACTTGAAAGAGATAAGCACATGATCTTTTATTTTGACGGAAACTGCATCAAGCTTTTATTTTGGCGGAAAACATGGATAAAAACGCGTCTCTTTAAACTTCTAGTAAATTTCTGTAATCGTCAACTATGCAGATGTGGAAATAATGCGTAACTGGGAAATGGGTTCCTATACTCATAGCCAAAGTGTTTTGAACGTAGTTCTGCTTACCGCAGACTCTACCCTTTCTCATCTCTCTCCTGATCCTCCTCACTATCCTCCTCATCAGCCACGGGAACTGATGAAGGTCCTGCTGCTGCAGAAAACATATATTTTGACACATTTTACAGCGTCTGCTTTAAGTATCTATTTTTCACGCTATTTCTCTGCACATTCTTTGCGTTTCTTCTCCAGTGCTGCGTTCCAGTCCACTTTTAGACACGCACTCGCGAACTTCCCTAAGTACTTCCCCTCGGGGGAATCCCCGCCGCCATTTTGAAGTGCGTTTCACTTCGTGAAGTGGACGAGGGAAGTTTAGACGGACAGACCCTCGTTCCCTCGATTTTGACCAAGGGAGCGAGTCTACTTAATATGTACACTTCAGGCACCTATATGTCCCACAATGCAGTACGATTGTGACGTCATCACAGATCTCGTCTAATCACCACCACAACAAACAACACTATGATATATTAATTCACATTTTTTAAATTGAAAACAACCCAAAAACCATATATACATTTGGATGCTGCATGAAACAAATTCTTAAAGGGAAAACAAATGTAAATAATAAATCAACTCCATAGCTGATTCCAAGTGATCAAGGGCTTAGGACGTTCCAATTCAGCCCATTGCAGTTTCCGCCAGTAGTGAGCACTCGCAATGACGTACATCCGAGTGAACGAGACGGAGGGAAGTTAGCAAGTGAAGGGCATTACAATTTTGGACTGGAACGCAGCCCATGTCTCAGACTATTTTGACAGATACACTCGCACGCTCACTCAAAGCCCAAAGGGGGAGGTGTTTAAAGATGTGATTGGGCCAGCCCAGTGTCAATCAAGAAAACAACCAATGGGCCGCTGATCTACGCGTTTCATGGGCCGGTCTGTCAGTGGAAAAAAAACTAACGCTTACTTTTTTTTTTACCAATGCATTACACCGGCACTAACCCAGCGGCGTCAATTAAACAAAACAAAACGAATGGGCCGCCGATGTATGAGTTTTATGGGCCGTAAAAAAAAAATAATAAAAAAAAAACGTATGAGATGTATCGGCCCAAAAAGCACGTCGGCCCACCGGGCATTTGCCCGGTATGCCAGATTACCTGTCCAGCCCTGGCTGTATAGTCATTTCAACTGTTAAATCTTGAGTAATGATGAATTGCTTTGACTTGTGAAAGTGAAAACTGATAAACTTATGTTAATGTAAAAATATTTTGCCATGAGTTATTGATCACATGTTTCCCGAGTGTAGTTCATTGTAATGACATTGTGTTTTCCTCTTTTGTGCACTTTTACACAATACACCAACACGTGTATCTGTTCCCAAGAAAGTGGTGGCTGAAATATGTGCAGTAAGTGGACATTTTCTAACTTTCCAAAGGAAAGAAAGTATAAGACTTTGTAATGTCCATTTGTTTCCATTGCACTGGACAGTGAATAAACCCTCTCAGATAACTGTCATATGGAGGAACTAGCCTACCTACAAGTGCATAAATAACTTTACTTCATTTATACTTGTATGCTTTATGGCTGCAATATAAATTGCAAGATTCCACATCTACAGAAAGGCCTACAGAAGAGTCTGCACAGACAGAGGAGACATAGGCCTACAGGTGGGCAGTGTATAGCCAACTTTCCCTTTTTATTTGTTGCATGAGGCATGTTTCTAATATCTCTTGTTGCAGGCACTTGACCACTGGCCACTGGCCTTTCTTTACAAAGAACAATTGAAATAAAACTCAAGGAACTAAGCATATTTGTCTTTTATTAAACATTTAATGAAAAGTGTTTTTTTTTGTGTGTGTGGCAATGTTGTGTAATATGGCACATGCAACAATGTCACAGGCCCTGTCAGGTGTGCAACCCTCAGACTTTTCAGACACTGAAATCTTCCCTTTAGTTAGCCAAAGTTCATTTCATTGTGTGCCCTTGTCCTGGCTAGAGCTGCATTGTAACTGGTTTGGGTCAGGGAATGGGGTCATAAAACACCTGTCTGCAGGCAGGAATATGTCATAATCACCTATGAAAAAATGCAGTTCTGTTAGGATCAGCATAAGTGTATGTAATACAGTGAGCTTGATATTTAATTGTGGAACTTTCCTTACCACTTTCAAGTAATATGCATAAATGTGAATCTCTGAAAATGCTTAAGTCATGCACAGATCCTGGCCATTTTGCTTTCACATTTGTGATATGGAAGATTTGTCAACTGCCTTTTTTTTTAATTTGATATAATATTACTAATCTGGAATATTAAGAATCACAATAGTAACTGGGCTGCACATTTACATTGTGAACCCCCTTTCTGTTCACATAATCCCCTTCATTGAGGCCTTGATGGCAGCCTATAGTCTATGGTACCAATCACGTTAGTGAAGGTGACATATACTGTAATCGGCATGGTCATGATTGCACGATCTTCATAAATTATGTAGCCTAAAAAAAACTGCTTTACAACATTGGGTCTTAAGTGGCTTGGAAATGCCACAAAAAAATAAAACTGTTTTTTAAACCTAAAAGCGCCAGGTAAACTCTGAATGACACCACAGACAGCACTTTCCATCAAGTTCTCCGCATCTCCAATAGTGTAAAGGAAAGAGCCACTCGCAAATAATCTTAGGGCAATGCAAACAGTTTGTGCTGTAGTAAAAGCCCGACTCCGACAAGTCGAAAATAAATGTGCGTTTCCAACAAATTAATAATGTAAACGACAATCTCACGAGTCACGAGAAAAAAAAAAATATATCTCAGAAAGTGCACTATCGCGCTGCGCTGGACTTCCCGTATCAGCTCCGCTTATGAAGCCGCAGTCTAATCCTGTTAACATGAAATAAGCCTCTGCTCCCGAGCAGGTTTAAGATTGCGCACCTGTTGTTATGACAGCAAGTCCAGGATGAGCGTCGAAGAACCAAACAATCCAAGATCATGCCTAATCGCCAACAATCAAATCCAGCTAACTGAGTTAGCGACGTACGAAGAACAGGCCCCAGTTAGGGATGGCTGACGCGAAACAGTCGTTCCGAAGCTTTGCGAGATCCCGAAGCGCAGATGTTTCGAAACACTGATCCGAAGCGTGATTCAAAACACCCATGTCACGTGACTATGGCCAAACGAAGCCTCGAAGTGTTTCAGTAAGTGTTTCATCAGGTGTGGTCCGCCGAATCAGCGTTTGATTGACAGGGTCAGGAACAGACCACACAATCGCACATCTGTATAAAAGTGAAATCAACGCATATTGACCTCGTGGGTTTTTGTGAGAGAAGTTTGATTTTTGGTGATATAGTGACATAGTGCGATTTGATTAGTTATAGGCTATTAGGCTTACATTTAAATTTACACAACACATTGACTGATAGGCTAGAGACAGACAGAGTATACATATAGTGACACATTAATAGATACATAGATATAAATATATATAGACAGCTAGATTAATAGATAGATACATATATGGATAGTGTAAGAAAATTAATTCCTCCAAACGATTAGTGCCTTTTTATCTCCGTCCTTTATTTGGTGTAATGAATGAATAAAACAAAAAGAAAAGAAAAGACCAGCCTGGGAAGCTCAGAAAATAGCTTAGCTTCCCATTGTTCTAGACAAAGAATATATACTGAAAATGTATAGGGAGTATCACCATCTCAACCAATGAGAACATACATGACATCATAAGTATCATATATACTGTTGTATAAGATATCTATAAATGGTCAATATCCGATCAGATCTCCTTCCTTGCCTTGTGGTCCAAAAGGCTTTGGTCATACACAATACATAGAAAAGAATAGAACCCTTTCTCCCCCCTTCTACAATGGGGTGCTTCTTAATATGAAACAGATGTTTAACTTACATAAATGTTTGAATTACATAAATGCAAAGGAATGTGTAGGCAGGACATGTTTTCTCCTAGAGAGAGCTGAGATAAGAAAATTATATTTCTAACAATGGCCCCTTTGATAAGATAATTATCATATAACATAATTATCATATCACATCATTCTCAGCATGTCCATCATTATGTAAGATATTACATTGAAACATTCTTCATTCAAACATTTCCTTCAAAATCATCAAGGTTTTACAGTTTTGTTCATCATAGCATATTGAGAAGATACAAAAGTATTCATAGCACGATAAATCAAAGCCCTAACAAATGGAATAATACAACAAACAATAAATGCAAGGATTAACAGTATAGTTCCTATTGGAATTAATGCAGAGACAAGCATCTGCTTCCAGCTCGTTATCCAATCTGAGAAGCCACTCCTATCACTCACTTCTCTCCTCTGTAGTTCATCAGCAATTTTTGTCATATTATCTATTCCTTCCGCTATAATATGACCATCTTCGTCATTCGCCGGTATAAAAGTACAACAAGAGATACCAACGATGACACACACCCCTCCTCTGGCCGCAGTAAGCTGATCGAGAACCAATCTGTTCTGTAGCGCTGTCAATCTAAGAGATCGAAGTTCTTCTTGGACACCAGCTAAAGTGTCCCTTGTAGTTTTAATAAAGGAAATCAATTCATATCTTGTAACTTCTACTTCAATTTGAAGACTGCTAACTCCTATTGATGGAAACATACCTTCAAAGAATCTTTCCATGCCAGTCCATAATCGATGTTCTTTTGGTACTGGATTATCTCTACCCAAACTACTAACTGAACCGCGGTCAGAGAGAGAGCGTGTGCTTCTTTGGTTCATCACATGATCACTTCTATGTGATCTAATAATCATAGAATATTCTTCCAAAGTTACTAGGGCACATCGTCCACTCCAATTAAAAGGTAAAGAGGTGTAAACCATGTGCCCGCATAACCAGAACCAATCCATCAAAGCTCTTGTTCCTTTTACAGATGGAACATACCTATTGCAATTTTTACCCGAGTAGAGTCCGCAATACTCATCACACAACTCTTGAACCTCAGGAGTTGCTATTGCATAAGCATTCATAGTAGATATAGGGTTTGAAGATGCTTTTAAACATAATTCCAAGTCAAATTTTCCTTTCCCTAACAAACAGCTAAAACAACAGGGCACATTTCGTACTTCACAGCGACGATATATTTGGCTACATTTACTCTCAGGAATGGAACCTAATGTTGCAGCTCCTATTTTTCTTTCCATACAGAACAATGAGTCTGGAATGGGACCCACGGTTGCCACTTTAACATGTACCTGTACTGCAACTGTCAGTGTCCTGTGATCAGGACAAGTCCAATTTACTGTTGAGTTTTGAGGTGCAATCGATCCGATAGTGCTAAGAAATAAAGGACAGAACAAATCTTCTTCTGTCGTTGGTGATTTAACACTTACATGAGGTCCGACAGCACTTTGTGGCATTTTTGTGCAAACATAACAGTCACCCTTTTTTCCTGTAGACTTAGCAGTGAAGTTGGCTAACCTCCACCACATATTGGAGGCAAACGCATGTGGTTCGTCTTCATGGGACAGCCAGGTTTCATTACCACTGCTAACAAGGGCTTGTGTGGAGATGAGCATGTTTGTCAGCACAAACAGGTGTAATAGCAACTTTGCAGACATGGCTTAATGGATTCAATGATAATTTTTGCTAATCTCAATCAGCAATCTCGTTCTTCGTCTACTTCTCTTCCTCGCTCTCCGTTCGATCAGTGCTGGGTGTCCACTTCCGCATAGGCTTATGCGTTCCCCTGGGATGGAGCTGCCTTCACTCTGCTAGCGTGGATCCACTGCGGCTGGAGGTCAGTCAGAACACCGGTCCTCGTCACAGCGATCACCGTGGCAGGCCCCAGATAATTTGGTTCCCCTAGTTTCGTGGGCTTCAGACACTTCACCAGCACCTGTTGTCCTGGAACGAAAGGATGAGTTGGCTTTTCTGAGGGAAGAGGGAGAGACAGAGAAACATCACCATTTATGCCATTCAAAGTTTTAACAAGGGAATCCACATAATCCGCGATGATCACCTCCGTGTCACCTGTAGAAAGATTGCCAGCGCGACCTCTGACCCAAGGGGTCGGGAAAGGTCTACCCATAAGAATTTCAAATGGAGACATTTTTGTGGTGGCTGATGGAGACATTCTCATTTCTGTCAGAACGGCAGGCAACAAATCAACCCATTTTCTGCCCGTATCTAGACACGCTTTGTTAAGACGTTCTTTTATCGTCTTGTTAGTGCGTTCCACGTTCGCTGATGACTGAGGATGGTAGGGAATGTGAAAATGCCAGTTAATATCAAGCTCTTTGGCTAATAATTGTGTGACTTTAGAAGCAAACGGCGTTCCATTGTCGCTGGATATAACGGTTGGAATTCCGAAATGCGGTATAATTTCTTTTGCAAGAACCTTTACTACCGTTTTTGCATTCTCCTTGCCACATGGAAAAGCTTCTGGCCATTTAGAAAATCGATCAATAATCACGAGCAAATATTTGTTATTTCCACATGGAGGCATGTGTGTAAAATCGATCTGTAAATATTGGAAAGGAAGTTCCGGATGCGGTAAAGCATCATGGGCGATTGCCTTGTGCCGATTTGTTCGTGCACACACCAGGCAAGCATCCAATATCAACAGAGTATTCCTTCGAACGTTTGCTATGCAGTATGATTGATTCAAATTTTTTATCACTTTCTCTTTTGATACATGCGATACACCATGATAATGTCTGCACAACATTACAACGGTGGATGCAGGTAGTGCTATTCTACCTTGTTTATCTCTCAGAATACCAGCTTGATTGGGTTTTACTTCATTGGCTGCCCAATGATTCAAATCATCTTGAGTGGGATTTGCTTGTAATATTTTAATGTCCAAATCATTAATCAATGACGAATTCATCATCGGCACTTCAGTGCTTTGTTCATTTACATGTGGACTACGTATCGCTTCTTTTGCTGCCCATTTCGCTACCTCATCTGCAAATCTGTTTCCTTTGGCTTCATCAGATTCACCTGTCCTGTGACCAGCTACTTTAATGACAGCAAGCTTCAATGGTAGCTGTGCTGCACTAATCAGCTCGGCCACAATATTATGATGCGAGATTGGTTTTCCATCGGAGGTTTTGAAATTTCTTTCCTCCCACAATTTAGCAAAATCATGGACTACGCCATACGCATATTTAGAGTCAGTGTATATGTTAACGCACTGACCTTTTGCCAATTGACAAGCTCTTGTTAGAGCAATCAGTTCTGCAACTTGTGCTGATTTATATGGCAGCGAATATGCTTCAATTACATTATCGGGTAATTCAACAATAGCGTAACCACACAAGTATGTACTGTCGTTTGGCTTAAAGCAGGATTCATCGATAAAATAATGCTTCCCCTCCTCCAGGACAGATGTAGACACATCTGGCCTGCAGGCAGTCGAAGTCTGGATCCTGGTCAGGCAATCGTGGTCGTCACTCTGAAATTCACCTTGTGTCAGCAACCTGTGTAAATGTACAGTGGGACCATGAATAACAGAGGTTACTTTCAAAGTTAAATTTGCAGTAGCTAACAATATAGCCTCATAGCCTGAACGGCGTTGAGCAGTCATATGTTGTGTAGAAATATTATGCATAATAGCTCCGACCTGATGAGAAGTGTGTACCGTTAAAGGATGTGATAACACAACCTTTTCAGCATCCTGTACCATGATCGCTGTAGCAGCCACTGCACGCAGACAGGCAGGGAGACCCCTAGCCACCGAATCAAGGGTTTTAGATAGATACGCTACTGGACGAAAAGTACCCCCATGATCTTGGGCCAAGATTGCCGCAGCTGTTCCGCCACTTTCGTGAATATACAGGTGAAATTCGCGAGTGTAACATGGGAGGCCGAGAGCAGGAGGCCTTAAAAGAGAGGATTTCAAATGTCTGAATGCCTGATCCATTTCAGCAGTCCATGTAATGTCCTCTTTATCACCCAGCGTAGCTTCTCGCAGGATTTTGTCATACATGGAGCAATTTGGCACCCACAGCCTGCAGTAATTCACCAGTCCCAGAAAGCTTTGCATTTGCTTCCGTGTTGATGGATGCTTGAATGCAGCGATGGCTGTGACCCTGTCAGCAGACAGACGGACTTGGCCTTGTGACAGTTCATGGCCCAAGTAGGTGACTTTTCTCTGCACCCACTGAAGTTTCTCTTTAGATGCCTTGAATCCAGCCTCAGCTAGAACATTGCAGACAATTGTGGAGGCAGCAGCACACATCTCTGCAGAGGCGCCAGTGACTAGGATGTCGTCCGCATACTGGAGCAGACAAGTCTCTGGAGGGAGTTTGACATCTTTCAGTGTCGCTTGCACTACGGCGGCGAAGACGGCTGGGGAATCTTTTAGGCCCTGGGGTAGGCGTGTCCACATGTATTGACAGTTCTGAAAACAAAACGCAAACAGTGGCTGAGTTTCGCGATCAACCGGAATGCTGAAAAAGGCAGAACTTAAATCAATAACAGAAAAAAATGCATGTTCTGAAGGAATAGAATTAATTATCGTCTGTACATCTGGCACAATTGGTGCAAGCGGTTTAATCAAATCATTGATTTTCCTCAGGTCTTGCGTTAAACGCCAAGAGCCATTTGCTTTCTTAATAGGATTAATTGGCGTGTTATAAGGTGAATGAGTGCGAACCAGGATGCCCTGAGCCAAGAACTTTTCTATGAGGGGGGCAATTCCCTCCTCTTTTTCCTTTGAAAGCGGGTATTGTTTTTGAAACACAGGCCTATCGGTTATCAATTTGGCCCTGTAGGGCCGAACATGTATTAACCCTACGTCATCCTTGTGTTTCGCCCACAATTGAGGGTTGACGCCCAAAAGTTCCTGTGTCAGCACAGTTGCAGGCAAATCGTCGACAAGAGCACTTCCTGTGTCGGTTGTGATGGAGAAAGCTGCAGGAAACATAAGTGTCAGAGAGTCAGCGTCAAAATCCAATTTCATACCAAGTTTATGCATTAAATCTCTACCCAACAGGCAGAATGGTGAATTCGGTATGATTGCAAAGTCATGCATTTTAAACAATGATGGTACATCCTGAGAAGTAACCGGTAAGGGTGGCGTCATTTCACATTTCACTGGAACGTTGTCAATTCCTATAGAACTGATTTTCTTTCCTGTGATGAGGCCCTCATAAAAATTTGATGACAATGATGAGAGACTGGCACCTGAGTCAACGAGGAATACATATGGTTTATGATCAACATTCAATTCAATGAAAGGTAAAACATTAGACTTATTACCATAAGATAACGTAATCATTGAAAAGTTAGGGTCCTGGGTACGCAGGCTCAGTCATTTCTGTCTCCATTCAGTTGTATACGGTCTCCCTTGTTCGGAAGAGCGCAAGGAGGGGGCCTTTGGCCCGCAGCCATCAGAGCGCCTAAACATCTGGTTTCCATTTGCCGGCTGCTGTTCAGCTCTCCTTCTACAAAACTTGGCAGTATGCCCAGGACGGCCGCAGCAGAAACAGATTATAGGCTTTTTTGTGAACGGACGGTTCTGAGCCTTAACTGGCACAGTGTTTACTTGTAACATTACTGGAGTTTTTCCTTTTGAGCAGTCAAAGGCCCCGGCCGACGAAAGCTCACGAAGTCGTTTACCGAGGTCATCAACCGAGATTGTGGAAATTTGAGACGTCGTAATTCGAATTAATTGTGCAATCTCCTGATGCATGTTATTCAGAAACGTATTCACAAACAACAGACAATTGTCATCATCAATTGGAATTGCAGATTCCTCAATCCAGGCACGCTTAAATCTGTTAAAGAATGCAACTGGCGTCTCACCAACTTTCTGTTTAGTATTGGCTGCATGCAAAATATCTTGTTTAGCAGATGACAACTTCAGCAAAAATGCAGTCAATTGTTTGAAAAAAAGTTTCAGTTTACTTGGATTGGCCCACAGCCAACTTTTATCCGAGTCGTCCTCATCGTCATCATCTCTGATTCTTAACCCGCGAAAAGGTTTGGAAAGATCAATTGGTTCAGAATCTACTTTCACAAGACGACGTGACGGCGGAATATCATTAACAGGATCCAAAAGATCAACCCCTTCGATTAATTCTTCCTCTGTAATTTCAGCAGGAAGGGTCTTAGTTAATATAAAACGATAATCACGGCCAGTTAATTGGCTATAGGCAGTCAAACGCTTCAAAACAGACACATAATGATGCGGCGTTTTAGCTGGATCTGGCAGTTCTTTACAGATAGCCATTACTTCCGAAATATTCAGCGGGTGAACCTTGAAACCTTCCGAAGTTTCAACAAAAGGAAATGCAGTCGCTTGTTTTAAGTCTGGGTATAATCTATTTCTAACAGGTTCAGCAGGAGCTTGAATGCTCTCATATTTGGGAGGGAGGGGTGACTCTCCCTGCTGTAGGGACTTTTTTTCCTCGTGCTGAAAACTTTCTGCTGCCTCTGACTGAGGGAAAGAGACGGCAGAAATTGCACTGTCCCTCATAGCCAATTCAGCGCTTGGAAAAGTATTATTTCCGGCATTCTTCACTCTTACTGGACCTTGATCCCAGTATTTTTTCATATTTTGCCAAGATTTAAACGACGCTGTCATATACGATTCGTCCCAGAATGGATCGCCCCAATTACCTAAAACCATATCTTTGGCACTTTGCATGTCAGCATCTTTAAACGAGCCCTCACGAGGGAACGGATCTAATTGTGTTTTTCCCTCACTCCATCCTGCCAAGTTTGAAAGATAGGGTTCCGTAAAAAAGGCTTGATCATAAAGTCTTTTGGAGATTCATCAATTAGCGGAGGACTTATTTTATTGCCCATTTTAAGCCACACAAAAATTTCTCCTCTAATTCAAAACAAGCAAAATTCAAAATAGTCAAATAGAGAACAAAGGAGAGAAGAGAAAAAAATCTGCAGTGTTGCTTATTAAAACATTTAACCAAAGAGATAAAAAGAATAGGAAAAGGAAAAAAATCAAAATATGTAATATTCATTCACAACCCCAAAAAAACGAACGGAGCTCTTTGAAATATCTCGCGACAATATTTCCTTCTTACTAACGTAAGGTAACACCAAAAACGCAGAAAAAGTGATCAATTTTTTCTAACGCTCTTCTTGTATTAATTCAAACACAAGGAACACCCAAAAAGTAACGATAAAAGATCACTGTCTTCTGTCGTTCGTCCCGTCTTAATTAAATTAGCTTTAATTAAACACGAGGTAAACCACAACAATAAAAAGACTGATCAGGTCTCTCTATTGTTCTTCTTGCTATTGCAAGGATATCTAACTATACCAAATATGGCACAAATCACGGCACGTATCAAAATATGTCTATTTCAGCAGATAGGTAAGAAACTGTTCTTATTTAAAAAAGAAATGTTCTTACCATCTGGAATAGACCGGACGAGCCCCCATTTGTAAGAAAATGAATTCCTCCAAACGATTAGTGCCTTTTTATCTCCGTCCTTTATTTGGTGTAATGAATGAATAAAACAAAAAGAAAAGAAAAGACCAGCCTGGGAAGCTCAGAAAATAGCTTAGCTTCCCATTGTTCTAGACAAAGAATATATACTGAAAATGTATAGGGAGTATCACCATCTCAACCAATGAGAACATACATGACATCATAAGTATCATATATACTGTTGTATAAGATATCTATAAATGGTCAATATCCGATCAGATCTCCTTCCTTGCCTTGTGGTCCAAAAGGCTTTGGTCATACACAATACATAGAAAAGAATAGAACCCTTTCTCCCCCCTTCTACAATGGGGTGCTTCTTAATATGAAACAGATGTTTAACTTACATAAATGTTTGAATTACATAAATGCAAAGGAATGTGCAGGCAGGACATGTTTTCTCCTAGAGAGAGCTGAGATAAGAAAATTATATTTCTAACAGATAGATTATAGATATAAATACATAGATTATAGATAGATACATATATAGATAGATTATATCTAGATACATATCTAGGTACATATCTAGATACATAGATAGATTATAGATACATATCTAGATACATAGATAGATTATAGATACATATCTAGATACATATCTAGGTACATATCTAGATACATAGATAGATTATAGATACATATCTAGGTACATATCTAGATACATATCTAGATACATAGATCGATTATAGATACATATCTAGATACATAGATAGATTATAGATACATATCTAGGTATATATCTAGATACATAGATAGATTATAAAATACATATCTAGGTACATAGATAGATTCATATAGATAGATACATAGATAGATAGATTTGGATAGATAGATAAAATGGAGGCTCCCCAGAAGAGATGCTGTACATCTGTGGTGTGGGAGCATTTCCGTTTAGAAACCCCAAATAAAGTGAGATGTTTGTATTGTGATCGGCAGCTGGCCTACTGCAACAATACATCATCCATGATGCGCCATTTGAGGAGAATTTGAAATTTGCGTATTTGTCCAGAACTCATGATCCACTAACTTACTGGAAAGAGAGAGCAGTAATCTTTCCTCATTTCTATGTCCTAGCTAAAAAATATCTTTGCATGCCAGCAACAAGTGTCCCTTGTGAGAGGATTTTTTCAAAGGCTGGAGAAATTATCTGTAAAAAAAGAAGTAGGCTAAGTCCTTCCACAGCAGAGAAATTAATATTTTTTAATAAAAATCTCTAAAAAAGTGAGACATTGTGGCTTGATTTATTTTATTAATATTCATTTTGCAGGACCAAAATAACATTATGCACAGTGAGGAGCCTATAGGTTACAAGCTTCACATAGGCCTATTAGAAAAATACAATAATAAAAAAAATAATAATAAAAAAAATTAATGGCCCGTCAAGGTTGTTTCAGATCAACACCTGCAAGTGACCACTAGGTGTCACCGTTGAGACGGGTGTCGGATTGATTCGAAGCCTCGAAACAATATGGCCCATTTGGTTCAACTGTTTCATTGCTTCACGAAGCCTCGATCTGCCCATCACTAGCCCCAGTTCCCTAACCTGTGTTTGTAAAGTCTGGTTTATGGAATAAAGTGTGCTGCATTTGGATCCTGCTTCCTCCTTGTCTCTACCACATCGTGACAGAAGAACTCACCATCACTGAACTAAAACACAGGGCTTAAATACAAGGACAAACAAGCTAAACAAGATAACAAGGGGGCGTGATTAATCTGAAACACCTGGGGAGACTAATAGACATAACAGGGAACTACTGAACATGAAAAGACAGGGGAACACAGACTGACATCACAACAGTCAGAAGCAATCAATCAATCAATCAATCATTTATTTCTAGAGCACGTTTAAAACACAACCAAAGTTGACTAAAGTGCTTTACAAAGAATAAAAGAAACATCTAGGAAACAAATATCTAGGAGGAGCAAGATGAACAAAACTCTGCATGATTCTTCAGGTTAGAGAAGTCTAGCGCCCGTTATTATAGCATTTCTGAACTCAATGCTGATGTTTCATCAAGGACGACCCAAGACAACTAATAATTATTGCTATAATTTCTGTAAATTGTTATATACCTCTGGGCTCCTCATTTTGAGTCTGGATAGTGTAAATGGTTGTTTCCATGAATCATCTTAAATCAGCGAGTCTCCAGGTAATGCTGGTATTACAGCAGAGTTTTATAAGGCGTTCTCTGAACCCTTCAGTTTATTATTGTGAGAACATCTCTTCTCCTAGATTAACACAGGTGGGATTACTCTGATCATAAAACACAACAAGGATCCGCTTCTTATTGAAAACTCCAATCTGTTCAATCTGTTACTGAACACTGATGACCAGATTCTAGCTCAGAGTTTTGCCCAGATATTACAGAGAGTTATGAGCTATAACCTTCCAACCTTTCAAAGATGCACCTTATTCAGTTGGAGCCGTCTACTTGGTCGTTTTGAATCTACCTCATGAAGAGCGTTTTAAGGAAGAAAATATGATTCTCGTTGGACTAATACCTGCACCAAAAGAGCCATCACTAAACATGAATGCTTTCTTAGAGCCCTTGGTTGATGAGCTTCAAGAACTTTGGCATGGCCTGATTCTGGAAGACAGCTCTTTCTTAGGACATCAGGTTTACAGAGCATTCTTTGCTATAATTAATAAACATTGATATTGATCATTGAATCAGTAAAATCAATATGTAAATGTTTACATAGGTTATTTTTTAATGGATAGCAGTTGGTCTGTTTCATTGAATGCTCAGATATAAATATGTGTGTGTAACATATTGCATTTAACTTGCATTTGCAGGATAGCACAAGTGTTTGAAGACGTTCAGCAAGAAAGAATTTGTTGAAAAAATGGACTACTCAGGATTTGAGCGGTCTTCGTGGGAGCCACGCACGTCAAAAGATCACACACACTATGCTGGATTATCCAAACGGGCAAGGACGAAGGCAGAACAGAAAAGAATTGAACGCAAGATGGAGCTAGATGGTCAGAACTTTTCCGCTTGAGTTACTATGATGCCATCAAATTTGTCGTCATAGATCCAATGCACAACCTTCTCCTTGGTACGGCAAGACGTATTCAGATTGTGGACAGAACTAGCAATTTTAACGACAAAAAGCCTTGATGAACTTCAAGCTAGAGTGGAAAACATCAAAGAGCGAACAGGCTAAGGTGGCATTCGTATTAACCCTGCTGTCAGGGAGAGCAGCACTTTGGGGAACGGCGGTGTGGGAGAACGGAGATGACTGCTGCACCTCGTTCCAGGCACTCTCCGAAGAAATGAAGAGAGTTTTCGATCGTGCAGTGGCGGGTAAGGAGGCGGCCAGATTACTCGCCGAACTGCGACAGGGAGAAGGCTCGGTGGCGGACTTTTCCATCCGGTTCCGCACCCTGGCCGCAGAGTGCCGTTGGAACGAGGTGGCGCAGTGGGATATGTTCCTGCATGGGCTGGCTGACCGCGTTCAAAGGGAGATTTATGTTATGGACTTACCAGAGACACTGAATGGACTGGTGGAACTTGCTCTGAGAGTAGACGCTCGACTGAATCGTGTGACCAGATTGGCCATCCACAGCCCAGCACAGAGGACCAGCCCGGTGGTGCGAGCGCGGTCAGCCCCGCATCCGACCTCGAGCCCATGCAGGTGGGGAGAGCTCGGCTTTCCCGGGAGGAGAGGGAAAGGCGGAGATCCCAAGGACTCTGTCTATACTGTGGCCGGGCGGGCCATTTCATCCACTCCTGCCCGGTAAAAGAGCAAGGCCGGTAGTAAATATGAGGCTACTATCGGGTGGGATCTCCGCCGAGAAGACCTCATCACCATCATCGACCCTCCTCCCGGTAAGACTGAGATGGCGAACATCGACGCACTGCACCAACGCACTACTGGATTCGGGAGCGGAGGGTAATTTCATGGACTTCAAACTGGCACTTAAGCTTCAGATCCCCATCACTCCTCTCTCGCACCAGATTACTGTCAAATTACTGTCAGATTACTGTCAAACTGGGGAAATTCTTGACCATTGAGTGCGTACTCAATGGTCAAGAATTTCCCCGGATTACACATTCTACTGAAAGCATCACCCTCATTACTTCTGGCAATCACACAGAACTCATTTCATTCTTACTCATGGACTCACCACTTGCACCAGTGGTTTTGGGACACCCGTGGCTGTCCAGACACAACCCCCGTGTCGACTGGTGCACTAACACTGTTTCCACATGGAGTAACCACTGTCATGAGTCCTGTTTAGTGTCTGCCTGTCCCTCTGTGTCTGGTTCTGTGTTTCAGAGTGAGGCAGCGGATTTGTCTAACGTGCCCGCGGAGTACCTCGACCTGAAGGAGGTGTTCAGTAAGTCTCGTGCTGCTTCTCTCCCTCCGCATCGTTCCTATGACTGTGCAATAGATCTACTGCCAGGTAAATCTCCGCCTAAGGGCAAACTTTACTCTCTTTCTGTTCCCGAGAGGGAGGCCATGGAGAAATATATTTCTGATTCTCTAGCCTCTGGGTTCATCCAGCCTTCCTCTTCTCCTGCGGGGGCGGGGTTCTTTTTCGTTGGGAAGAAGGATGGTTCTCTGCGACCTTGCATTGATTACCGAGAGCTGAACAACATCACGGTAAAGAATTCTTATCCTTTGCCGTTGATGTCTTCAGCTTTCGAGAGGTTGCAGGGAGCATCGATTTTCACGAAACTGGACTTACGTAATGCATATCATTTGGTTCGCATCAGGAAGGGGGATGAATGGAAAACCGCTTTTAATACCCCTAGGGGGCACTTTGAATATTTGGTTATGCCTTTCGGGCTTTCCAACAGCCCAGCGGTTTTCCAGGTACTCGTTAATGACGTGTTGAGAGACATGGTAGATCAGTTGCTTCAATGCATTTAGGGGTGTGGTCCTGGTCAAGACAATCTCCTGAACTCCAAACTGAATGTCAGAATGGGAAAGAAAGGTGATTTAAGCAATTTTGAGTGTGGCATGGTTGTTGGTGCCAGACGGGCCGGTCTGAGTATTTCACAATCTGCTCAGTTACTGGGATTTTCACGCACAACCATTTCTAGGGTTTACAAAGAATGGTGTGAAAAGGGAAAAACATCCAGTATGCGGCAGTCCAATGGGTGAAAATGCCTTGTTGATGCTAGAGGTCAGAGGAGAATGGGCCGACTGATTCAAGCTGATAGAAGAGCAACTTTGACTGAAATAACCACTCGTTACAACCGAGGTATGCAGCAAAGCATTTGTGAAGCCACAACACGCACAACCTTGAGGCGGATGGGCTACAACAGCAGAAGACCCCACCGGGTACCACTCATCTCCACTACAAATAGGAAAAAGAGGCTACAATTTGCACGAGCTCACCAAAATTGGACAGTTGAAGACTGGAAAAATGTTGCCTGGTCTGATGAGTCTCGATTTCTGTTGAGACATTCAGATGGTAGAGTCAGAATTTGGCGTAAACAGAATGAGAACATGGATCCATCATGCCTTGTTACCACTGTGCAGGCTGGTGGTGGTGGTGTAATGGTGTGGGGGATGTTTTCTTGGCACACTTTAGGCCCCTTA
Source organism: Leuciscus idus (assembly GCA_021554675.1). Lineage (NCBI taxonomy): Eukaryota > Metazoa > Chordata > Actinopteri > Cypriniformes > Leuciscidae > Leuciscus > Leuciscus idus. Next base: position 2,209,773 of record CM038623.1, read on the forward strand.
GTGCCAATTGGGCATCGTTTAAATGCCACGGCCTACCTGAGCATTGTTTCTGACCATGTCCATCCCTTTATGACCACCATGTACCCATCCTCTGATGGCTACTTCCACAGGATAATGCACCATGTCACAAAGCTCGAATTCTAAAGAATGCTTTCAGCACCTTGTTGAATCAATGCCACGTAGAATTAAGGCAGTTCTGAAGGCGAAAGGGGGTCAAACACAGTATTAGTATGGTGTTCCTAATAATCCTTTAGGTGAGTGTATATATATTGTTAGGTGAACATGCAATTTATTCTCTTATAATGCCTCATATATATATAGGCTGACATGATATTATCCACACTTTTAACTTTGTAAGTGGAATATATATGCAATTTATTCTGTATTAACCAATGACTTTCATGTATAAGCTTATGTATGTTATTAACCAAGTTTATGATTTAGTAAGAAAGAGTGTTGTATAAGAAAGACACTGCAACTGGTTTTGTAAAAGTCTTTATTGAGAATCTGTTTTATTAAGAAGGACACCACAACTTGTGTTATAAAAGTCTTTATTATGAATCTGTTTTATTAAGAAAGACATCACAACTTGTTTTTGTAATAACCTTTTATTGTAGTAATGCATGCAAGAAACGACAATGATGTACTCATACTAAAACATTTAATCAGTAGATAGAAGTAACACTAAGCAGTTGTCACGGATCCACTCAGCACACCTCAGCCAGCGTCAACTCAACACACCTGGTCGCGATCTCACTCACCCGAATTCTGATTGTCTGCACCTGCAACTCATCACTTCACTCTGGATATAAACCCCAGTCACACCACAGCTCACTGTCCGGTCTCGTCTTCAGACACCTGTGACTCCCCAGCGCTATTCTCCACGACTCTGTTATTCTGCAAGTATACCTCAAGTTCCAGTCTCTCATCACTCTCTCTCTGTGTGTTCCCTGCCAGCTTCATTAACCGGTGATTTCCTGGAATCCCTCAAGATCAAGACCAGTCCTGTTTGTCTCAACCTGCCAAGCTTCATGTATCCCAGTTCCATGCCCTGAGTGACTCTATCTGTTTCCTGCATTCTAGAAACTCTAAGTTCTACATTATATTCCCTGAGTTTGACCATTAGTGCCTCCAAGCTATCCGGAGCTGCATACAGTGTCTAAATAAACCTTTGTTATCCTTATCTCTGTGTCCTCGTTCATGCAGTGGTGTGACAGAAGACCGGACCACACACAATGCAGGCTCCCACGGCTTCCGGAATCTCCGCTTCACCCCCCGAACCCTCTCAGAGGACCCCTGCGCACGCAGCCGTCACCCCGCAACCAACACTACAAGAATCGCTAAGGGAATTCAGTCATACTCTTCAGAACTATCGACCTGCCTCAGTAAGTCCCATGGCCAAACCTGCTATTTATTCGGGCGACGGAGAGTGCAAAGGGTTTCTGCTACAGTGCAAGCTTTATATGGAGGTAAATGCTGTTCAGTTCATTTCAGAAAAAGCCAAAATTGCTTTCATAATTTCCCTGCTCACAGGTCGAGCGTTGAATTGGGCTCAAGCTCTCTGGGATTCCAATGCACCGGCATTACAGTCTTTCAACGAGTTCCTTGATCATTTCAATATAGTATTTTCTCAAGCATCCAATACCACATCAATTCATGATCAGTTGTATCGCCTACGGCAAGGCAAATCCTCTGTTTCAGATTACGCCCTGAAGTTCCGAACTATCGCTGCAAGCAGTGGATGGAATGAAATCGCTTTGATGACAGCCTATCGACAAGGTCTCAACTCTGACATCTGTTTACAACTGGCCATTTATGACGACACCATCGGGATAGAAAAACTTATTCAACGCTCCATACTCATAGCTCAACACCGCAATGCTTGCTTTCAAAATTTCTCTGCACGAACTCCTCGCCTCTCCGAGCCCGTAAACCCTCCAGTACCAGAGCCAATGGAGATCGACTCAGGACGTCTAACCACAACAGAACGTAATCGACGTCGTGCCAATAATCTGTGTTTCTACTGTGGGGATTCTGAACATTACCGAGCTGAATGTCCCGTTCGTCCCAGTCGTTCGGCGGTGAGTACAGTTGAACTACCATTTCCTGTATCAAACCTGAAGCAAACTCCAGTATCACTTACCTACCGAAACCATTCTGTTTCCGCGAAAGCTCTGATCGACTCTGGTGCTGCGGGGAATTTCATATCAGCCTCTCTGCTCAGCCGGTTACAAGCCCGCCGTCGTCGCCTGAGTCGCCCACTGAGTATTCACTCCATTCTGGGAAAACCCCTCAGTAACAGAAATATTCTTCACTGCAGCCCCGAGTTACAACTTTCCATCGGATGCTTACATCAGGAAAGATGTTCATTACTGGTACTGGAGGGCTCCACATCTGATATCGTCCTGGGACGCCCTTGGCTTAACCAGCACTCGCCTGACATCTGCTGGACATCTGGAGAGGTACGCCAATGGAGTGATTACTGCAAATCGCATTGTTTACGTCCCATCAAGAAGAACTCAACCGCCCCGTCCTTGGTCACTTCTCCTGCGATCCTGGGTTCAACCTCCATCGAGAGTCCAGCCACAGATACAACTCCTCAGATTCCTCCAGAATACCGGGCGTTCCAGGACGTGTTTAGTAAGCAACTCGCCACCATTCTTCCACCTCACCGGCCATGGGACTGCGCAATCGACCTGCTGCCTGGGGCCACACTACCGCATGGGAAAATTTATCCATTGTCCATCCCGGAGCAGAAGGCCATGGAGGAGTACGTGGAGGAAGCTCTACGCCAAGGATACATTCGATCATCCACGTCCCCTGCCGCTTCAAGCTTCTTCTTCGTTGGGAAAAAAGACGGAGGACTCCGTCCATGTATTGATTATCGCATTCTTAACGCAGCCACAGTCAAGTACAGATATCCGTTGCCTTTGGTGCCCTCTGCCCTGGAGCAACTCCGTTCAGCGAAAATCTTCACCAAACTCGACTTGAGAAGTGCTTATAACCTGGTTCGTATCCGTGAAGGAGACGAGTGGAAAACGGCCTTCATCACTCCTGCGGGGCACTACGAATATCGGGTTATGCCCTTTGGCCTGTCCAACAGTCCAGCGATCTTCCAGGGCTTCATGAATGAGATCTTCCGAGATATGCTCCACCGGTTTGTGATCATCTACATTGATGACATCCTAATCTACTCCTCCAACCACGACGAACACATCCTTCAGGTGAAAAAAGTGCTAAGACGCCTCCGTGAGTACCAGTTATACCTGAAGTTAGAAAAATGCGAATTCCATCGAGAATCCATGCACTTCCTCGGGTATGTAATCCGTCCAGACGGCATCTCAATGGATCAAAGTAAAGTGGAGGCGGTAATCAACTGGCCTAAGCCTCAAACCCTGAAAGAGCTGCAACGCTTTCTCGGCTTTGCCAATTTCTATCGCCGGTTCATCCGCGACTACAGTAAAATCTGCGCTCCAGTGACATCCATGGTAAAGAAGGGCACCAAGCAGCTAACCTGGTCTACAGAGGCGAGTCAAGCCTTTGTAAACCTCAAAGAAGCCTTCTGTTCTGCTCCTATGCTATGTCATCCAGATCCAGAACTACCATTTCTAGTGGAAGTGGACGCCTCCACCAACGGAGTTGGAGCAGTTCTATCCCAGCGGCAGGGGACCCCTCCACGGCTTCATCCATGCGCCTTCTTTTCACGTAAAATGTCCCCGGCGGAGCAGAATTACGATGTCGGTAACCGAGAACTCCTGGCTATTAAGTTGGCACTAGAGGAATGGAGACACTGGTTGGAGGGAGCCAATCATCCGTTCCAAGTGATCACAGATCACCGCAACCTTGAGTATCTCCGGGAGGCCAAGAGATTAAATCCTCGCCAGGCTAGGTGGGCTCTCTTCTTCACACGCTTTAACTTCACGGTTACTTACCGCCCTGGTTCCAAGAATCTCAAAGCAGACGCCCTGTCACGTTTATATCAGCCTGAATCCTCCACAGAGAGCAACGAAACCATCCTCCCTCCAACTATGCTTGTCAGCCCCATCCAGTGGAACATCGACGAACTCATAGCCGACGCCACCCTTGCCGAACCTGCTCCGCCGGGAGGTCCTGAGGGGAAGGTTTTCGTACCCACCAATCTCCGTCTTCCTCTCATGGACTCTGTCCACACCTCTCCGGGCTCTGGACACCCAGGCAGCCAGCAGACCCTCTCACTCCTTCAACAACGGTACTGGTGGCCCAGCATGGCTCAGGATACCTCCCGATACGTGCAGGGATGCACCGCTTGTGCTATGGCCAAAGTACCCCGACGTCTACCCGAAGGAAAACTCCTGCCACTGCCTCTTCCAAATCGACCCTGGTCCCATCTGGCCGTGGATTTCGTCACCGATCTACCATCATCCGACTCCAAGACCTGCATTCTAGTGGTTGTGGACAGATTTTCCAAGTCCTGCAAATTGATTCCCCTATCTGGTCTTCCCACAGCCTTCAAGACAGCAGAAATGTTGTTTTCCGAAATCTTCCGTCATTTCGGTATACCAGAGGATATTGTCTCGGATCGGGGACCACAGTTCATATCAAGAGTCTGGAAATCCTTCTTCAAACTTCTGGGGGTATCGGTCAGCTTGACGTCGGGGTACCATCCACAGTCTAACGGCCAAGCAGAACGTAAGATCCAGGAGATCGGGAGGTACCTGAGGACCTACTGCCATGAAGCTCAGGACCGCTGGAACCAGTACCTCCCATGGGCAGAGTATGCCCAGAACTCCCTACGCCAGACATCCACCGGATTGACACCGTTCCAGTGCGTTCTAGGGTATCAACCACCTCTTTTCCCTTGGACAGGTGAACCCTCGGACGTTCCAGCGGTCCAACACTGGTTCACCGAGAGTGAGAGGGTCTGGGACTCAGCCCATGTCCATCTTCAGGGGGCAGTCCGGAGGTTCCAACAGCAGGCCGACGCACGTCGTAGAGCCACACCCCATTATACTCCTGGCCAGCTGGTGTGGCTCTCCACCCGGGACATTCGCCTCCGGCTGCCCTCTCGTAAGCTGAGTCCCAGGTTCATAGGTCCGTTTGCGATACTGAGGCAGGTCAATGAAGTCACGTATCGTCTCGCACTACCCCGTCACTACAGGATTGCACCCACTTTCCACGTATCACTGCTGAAACCTTACATTGCACCTCTCTCTTCCCCTTCCACAGAAGCTGAAGCTGGTGAGGTACCCCCTCCTCCTCCAGTGGACCCCATTGACGAAGCCGTGTATCAGGTCCACGCCATTCTAGATTCCCGACGACGGGGGGGCCAACTGCAGTATCTCGTGGACTGGGAGGGGTTCGGACCAGAGGAGCGCTGTTGGGTACACCGGGACGACATCTTAGACCCCACGCTCCTCCAGGACTTTCACCGTGAACACCCGGATCGTCCAGCCCCTCGTCCTAGGGGTCGCCCTCGTCGTCGGGGCATACGGCCCTCAGGAGCTGGCCGTGGAGGAGGGGGTACTGTCACGGATCCACTCAGCACACCTCAGCCAGCGTCAACTCAACACACCTGGTCGCGATCTCACTCACCCGAATTCTGATTGTCTGCACCTGCAACTCATCACTTCACTCTGGATATAAACCCCAGTCACACCACAGCTCACTGTCCGGTCTCGTCTTCAGACACCTGTGACTCCCCAGCGCTATTCTCCACGACTCTGTTATTCTGCAAGTATACCTCAAGTTCCAGTCTCTCATCACTCTCTCTCTGTGTGTTCCCTGCCAGCTTCATTAACCGGTGATTTCCTGGAATCCCTCAAGATCAAGACCAGTCCTGTTTGTCTCAACCTGCCAAGCTTCATGTATCCCAGTTCCATGCCCTGAGTGACTCTATCTGTTTCCTGCATTCTAGAAACTCTAAGTTCTACATTATATTCCCTGAGTTTGACCATTAGTGCCTCCAAGCTATCCGGAGCTGCATACAGTGTCTAAATAAACCTTTGTTATCCTTATCTCTGTGTCCTCGTTCATGCAGTGGTGTGACAGCAGTAAAAAGCATGTATCTTAGCAAAGTAGAAATGGCAAGCATTACCCGTTTGATGAGGAGCATGATACACAGGAGAAAGGCAGAGGGTCCAGAACAGCAAGCAAAGGAGAACAAAGGAAAGAGCTTTATATATGGAGTTTGCAAAGGGGTTTCCAGAATGGAGGACAGTTCAAGACTTCGGATTGGACAGATTGTCTGTAAAGGACTGAATCTGTGCGGAGGGCGTGTGGACTATAAAAAGTATTGTAAGGAATGTCAAAGTCAGACGCTGGTTCACCAAGGACGGCCTCTCCGGTGTTAGATGCCTTGCCATTGCGCCTCATGAAGATGAAAGCTTGCAAATTATTTGATTTTGATTTACTTTTATTTTTATTTTATATATTAGTACCTTTTATGTAAACTAGTTAACCTGTATTTAATAAAAAATACATCTAATTTAAATTAAGAAGCTCGCCTGCCTTAAGTCTCTGTTTTACTAAAGATTGAGCTGAACTAAACCACGGAGAAGTCTTTCGACTGAATTGTAAGTATGGAAATTTATGTACTTATTGTTTAGAACGAATTCGACTGACTTTACCTAACCTGAGAATAAACAAAATAAGGTAGAAGGTGTCTATATTTAAGACCCGAACAAGGGGTTAAATTAAGCACCATAAAACAATATATATATATATATATATATATATATATACTGTATATATTTATGATGTGATTTGGAACTGCTCAATAAAGTTTAGTTTTGGTTTGTTGTCCAGGTTGTCAATATTTTGAGCTTGAAAGGGATTCTCACTGGAGAAAAGGAAATGAAGATCAGCCAATCAGCAGACGCCACTGCTCTTTTTTAAATATTCAGAATAGAAGATAAGAGCAGTTTCCTTTCAGATTATACATCATGTTTATCCTGTTTATACATTCTTATAGAAAATCAATAAAGATATTAATACAAAATGTTCTTTTTTGTAAACAGCACCCAGAGACTATAGTACATTTATTTAGGCTTTGCCATCATATGGTTATTATCGAAATATTTCTCCCAATACATTTAATCAGATTTTTGTGTGCAGTTTATTACCAAGAATATTACAATATTCATAAATCAAAAAAACTGAAACCCTTCAGAAACAGAAGACATCACATTTACTAGATTATAATAATCTATTTCTCATGAATAAAACAAACACAGATAAATGTGATGTATATTGAAAGAGATGTGGAGTGTAAATTAATTACAAAAAAAAAATAGTTCAGAAAAAAAGTCTATTGAAAAAAAAACATAACTCAAAATTTAAGTAAGTGGAAAGGAATGAATAGAAATAAAGAATAATAGATGAAAGCAAGGCTTAGAGATTGAAGAAGTCATGATGTCTCACACTCCAGTATACAGTAGGAGGCGCTAAACATCCTTCACGACAGAACTAAACCCGCCAGAACACTGAATGAAGAAGAAGAGAGATGGGCGGGGTTTATTTGTTGTTGACACCTGAGGCCATCTGAGGAAACACCTTTGAGCAGAAACCGAAAGCAAAGAAGATCCTGAGGAAATGTAAAATCACCTTCAGAAGTTTTAAAACACACATAAATATCTCATTACGGTAAGTTCATTATTCTCTATGTGTCTGTCTGTCCGTTTGCATTTTGATTATTTCGAGAACCGTTCATCCAATCGACTTCACAAGGGAGTGCAGTGTCGCAATTGGTGCAATATAGATGGACACGCGAGACGATCAGAATTAATAAACTTTTAATAAACTACTGAACACCTCACACGGGCAGGGCTTATATGCTCTGAGAACGGACACTGCACTAGTGATATTAAACACATCTTCCCCATGAACAACACAAAGTAAATACACTCGCACAACACACACACACAGGTCTGTTAACTTAAGCAATACTTTTAATAAGGTAGTCTAATATTTTTCTGACTAACAAATTACTGACACAGTAAAGGGTAGATTTAAATAAAGAAAAATGAAATTTAAATAAAGAAAAACGAAATTAAGTTAAATTAAAAACGAGATTAATTTCGATTAATAATAACGGGTAAAAAGGCTAATACATTTTGTTTCTATTATTCTATTTTCCACAATGTCAGAGCAACACAGCTTAACCCAAAACACAAGCTCAGGCACGCACTTCTGTCCACACACACTCCGCTGTTCTGCTCTTCTGTCCACACACACTCCGCTGTTCTGCGCTTCTGTCCACACACACTCCGCTGTTCTGCACTTCTGTCCACACACACTCCGCTGTTCTGCTCTTCTGTCCACACACACTCCGCTGTTCTGCTCTTCTGTCCACACACACTGCTGTTCTCATGACTTAGGTAAAGTTGGTTTTATATTCGCACATTCACACTTTTTTGCTTAAAAACTGTCTCAATAACAAGCGCAATAAAGCACATTTTTGCAAAACAAAAGCAGCTACATGATCTTTAGGACAAAGATGGTGAACTACAACACTCTCCACAATCGATCAATGGGCAAATATTGTTTTAATGGCATACAAAGTTGCGAATGTCCACTGAATGTCCAATGTAGTGTGGTAAACAGGATAGGGACCGTCTAAAAAGTTCTATTTTTTTTCATTGTGTGCAAACAGACAACTACATTTTTGCAAAGTACAGATGTACCAGCAAATATCTCTCACATTATGTCTTCTAATGCTATTGATTGTACTTTAGCAACAATAAAAAGTGAATTATAATGATTGTATTTAGGAAACCTGCCTCACTATACATAATGTACATACATAATTTTAGAATAAAATTACATTAATTCACCAAAAGGATTTTTTACTATCCGAAGGTTGTAGCATGTTCCTAGTGACCAGTCTGACTTACTACAGGTGAGATTTTGACAAAAAGTCCCTTACTGTACGTACAGTTGACAAATAAGTTTTTAAAAAAATTACTGTAATTCACCCTAAGTATTTTTTCGTGTTCCAAAGGCTGTAGTGCTTTCCTAAGGACCAGACTGACTTACTACAGGTGACATTTTGACAAAAACTCCCTTACTGTACGTACAGTTGACAAATGCGTTTTTTAAAAAATTACTGTAATTCACCCTAAGTATTTTTTCGTGTTCCAAAGGCTGTAGTGCTTTCCTAAGGACCAGACTGACTTACTACAGGTGAAATTTTGACAAAAACTCCCTTACTGTACGTACAGTTGACAAATGCGTTTTTTTAAAAATTACTGTAATTCACCCTAAGTATTTTTTCGTGTTCCAAAGGCTGTAGTGCTTTCCTAAGGACCAGACTGACTTACTACAGGTGAAATTTTGACAAAAACTCCCTTACTGTACGTACAGTTGACAAATGCGCTTTTAAAAAAATTACTGTAATTCACCCTAAGTATTTTTTCGTGTTCCAAAGGCTGTAGTGCTTTCCTAAGGACCAGACTGACTTACTACAGGTGAAATTTTGACAAAAACTCCCTTACTGTACGTACAGTTGACAAATGCGTTTTTTAAAAAATTACTGTAATTCACCCTAAGTATTTTTTCGTGTTCCAAAGGCTGTAGTGCTTTCCTAAGGACCAGACTGACTTACTACAGGTGAAATTTTGACAAAAACACCCTTACTGTGCGTACAGTTGACAAATATGTTTTTAAAAAAATTACTGTAATTCACCCTAAGTATTTTTTCGTGTTCCAAAGGCTGTAGTGCTTTCCTAAGGACCAGACTGACTTACTACAGGTGACATTTTGACAAAAACTCCCTTACTGTACGTACAGTTGACAAATGCGTTTTTTTTAAAATTACTGTAATTCACCCTAAGTATTTTTTCGTGTTCCAAAGGCTGTAGTGCTTTCCTAAGGACCAGACTGACTTACTACAGGTGAAATTTTGACAAAAACTCCCTTACTGTACGTACAGTTGACAAATGCGTTGTTTTAAAAATTACTGTAATTCACCCTAAGTATTTTTTCGTGTTCCAAAGGCTGTAGTGCTTTCCTAAGGACCAGACTGACTTACTACAGGTGAAATTTTGACAAAAACACCCTTACTGTGCGTACATTGACAAATATGTTTTTTAAAAAATTACTGTAATTCACCCTAAGTATTTTTTCGTGTTCCAAAGGCTGTAGTGTTTTCCTAGTGATAGTTTTATTTTTCTAAAACTGTTTTAATTATTTTTAATAATTATTTTTTGTTTAATTAGTTTAATAATTAGTTTTAATTATTTCTTTTATTATTTTAATTTCTTCTATGTAAAGCACTTTGAATTGCCATTGTGTATGAAATGTGCTATATAAATAAACTTGCCTTGCCTTGCCTTGCCTTGCCTAGTGACCAGACTGACTTACTACAGGTGAAATTTTGACAAAAACTCCCTTACTGTACGTACAGTTGACATGTTTTTCTTTTTAATTACTGTAATTCACCCCAAGTATTTTTTCGTGTTCCAAAGGTTGTAGTGCTTTCCTAGTGACCAGACTGACTTACTACAGGTGAAATTTTGACAATATCTCCCTTACTGTACAATTATCAAATGTTTATGTAATGAGCATATTATTACATATGTTTATTACATATGTTTATGAAATAAACTGTAAATCACCTATAGTGTTTTTTTATATATATCCCAAAGGTTGTAGTACTTTCCTAGTGAAAGGACTGACTTATTACAGGTGAAATTTTGACAAAAACTCCCTTACTGTACGTACAGTTGACAAATACGTTTTTTTTTAATTACTGTAATTCACCCTAAGTATTTTTTCGGGTTCCAAAGGCTGTAGTGTTTTCCTACAGACCAGACTGACTTCCTTCAGGTGAAATTTGGACAAAAAGTCCCTTACTGTGCGTACAGTTGACAAATATGTTTTTTTTTTTAAATACTGTAATTCACCCTAAGTATTTTTTCGTGTTCCAAAGGGTGTAGTGCTTTCCTAGTGACCTGACTGACTTACTACAGGTGAAATTTTGACAATACCTCCTTTACTGTACAATTATCAAATATTTTTATGTAATAAACATTATTACATGTGTTTATTACATATGTTTATGTAATAGACTGTAATTCACCTATAGTGTTTTTTATATATATATTCCAAAGATTGTAGTGCTTTCCTAGTGACCACACTGACTTACTCCAGGTGAAATTTTGACAATACCTAATAATACTGTTTTACATAATAATATATATAATAACTGTAATTCACTAAAAGGGGTTTTGTTTGTTTAAGGTTGTAGTACATTAATAGGGGCTACATTATTATTAACAGTAGTGACTGAACCTGTACGGATTGGTGCAGCAAATCTGACAGATAATGAACAACAAGATCATGGAGGCATTCAAGATACTGTACAGTGCACTGTTTTATTTCTATTATCTTTCTAATTGTTCATGGAATACCACTAGGATTATACATAAAAGTTATTATAATTAATTCCTCGTGGTTAGAGTAATATTTCAATTTCACTTCTTCAAAATTTTGCTGTTGTTGATCCTCTCTTGGTTTAAGTTGTTCTTATATTATCATAAACCCTTTAACTGATTGTTTTGTCAAGTACTTTTTACTTTACTATATTTTCTTTTAGTGAAGTGACGTAAAAGTTTAAGTAAAACAAATGTGTGTGTTTGAATACAATTTTTTCAAATGTTTTCAGTCAGGACTACTTTGGGTAAACAAAAATATTTAAGCAATTGAACATGTTATTTAATATCTATTCATTGCATTATGTAATTGGTTAACACACATAACTATAACTGTTAGTGGTTTGTTACATAGTTAATCCTTGTCATGTTTACCAACGTGAACAGTGCCAAAGATGGTACCCAATGTAAGCTGCATTGGACTATCACCAGACAAGCTACCTGAAAAAGATACCCAATGGTTGTGCTCACTGTGTACCTTAAACAGTGGAACATCATTAAAGAATATCTGCTGAAACTTCTGCTTTATTGTCCTTGTTGCAATATGGATTACCATTGTATATCTGCATTTTGGGACTTACAGTTAAAGACCCATGGACCAGATATGATTTATTAAGACCAGGAGTTAGAAGTGCACTCAATTTAAGACAAGAGTCAGAATTATAATAAATTAAAGGAAATTTTACTGAAGAATGTTTGCAGTTTATTATCAGGCAGAAGTCAAGAATCAGAACCAGTGATCAAAAGTAGGTTCTGATTGGCTAATAAATAATCACACATTTTCTACACATAGATAGACTGAAGCATATCTCCATCAATTATGCGGCTGACATTCGGACCCTGAATTTAGGCACGTCGTGACCTTCCACACTTGTAGTGATTGTAATGAATAGTAATTGGACCAATTTTTGAGTCTCCAATCTAGGACCAACTCTATAGCGCCACCACCAGTTCAAAAATTCAACATTAAAAGGATTATAGCTTTTGAACCCTTTGATCTAGATGTGAATGTAAATAGATGTAAAATGACACTTAGTACACCTGATTCCACTCATTATGGTGATCACAATCAATATCTTACATTAAGACTCTGTACTTTTCAAAATGGCCACTACTGTAATGGGCAGTGTTCAATTTTTTTGTGCTACTCCTCATTCAAATTTTGTTCAATTTTTACAAAAATTGGCTCAGATAATCTTTGGACCAAGCCACACAGAAGTGACTGAACAGATTTTTTTATTTTTGCTATCGTTCCTGATATACTTTTCTCCAAATTTGACCTGTATTTGTTGCCTTATGGTAGTTAGCTTAGCATGCTAATTGGTTAGCATGCTAACCTGATGCCATTCTTTCTAATGTGGCTCTTCAGCTATAAGGCTAACCATAAACTACATTAGCATTAAGCTAACTTAACTTGCTAACTTAACTAATCTGGTTAACATGCCTTTGTGTGCTCATTCTTACACTTAAGCCTCTCCTCGGCAGCTTGGTAAGACAGCGTCAACTGAGTGGCGCAAGCTGCTAAACCACGTGCCATGAGCCCTGAACCATTCCGGTTGTGGGTTTGAATCCTGTGTGGCACATTCCCAGACCGCAAGAGGTATTGTGGTGTAAAAGTTGCTTCTGTTCCAGACATGGTGTCTATATGTGAGCGAACTCGATAAATACAACATGCAGCGAATTTATACAAAAAATTATTCATTTTGAATTGCTTCTCACTTGAACTACTGGACCTTCTTCATCTTGCTAAAAACGCAACTTCCCAGTGGCGCAATGATATGAGTGACAGATATATCTGACCCAGAGATAATGGGTTTGAGCCCCGTGTGGGATGATTTAAAAAAAATTGTGTGTAATGTTGTGTCATGTCGATTCCTTTATTATTCAACGTTGTACTAATCTTTCTTCCTCTTGGATTAATGTATGTCTTGTTCATTATATGTTCATTCTCATCTGAACTTCTGTTCATTTTGAGTTTATTTTCACCTATACTTCTAAACCAGCTCTTTTTTCTTCAATTTCTGCTGTTTTTACTATTCCTGCTCTTGCTGCTGCTTCAGCTTGGCCCCGTATCGCTGCTTGCAGCTATATTTCCACTTGTTCCTTAACATGTAACCAAAATACTAACACACACAGACACAGTTTCTTCAAGATTGGATTTGGTGAGGAGGAGAGTCTTCTCAAAACATTAAGATAACATGTTCTTTCTCTCAAGGAGTGGATACTTTAAATCTAACTGTAAAGTAAAGACTTTAACTAAGAAATGGTCTCTCAACTATAGGTTTCAATGACTCCTGAGACCATTGCTATCAGGGTAGCCTGGAAAAGCAGATGGATGTAGTGACACCTGTTAAAGAAGTCCATATTTCATCTCTGGAAGCCGGGCTAAATGAGCAAACACTGTTACTGCATTCCTGGCATGGGCCAGACCCTTATGTTACACCTCAGATATCAAATACAGACATTTAAAGGATACATGAAATAACATTTTCGATAATCACACTGATAATTTCTTTAACAAAGTAAAATCTCATAAGCCTAGAGAATTCATTCAACTCATTTGATATATAGAAGGAAAACTATTGATTAATACCTTGATTATAATCACTCATTAGATATACATTGAAGCAGCAGTGTGTTCCAGAATCCACTTCTTCAGGACTTCATAACAAAAACTTAACTTGAATAATTACAATAAGGGTGTTGCTTATTTATAACATTGAAAATATTATTAACCTAAAATATCTGCTTTTTTTAATCAATGAAAGAATTGTGTTGTACAAGGAACAGCAGTTCTAATACATACTTTTACCTAATACATTTATCAAAGTTAATTGAGTAGAGTGATCACTGGGAACATACTATAACCTTTGGAACATGAAAAAAGGAGAAATTACAGTAACTTTTTAATAATAATATGTTTGTACTATACTTACAGTAAGGTATTGGCAGTATTTAACATGTAGTAAGTCAGTGTGGTCACTAGGAAAGCACTACAGCCTTTGGAACAGGAAAAAATACTTTAGGGGAATTACTGTAATTTTTTCTTAAACTTATTTGTTTATTGTACGTACAGTAAAGGAGTTATTGTCAAAATTCCACCTGTAGTAAGTCAGTCTGATCACTAGGAAAGCACTACAGCCTTTGGAACAGGAAAAAATACTTTAGGGGAATTACTGTAATTTTTTCTTAAACATATTTGTTTATTGTACATACAGTAAAGGAGTTATTGTCAAAATTCCACCTGTAGTAAGTCAGTCTGATCACTAGGGAAGCACTATGCCTTTGGAACATGAAAAAATACTTTAGGGGAATTACTGTAATTTTTTCTTAAACTTATTTGTTTATTGTACGTACAGTAAAGGAGATATTGTCAAAATTCCACCTGTAGTAAGTCAGTCTGATCACTAGGAAAGCACTACAGCCTTTGCAACAGGAAAAAATACTTTAGGGGAATTACTGTAATTTTTTCTTAAACATATTTGTTTATTGTACGTACAGTAAAGGAGTTATTGTCAAAATTCCACCTGTAGTAAGTCAGTCTGATCACTAGGGAAGCACTATGCCTTTGGAACATGAAAAAATACTTTAGGGGAATTACTGTAATTTTTTCTTAAACTTATTTGTTTATTGTATGTACAGTAAAGGAGATATTGTCAAAATTCCACCTGTAGTAAGTCAGTCTGATCACTAGGAAAGCACTACAGCCTTTGGAACAGGAAAAAATACTTTAGGTGAATTGCTGTAATTTTTTTTTATTAATATTTGTATACTGAACGTACAGTAAGGGAGGTATTGTCAAAATTTCACATGTAGTAAGTCAGTCTGGTCAGTAGGACCATACTACAACCTTTGGAACATGAAAAAAATCCCTTTGGTGAATTACTGTAACTTTTACATAAAACATATTTGCTACGTATTACACATACGTACTGTATGTACAGTAGCCTACAAAAAAGTACAAATATGCAGCAAATATCAAACCTGAAACTATTTCTATCCTGGTTGGCAACTTTATTTTTTATTTTTTTTACTTGATTATGTTCATGGTGCTGTCCACGTATGTGGTCCTGAAGGTCCTAAATTATCAAGTCTGCAACTTGGGTAAAGTTGATTTTATATTCGCATATTCGCGGAGTTCCGCGTTCAATATCTCGTGAGCTGAATATTGTTACTACACAAATAACATTGTTTTAATATTTAAATCTTCTTCTTAAAACGAGCTTTCCTTCGGGTTTGCACTTTGCAGATGGTCCCTTCTTAGCAGCCTGTGCATAGAGATCAATGTATTTTGTCCAGTGCGAAGGAAAGATCGTTTTGAGGAAAATTATGTTGTAGCTTCTGGTGTTTAATCTGTAGTTATATGTGATAGGTGTTTTGTGTAGCAACAACGTTTAGTTCACGAGTTATTGAACGCGGAAGTCCGCGAATGTGCGAATATGCGAATATAAAACCAACTTTACCTAAGTGTTCTCATGCACTTCTGTCCACACACACTCCGCTGTTCTGCGCTTCTGTCCACACACACTCCGCTGTTCTGCGCTTCTGTCCACACACACTCCGCTGTTCTGCGCTTCTGTCCACACACACTCCGCTGTTCTGCTCTTCTGTCCACACACACTCCGCTGTTCTGCGCTTCTGTCCACACACACTCCGCTGTTCTGCGCTTCTGTCCACACACACTCCGCTGTTCTGCGCTTCTGTCCACACACACTCCGCTGTTCTGCGCTTCTGTCCACACACACTCCGCTGTTCTGCGCTTCTGTCCACACACACTCCGCTGTTCTGCGCTTCTGTCCACACACACTCCGCTGTTCTGCGCTCTAGCCAGAGAACACTCCCGTTGCAGGAACACTTTAGTAGGCCATGAAGAAGCACATATATTTATTAAATATAACAAGGTTGGGTTCCTTCAACTGTCCATCGTATTAAGAATGACTAGGCTATATAAGATGATTGTAAAAAAGAGTATTGTATTTCGTCAGATTTTATAGTGTTGAACATATTCAAGCGCGAATTAGAAGCGTTTCGAGGGGGATGCAGGTGTGCAAAAAAAAACAAAAAAAACCTGAATATTCGAATGTCAAATTTTCAAATCGAATACCAACCCACCGAACGAATATTCGAATATTCAGGTCCAGCATATCTGATAATGTTCGACCTTTAAAGCAGCACCAGGTAACTTTTCATCCTTCATAATATATTTCCAAGACTCTTGTGATGGTACATCGACTTACAATAGGTTGAATGAAACGTCTGCCATAGCCTGACGGGGTCTGTATGGTTTTTAATCGTACTTTTAAACTTCTGGGTTAGGGTAGTTACCCGAGCACAAAAAGAACTACAAAATTCTACTGATTTACGGCATAGGCTACCTCACTTCCCCCAACACGTCCTCACATGCTGTTGGACTTGTAAGTACTATATTGCTTATATTGTATATCACTCGGACAAGCTTTCACTCGTTGGTGTGAGCTAAAAAGCACCTGGTGTTCTTGTTGATGGATTAGTAACTTAGACATATTCTGAGGAGGCTAGCTGTGCTTGTTCGATGTCCGACGATTTGTAACGCGTTGTGTTTATTCCCCAATCGAACTCGTGTAACTGTCTGTCACACGTTCTACCGTCCACAGCATTACTTGATAGACAAAAATAGGACAAGAATGAGCATCAAACAGAAACAACCCTCTTACGGGGTGTTCGAGGCGCACATACAATACAGGCTGCCGACAGTTAAACAGGGCGCGCACAGCTCTTAAAGGGGACACACCTTATTTCCACTCGTTACAGCTTCCATCCGACTGAACAGGGACCGGTATACAGGGGGGAGGGGATCAGGCCGTGAGTGAAGAGACTGCTCTGCGTGAGTGGTATTTACGACAGTAACGTTAAATACAAGTAGTCCACAGCGACACTAGGGGTCGTTGTTTGACCAAAACGGAATTCCTACCTAGTGGGGCTTTAATGTGATGCAAAATAAAACAATTATAATAAATTTCATTGGACCCTAATAGCCCTTTTTGAGTCATTTCACAAGTTGTGAGTGTTGGAAACATGACTGTCGGTATACCTCATCCTCATTATTCAAAGACATTCACCATTATCGTCACCTACTGGTACTCACCACTACTTGTTTCAATAAACCAGTTTCTCACTCCCCAGTTAGCAATTTTGCATTACCAAACACAGCCCTGACGTCTAGGCCTAAACAAGGCTAATTTTGGGCTGTCAGTGAAACTTTAATAGATGTCTAAACGTAGCCCAAGAATAGACTAGACGTCAATTAGACAGCAAATGAATTACTACATATAATAGACAACAAAATACAACTTAAGGATTCTATTTACTCAAATATAACACACATACATGACAATCCATCCATCCCAAAAAAAGTACAATATGCAAGATTTTTTTTGCCGCTACATTCCAAACAACAACAACGGCGTAGCTTGATGACAATGTGAAGGAGCGTGGAATGATGGGAACTGTCGTTTTAAACTCCACCGTGGATGTAAATCAGTCAGACGGGAATCGAAAAATCATGTTCATGGATGAGGTTAAGTTCTATTTTTATAAATGTTGCGTTTAATGACATGATTTTTGTGGCGAGGGGGGCGTGGCTCAGCGCGGTCTGTAACGGGAGAGAGAAGAGACGAGCGGGACGCAAGTAGGTCAAGTGCAAATGACGAACACCTGTGTCTTATTGCAGTGATCCGCGTGGAGAGACGCTTATAAGCCGCACACTGGAACGAGAGAGAGACTGAAGAGAAAATTGGACGCAGAGAAAGAAAACCGGTGGATCCGAGCTCTCATTTTTGAACTGTTTTGTGCCGTCGCGGTTGCCACGGTGAATGCGCGTTGTGCGCGACTTTTGTTTGTTTTGTTTTATTTTAATAAAGTATGAGTCCCAGTCACACCGACCCCCGTCTTCTTCCTTCCTGACTCTTGAACCTCATCACACTTATTTCATTAAAATGAATTAACAGCAAAAAAAGTAAGGTTTAATACTACATTGGTTATCATAGATGTTACTGTATTTGTCGAATTCATTGTTGTGATAACGCTGCGCAGTTTTACGTGTTCTAAACAATTGTAAAAGTACATTCGAACATACCCACCTCATTTGCCAAAATACTGATTAATCTTTATGTATAACACATGCTATGTTTATTTACATGGCCATAAACACCAGACGTGATAAACAATGTCAATAAACTAAACACAAATCTAAAGCAATAATACTTCCCTTACATAAACATAACTATTACCGAATGCTACATTTGGAAAATATAAAATTAAGCATGCTTTGTCAACAGAACCAGCTGCAATCGGTAAAGAATAATTGTGTTCCATAATGACTGCAAGAAACAAGCTAACGTTTGTTGCTTGATAGACGGTACAACTACAACTTCCGCATTTGTCCAGGACTCCACGCAGTACGAGCGGAAACCGAGGGTAACGCGGATATGACGCAATTGACTGGCGACTCCCAGCTCCCCCCTGCTCTAACGCCCCTTTCCTTGGTTAAAATCGCAATTTTCTCACGATTTAAAAATAGTTGAAAAATTTGGGATATTGTAAGTAATCAACTTAACAAAATATATAACACTGGCCTTGAGATTTTGGGATATTTTAATGCAAAATTCTTACATATTTTACCTTTAATTAAGAACAATATAAAAATGAACAACTTAAGATAATAATAAATAAAAAAATATACAATTATGACACTTATTAATTATACAATTACAATTCTGAAAATAAAAATTATAAATACAATAAAAATATATAAAGAATATAATAAAAAATATTGGAAATTAAATTAAAAAAAAGAAAATATAAAGAACGACAAAATAAAATATTTTAAACAAGTATAGCTAGGTCTAACTTGCATAACTGTAAAGTTTGGGTTATTTATTCTCTTAACTCTCAACAGTGAATAAATTATTAATTGGTTTTATTCTATCCTCTGATCCTCTAGTTTAAGGGCACATGGAAACGGGTTACAGTTCACTTTACACTGTTACCCGCTAAAATGTCATGATTCCAACAACAACAAATAATTTAGATTAAAAAAAATGAGCACGTCAAAACGAAAACACAGATACTTACAAGACAAAAGTATGAATGTCTTTTACCTGTTCTCTTTGACTGACAGATAAGTGAATGCAATGCTCCGTCTCTTTAAAATGCCATCTAGCGGTTGAGAAATGTAATTGCATTTTTATTTAATTTAAAATGAAAGACATTCAAATAATATCGTAGATTGTGTATGAATGTTATGTGTGACAGCAAACATGAAGCTGCGTTTGCGAAAAACATTTTTAAGACTATTTTGGCTATACTAATCGCTGGTCTAAATCAAGGCTATTGCCAAGCCATTAAACGTTGACCATAGCCGGTCTGACTACGAGCTAAATCGTGGCTATGCACAGCCTACACAAAGAACTGTCAAAGAAATGAAACCAAACAACTTGTAATCGCAGTTGACTTTGCTTGCTGGGTCGTATCCTTTTGTCTTGAGTCTCTGTTCCATAATGTTGAAGCGTTCAGAGAGTTATTCATCAATGTGAAGATCAGTTAGTGTGATATAAACTGCTGTCAGTGACGTCACTTTACAACTCCACAGTCTGCTGCAACTACACAGGCTGAACTCTAGAATGTCATTGTGTGTGTAGTATTGAGATTTGATTTTACTATACTGGAATAATCTAAATGTTCTGTATGATTTGTTCTGTTTTTCCATGCACAGTTTTTAAAAGTCAGTTTCTCATTATGGAGAACAGAGAGAAGAGGAAGAGATCTTCATCTCCAGATCCCAGCTGTGTGTCTGTGAAGAGAGGCAGATCCAGGACTCCTCCTCCTGACCCCAGTGATGAACCGGTGACCTCTGACCTCAGGTGAGTGTAAACCTGGAATGGTGAATTAACTGTTTTATGGGAGACAAAAACACACTGAATTCACACAGAGAGATGAGTTTTGTAATAGGGCTGCAACTAATGATTATTTTGATTATGGAATAATTTGTCTTTTTATTTTCAATGAATCAGATGAATAGTCAAAAATATAGAATGAATATGAATTCTTAAAGATGATTTAAATCTATAATTTAAAAAAAAAAATGTTGTTCCACATCCTGCCCAATGTTGTCTTCAAAATAATGTGTAATTTAAAGGATATGAAATAAGTGAATGAATATCTCTAGGCTGTGCTGTACATTATATGTCCAAAAAAAGGTTAAAATACAAACATTACATTCCCAACCTAAAAACAACTGATTGCTTACCACTAAAAGCAGAATTTGAAATGACTGAATTAAAAATGATAATAATCAAAAACAAAAGCATGAGGAAGGCTATGAGAAACACATTCACTCTGAACACAGTAATTATATTGCATTAATAGGCTATTTCAACAGTATCCCTGCTTTCTGCTTTCAAATTTAAACCTACACCTAATTTATAATATGAAATATTTTAGCAAAATGTATATTTTATTCAGACTATAGTTTATTCCAAATGCATGTTTATTTACATCTGCACTTCATGTTGTCGGTTTATGCCAAATGGAAATGTGCTAATGTTGTAAATCCTTTCTAACATTTACAGATACAGATGTAGCTGTAAAATGTAAGTTATGAGCTGAGAAAAACACGTCTCAAAGGTAATAAACAACACACACATCTGTCAAAGCACAACAGTGCTAGCCGCGGTAAACACTTATGCTTTTTTTTTGAAGAGCTTATAAACATAAAGCATTCTCATGTTTCAGACAACTTGAGTCCTGCACCTTTCCCACAGAAGATCACTCTGTGTCCTCCGCTAATTTCCATATGCGTTTTATCCATAGAAATGAGTTATTCACTGATGTAAAACGACGTGACTGGCTGATGGTTTCTGTACACAGTGTGCAGATGCAACTAATCCATAATCAAATTCATCATCAATTATTTTCATTATCTATTTTTATCCATTTTATGTATTAGTTATTGCAGCCCTAATTAAAATAAATGAAACAGCAGACAGGAAGAATTATTTCTTTGTGTTTTCTCAGGATCTGGAGTCAGAGAGCTATGCAATGCAAAAAGTGTTGAACTGAAATGAAACGCATTAATTGTACAGAAAATACAAGATTGACAAGATTGTGCATGCAATCTTTTGTTTTTCTCAGCAGAGTTTATAGAGATGATCAGACTGGAAACCAGGATTCTCCTCAACCAGTGAATGATGAACTACAGAGAGTCAAACACAGACACAAAGCCAGCATGAAGAACAAGTATGAGAGATTGTTTGAGGGACTGAAACTCCAAGAGAATGAAACCCTCCTGAACAGGATCTACACACAGCTCTACATCATAGAGGGAGAGAGAGAAGGAGTGAATGAAGAACATGAGGTTTTACAGATGGAGAAAACAGCCAGAACACAACACTCACAAGACACTCCAATCTACTGCAATGACATCTTTAAAGTCTCTCCTGAACCAGGATGCGAGGAGAAAGAGCAGATCAAGACTGTTCTCACTAAAGGCATCGCTGGAATCGGGAAAACCGTCTCTGTGCAGAAGTTCATTCTGGACTGGGCCGAGGGAAAAGACAATCAGGATGTAGATTTCATGTTTGTGCTTCCATTTCGAGAGCTGAACTTGATCCGAGATCATGAGTACAGTCTTCACAGACTTCTGCTGGACTTTCATCCTGAACTTCAAGATCTGGACTCAAAGATTTATGAGGAGTGTAAAGTTGTGTTCATCTTTGATGGTCTGGATGAAAGCAGAATCCCACTGATGTTTTCAGACGCTCAGGAAGTTTCTGATGTGACTGAGACTTCATCAGTGGGTGTGTTGATGTCAAAGCTCATGAAAGGAAATCTGCTTCCCTCGGCTCTCATCTGGATCACCTCCAGACCAGCAGCAGCCAATCAGATCCCCTCCAAATACATCCACCGTCTGACAGAGATTCAGGGATTCAATGAGCCTCAGAAGGAGGAATATTTCAGGAAGAGAATCAGTGACGAGCATCAAGCCAGCAGAATCATCTCACACATCAGAAGAGCAAGAAGCCTCCACATCATGTGCCACATACCCGTCTTCTGCTGGATCTCCTCCACTGTGCTTCAGAAGCTCCTGGAAGAAGATCTGAGTGCAGAAATCCCTCAAACTCTGACTGAAATGTACATCCACTTCCTGCTGATTCAGATCAACATGAGGAATCAGAAGTATGAAGAGAGAGATCCAGAGAAACTCCTGCAGTCCAACACAGAAGTGATTGTGAAACTTGGCGAAGTGGCTTTCCATCAGCTGATGAAGGGCAATGTGATGTTCTACGAGGAGGACCTGATTGAGAGCGGCATAGACGTCACTGACGCCTCATTGTATTCTGGGATTTGCACTGAGATCTTTAAGGAGGAATCTGTGATTCATCAGAGGAAAGTCTACAGCTTCATTCATCTGAGCATTCAGGAGTTTCTCGCTGCTTTCTATGTGTTTTACTCGCATGTGATCAAGAACAAGGAACAACTGCTTGAATTCAGATTTTACCAATTTAAAAAAGTCTATCTTCTCAAGGAACACTTGCAGCTTCTGGATGAATTCAGAATTGTTGAAGAAAGTGATTTTGACTCTGTAAATGGATCTGATGAACTCTCTCTGTATGATCTACTAACATCATCAGTAGATAAAGCCCTTGAGAGTAAGAATGGACGGCTGGATCTGTTCCTGCGGTTCCTGCTGGGCGTCTCACTGGAGTCCAATCAGAGACTCTTACAGGATCTACTGACACACACAGAGAACAGCTCAGAGAGCATCAGAGAAACCACTCAGTACATTAAAGACAAGATCAAAAATCCACTTGGTTTTCATACTCTGTCAGCTGATCAATCCATCAATCTGTTCCTCTGTCTGCTGGAAGTGAAAGATCAGACTCTGTCCAGAGAGATTCAGGAGTTTGTGAAATCAGACAAACACTCAGAGGAGAAACTCTCTCCGTCTCACTGCTCTACAATCTCCTACGTCGTTCAGATCTCAGAGGAGCCGCTGGATGAACTGGACCTCAAGAAATACAACACATCAGCTGAGGGTAGAAGAAGACTGATACCAGCTGTGGTCAACTGCAGAAAAGCTCTGTGAGTGTTTAATCATTAATAGCTAAAGAATCCTTTTTAATAATGCAACTTACATCTTTACAGGGGTCATGACATGGAGTTTTTACATTATTTAATATATTCCCTGAGGTTCACTTATACTAGGGGAGCCAAACTCAGTTCCCTGGAGCCAGGATGATTTAAGGAAAATTGAGTTACATTTAAAATAAAATAAAAATAATAATTTGTTTTCATAAAGTCATAGTCTAAAGGCCTGTATAAAAAGAATATGCTAAATATATTTGACTTAAATAATTAACAGATTAACAAAAGAAAAGACAAAACTGTGTGACAGTATTCTGCTGAGTTTGGTTTATTTTTGTGAAGCGCTCCACAAACAAGTTGACGGGAAGGAAACCGAGACGGCAGAAAACACATCCTGTTTGTTTTATTCATTTTACAAAGCCACAGTGTTCAGTTTTATTGTGATTGTACACAAATGAATTTAAAGGGGGGGTGAAATGCTCATTTTCACTCAATCTCCTGTTAATCTTGAGTACCTATAGAGTAGTATTGCATCCTTCATATCTCCAAAAAGTCTTTAGTTTTATTATATTTATAAAAGAAAGATAGGCTGTAACGAGTCTTTCCGGAAAAAAACGAGCGGCTGGAGGCGTGCCGTGTGGGCGGTGTGCTAAAGCTGTGTGCTAACGCCCCGAGCTAACAACACACAGAGACATTTGAAGCAGTTACTCACCGCCTGCGACCGCGAACCTTTATCGTTGTGACTGCTCGACTGCAAATCCGTCGATCTGGGCTTTGTTTATAAAACAATCATCGTCGAAATGCAGGGAACAAACAGTCTTGCACAAAAACAAACAGTCTCTGAAAAAACAAACTCCATCCACTGGTCTCTTAGCGCTGGGTTCTTTGAGAATCTGTGCAGGGTTGTCTTGCCCTGGCAACCAAAAACCCACTTCTTTGGTGACATTGACCTCCCAAAAGCTGAGCAGAGCGCTTTCTTTACTGCTTTCGCTCTCTTCTCTCTCTGTCTGGTCTACGAGTGCGCGCGCGCCCACGCAGAAGTGCCCTTAGGACCCATATAAGGAAATTCCGCCCCATCTGACGTCACACAGACCCATATTTGAAAAAAAACTTTTCGAAACTTGTGACAAACCGGAAGGACAATTTTTGGCACAGAAATACTCCTTCAAACGTACAATTTAATTTTTGAAACTTTGTCCATGTTTAGCATGGGAATCCAACTCTTTAACAGTGTAAAAAACTCAGTATGCATGAAATAGCATTTCACCCCCCCTTTAAATACTTATCAATTTCAGACAATCCTACTCCTATCTGTATACTTACTGTCAGTTAAAGGTGCTGTAAGTGATGCGACGCGTTTTTTAGGCCATAACATTTTTTGTCACATACAGCAAACATCTCCTCACTATCCGCTAGCTGCCTGTCCCCTGAACACACTGTAAAAAAACGCGGTCTCGCTAGACACCACAGGCTCCACAAACGGCAACAAAAACAAACTGGGCTCACCCGCACCACAAAACATAATAAACAGAGTTCCAGCCAATAACCGACAAGAAGTATTGGAGGGTGGGGTTTGGGGGGTTAGTGCACGTGCACGTGAAGGGGGTGTGTGGAGGAGAGAGAACAGAGAAGCATGAAGAGGGAAGTTTGAATTATGGCCGACACACAACCAAAGAGACGATGTTCCGATGAACAAATTGCAAAGAAGAGGCACAAGGATAAGGAACGCGCAAAGTCCCGAATTTACGAGAACTCCGCCGGCAGAAGGGTTTCCAATCCGACATAGTTGCTCTGTTTTTGCAGAACAGGTAAATCCATTTTTTTTTCTAAACAGACGTTCATGTTCGCCAAACCAAAACAAGGATGTAATTAGCTAGATCTATGCAGTCAGCGTTAACTTTGGTGAATACATCATGTATGTTTCTAGCTGTGATCAATCTCTATTGTAAATGATCAAGCAAATTCACAGTAGGGCGACAATTTGTGTGAACGATTGTTTTCACCCACTGTTTGTTATGAATTTGAATGTTCATTTATAGGCTATTGACAACTTTGACTAAATTTGTTTATGACGCCGCCGTTGTTTATGCTCACTGGGAAACGCGAAGCTAACGTTATCTTGCTATTATTGCGTCCTTGTATGGGAGCTATAGTTATAACCTCAGGTGGCGAAATGATTTTAAGATAATGTTTCTCTTTTTCTGCATTCTGTTCTGCAATATATAAAAGCATTTATCTAACTTGGCGACATTACACATTGAATGAAGTATCAGTAAAACTTAACTTTGTTTGTAGTGACTATTTTGACTTTCCTTTATGTCGGAAGGGAGGGGAGGAGGGAGGAGACGGGATGAGGAGGAGGGAGGGTCTAGCTAGCCTCCGTTTTGTTTGACAACAATTCGAATGTCAACAAGAAGTAACGTCTCCCGGGATCGCTTAGAGCACCTTTAACTGGTTAATTAGTATGGGATAAAATACATGGGGGTGGTGGTGGCGCAATGGATAAGACACATGCCTTTGGTGTGAGAGACCCGGGTTCGAATCCACTGTGAGACACCAATGTGTCCCTGAGCAAGACACTTAACCCCTAGTTGCTCCAGAGGCGTGCGACCTCTGACATAAATAGCAATTGTAAGTCGCTTTGGATAAAAGCGTCAGCTAAATGAATAAATGTAAATGTAAATGTATCCCTATATAGCTAGATCATATTAGTGCATAATCAACTTTGCGTTGCGATTGCGTCAAGGATCAAAAGTGATTAAGAAAAGTGCTGAGCTGTATTTCTGTGCTATCTAGCCTAGTGGTTTAAAGTCAGAGGTGGAAAGTAACTAATTACAAATACTTTCGTTACAGTACTTGAGTAGATTTTTCGATTTTTTTCTACTTTGTTGAGTATAATTAAATTGTGGTACTTTTACTTGAGTTGAATAAAAATAAAGTATTCAACTTCGCTACATTTATTTTTCACCAAAAGTACAAAGTACTTTGACAAAGGTGCCGAGGACGGACAACAGGGCAGACAAACTACTGTGGTGGAGCCCTGCGCATCAGCCAATAACAGACAGATCTGAAGCGCTTCAGCCAATACCTGGCAGGTCTGACTTGGGTGCAAAACCAATCAAAACTTCCAGTTCGACTGGGGGGCGGGGCGTTCAAACCGCGCTTTGACATTCAATCACTGGCGCTCGTGTTTTGAATCAGTATCGCTAACGTTTCAATATTTCAGTGAATGTAAGTGAGCTATGCTCATATTCTGATTTTAAATTTTAATTATTTAGTTGAAGTAAATAAAAAACTCGGCTCATAACATAGACGCAGTTATTGCATGGACAGAGCAAGAACAATGTAAGTGTCTAAAATACATGCACACAGTTCAGTTAAATGGTAAAGCTTACCCTCTTTATGTCACAGCTGTGATTTTGCTTTGGGAATGAGCAATGCTGACGAGCTGTTCTCTTAAGGTTTTTTTCCGGAAGCAAGATGGCGCCAGTGTACCCGGCTTGCCGTCTTTCTCGTCGGTCTCACCTTGTTGTACCTGTGGTACCTGTTGTACCTGTTCGTCTGGCATCAGTACTGTTTGTTTTATGCATGGTGTTGCACTGGGACCATGTAGTCTCAGTGCTGACCTACGATCGTCAAGCCTTGCTCAACATCCAAAGCCGTATGGGAGTTTACCGCGGTTTTTGTCCTGCTCTGCATCCTCGCTGCCGATCCTCGTTCAGTCAACCTGTGGTGGAGTGCGCTCGCTGGCTTCCTTGCTGCGTTCCTGCTCTAAGGAAGCGTCGTAGGAAGAGGGGCAGCCATGGTGGGGTTCGAGTGAGAATCAGACGGGCAATCAAATCTTCGATGGAGTTTCCCTTGGATACCATGAACCTGGAGGGTCTTCATCTGATGCGGCGTTCATGGGAATATAGATATGCTTTTCATCTTCCTGTTTTTCCGGACTCTTCTCACTCATCTATTTGTTCTCCTTCTCCGCAACCACAAGTAACGTTAATGTTACGGATTCGCCGGAGAGGAGTAAACTGTCAAAATCTACGTCAACTGGATTTTGTTCATCTGGATTTGCCTCAGTCATCGCAGCCTCCTTTGAATATGGCCCTAGTTAATGCTAGATCCATATGCAACAAAACTTTTATCCTAAATGACTTTCTAACCAGACATGACCTGGATATTTTATTTCTGACGGAGACCTGGGCCAGCGCCGGCGAGTTGTCTGTCTTCGAGGAACTTTGTCCGCCGAACTGTTGTTTCATTAGTACCCCAAGGTCTGCTGGTAGGGGTGGTGGCGTTGCTATGGTTTTTAAACAATCACTTAAAATTCGTACAGTCTCTGTTCAGAGCTACTCGTCATTTGAAGTACAGTGCGTAGCATTACAGTCTTCTTCGTCTGCTCTGCTCTGCGCTCTCATCTATAGGCCACCTAACTCTGACAGTGCTTTTATAAGTGACTTTTTAGAATTTTTAACTTCTGTTGTTCTGTTGTATGATCGTATGTTATTATTGGGTGATTTTAATATTCATGTTTGCTGCCCCGGTCGTTCCTTGGTTTCTGAGTTCTGTAATGTTTTGGACTCATTTGGATTTATGCAATACATGAATCAACCAACACATGTCCGCGGTCATACACTTGACCTTATTATGTCATATGGGATCCCTGTAGATAATGTATTTATTGAAGATGCTTCCTTCTCTGATCATAAGCCTATTATTTTTACGATTCCTGTTGTGAGTTCAGCCTTGGTTAAGAAGCCTGCAAGCTCTTTTTCTCGCTTTATAAACCCTTGTACCGCCTCTCAGTTTAGTGAGAAATATCTAGCTAATACTATTGAGTCGTCGATCTTGAATGCTGAGTCTTTCTATGGCCCTGACGATATACTTTCTTTGTTTTACGCAGCTTGTTCTGATATTTTAGATTCGATTGCCCCTTTGAAGATGAAACAACCAAAGCAAAAACTTTATTATTGGCTGGATGACAATGCTCGTTCACTCAGACAGGCTTGTCGTAAAGCGGAGAGGAGGTGGAAGCGCGATCGGTTAACAGTGTCATTTGAGATCTTTAAAGAGTGTCTGATTATGTTCCAGAATGCTGCTAAGTTAGCTAGATCAAAATATTTCTCAGAATTAATTGCTAAACACATCCATAAACCTAAGATTTTATTCTCTACAATAAATTCAGTAATTAATCCAAGTTGCCAATTTCACGGGGAAGCCTTGGCAGAAATCTGAGAATTTTTTTACGTTTTTTGCTGATAAAGTGGCATTTATTCGTTCATCCTTCACTTTACATCTTTCAGATCAGTTTGTGAATTCGTTGGCTAGTCCGTTTTTCTTTTATAATTTTCAGCACGTCTCTTTAACAGAACTAAATGACCTGGTTAACAAGATGAAAATAACGACCACACCACTTCATTCCATCAGAGATTTTAAAAGCAGCTTTTCCTATAATCGGCCCCAGTGTTCAAGTGTTGATTAATTCATCTTTGAACACTGGGGTAGTCCCAAATAATTTTAAGCATGCGGTTGTTCAGCCTTTGCTTAAGAAACATGGTTTGGATGAGGGTTGCTTGAATAATTTTCGGCCTGTCTCTAAGTTATCATTTTTATCTAAACTTTTAGAAAAAGTCGTGTTGTCTCAATTGAACCTGTTTTTAAATACAGCCAAGTTATAAGAACCTCTTCAATCTGGTTTTACTGCCCATCATAGCACAGAGTCTGCCTTGCTAAAAGTGCTCAATGACGTTTTAATTGCAGTTGATGCTGGTAAAAATGCTGTATTGATCCTACTTGATCTTACAGCTGCCTTTGATACTGTTGACCATAATATTCTTATTAGGCGTCTAGAGCATTCATTTGGTATTAAGGGTATAGCCTTGAAGTGGTTTAGTTCTTATCTCAGAGACAGGTCCTTTTCTGTGGAGATAGGCAATTTCTCCTCATCTACTACCACTACTTTTAGTGGAGTACCTCAGGGCTCCATCCTGGGTCCGCTTCTTTTTAACTTGTATATGCGTCCACTGGGGGATATTGTTAGGAAGCATAATATTAATTTCCATTTTTATGCTGATGATACACAGCTGTATCTCCCTTTGAAAGCCGGCGAGTCCATTCAGACCTTGATGGATTGTATTCGGGACATTAAGGAATGGTTATCGATTAACTTTCTCCAACTTAATGAGGACAAAACAGAAGTAATTGTCTTTGGCCCACCAAAACTGAGAATTAATCTCACTAAGGAACTGGTTAACCATTTTCCCTCAGTTTCCTCTCATGTCAGGAACCTGGGTGTCATTCTTGACTCTGAATTATGTTTAACCAAACAAATTAATTTGGTTGTAAAAAATAGTTTTTATCAGTTGCGGTTAATTTCCAAACTAAAATCATTTTTGTCATTCTACGATTTGGAGAAGGTTATTCATGCTTTTATTACTTCTCGCCTGGATTACTGTAATTCCTTGTACTTGGGTCTTCCTCAGTCATCACTTGCTCGACTCCAGATGGTCCAAAATGCAGCTGCAAGGCTGTTGACCGGGACAAAGAAATACGATCATATTACCCCAATTTTAGCCTCGCTTCATTGGCTCCCGATCCATTTTAGAATTCAGTTTAAAATTCTGTTGTTTGTTTTTAAAGCTCTTAATGATCAAGCTCCCTTATATATTAGAGATCTTCTTACTCCTCTTGTACACACTAGATCTTTAAGATCTTCAGGCATGGCTCTTTTATCTATCCCTCGCTCTCGTCTAAAATCTAAGGGAGATAGAGCCTTTGCTGTTGCCGCCCCACGTCTATGGAACCAATTGCCTCTGGACATCCGCCTTGCACCTTCAATTGCTATTTTTAAATCTAAATTGAAAACTTATTTTTATTCCCTGGCATTTTAATTATCTCCTGATGCTGTTTCTGTCTGTTCCGTTTGGTTGTTTCTCTGTTTTACTCTATTTGTTTTTACTTTGTTCAGCACTTTGGATAGCACTGCTATGTTTAAATGTGCTATATAAATAAAATTTACTTACTTACTTACTTACTCTTTAACAATACAGTTAAACTAAATGTACAAAGCAAACTTTGTACAAAGCTGGAAAAAAACTCAACTCGATTTATCTGTCAATCAGATGCATGTAAAAGGATAGTTCGTTACTATAGCAACAGTGGGCATTTTCGGTAGAATGAAAAAAAAAAAGAGATAATTTAATTTAACATGTTAACCATACCCCACTTATTTTTTTTATTTCACTTGCACTTTTTTATTCATACTATTGTAAATCTCTCTTTTTTTATTAGACCTCTCACTTAACCTTCTTTGCTTTCAATTATGAAATGAAAACATTCAAAGAATCTTACCTGGACTTACTTTTCAAAATTAGTAAAAAATGGTCCTGCACGCGGGAGTGAACGACATCAGGCTGCGCCAGACGGAGGTTCTGAAGAAAGACTTCAGGAATCTGATCGATACGGTACGCAGCACATCGGCTGAAACAACGATCATAGTGTCAGGACCGCTTCCCACGTACCGACTAGGACATGGAAAGTTTAGTAGATTGTTCGCGCTAAATGAATGGTTAATATCATGGTGCAGTGAGCAGAAACTGCTCATTGTAAATAATTGGAATCTGTTTTGGGAGCGTCCTAGGCTTTTCCGTGCTGATGGCTTACACCCAAGCAGATTCGGAGTGGATCTTTTGTCGGATAACATCTCCAAAATGTTAAATACCATTTGACTAGTAACCAAAAGTCCAAATCATAGTCTCAACTGCACCAATTTAACTGATATAAATACTAGTGTAGAACATTGCATAGAAACTGTGTCTATTCCTTGTTTAGTGAGACCAAATAATAAATCTACTGCAGGATCTAGGAAAAATCTAATTGTTATTAAAACAGAAAATGTTGCTATTAGTAAACAAAAACAATTTCTAAAGCTAGGTCTTCTAAACATTAGATCACTCACAACTAAGGCAGTTACTGTAAATGAAATAGTCACAGATAATAGCTTCAATGTACTTTGCCTCACTGAAACCTGGCTTAAACCAAATGATTATTTTGGTCTAAATGAGTCTACTCCATCTGGATACACCTATAAGCATGAGCCCCGTCTGATTGGTCGTGGCGGCGGTGTTGCAACAATCTATAGAGATATTCTCAATGTTACTCAGAAAACGGGTTATAAGTTTATTTCGTTTGAAGTACTTGTACTAAATGTTACGCTCTTAGATGTTAGAAAAACATCCCTATTTTCTCTAGCCTTGGCTACCGTATATAGACCGCCTGGGCCTTACGCTGATTTCCTAAAAGAGTTTGCAGATTTTCTCTCAGACCTATTAGTCAATGTCGATAAAGCATTAATTGTTGGAGATTTTAACATACACGTAGATAATCCAAATGATGCGTTAGGGGCTGCGTTTACAGATTTATTAAATTCCTTTGGGGTCAAGCAAAACGTCACTGGACCAACTCATCATCTTAATCATACACTCGATTTAATTATATCATATGGAACCGATCCAACCGATATAGATATCATTCCACAAAGTGATGATGTCACTGACCATTACATGGTAACTTGCATATTACGTACTGCTGTAATATGTCATGCGGCGCCGCGTTATCAACCAGGCAGAACAATCCTTCCATCCACCATAGATAATTTCTCAAATTGCTTATCTAATCTGTCTCATCTGCTGCCTGAACCCAAACAAACAGATGAACTAGAAGAACTAACTAGCACTATGAGCACCATTCTCTCTAGAACATTGGATGTTGTTGCACCTATTAAATTAAAAAAGGTCAGAGAGAAAATTATAGCACCATGGTACAACAATACTACGCATGTTCTAAAGAGAGAAACACGTAAATTAGAGCGTAAATGGAAACAAACTAATTTAGAGGTCTTTAGAATCGCGTGGAAAGACAGTATGTCACATTATAAAAAGGCCCTAAAAGCGGCCAGGGCTGAGCACCTCCGCAAACTAATAGAAAATAACCAAAATAATCCAAGGTTTTTATTTAACACCGTGGCTAGACGAACAAATAAACAGACGTCACCCGAACAAAATATCCTGTTACAGTTCAGTAGTAATGATTTCATGAACTTCTTCACTGATAAAATAGAAAGCATCAGAACCACAATTGTAAACGTTCAATCTTCAATCGCGCCTTATAATTCAGCCTCAATTATCGCCCCTCAAGAACAATTACAGTGCTTTACAACTATAGAACAAAAAGAGTTAAATAAACTTATCACTTCATCTAAAACAACAACATGTTTATTAGATCCTATACCAACTAAATTACTGAAAGAAGTGTTACCTATAGTGGAAGAGCCTCTCCTCAATATTATTAACTCGTCTTTATCTTAAGGTCATGTTCCAAGAACATTTAAACTGGCAGTTATAAAACCACTCATTAAGAAACCACAATTAGATCATAATAACCTAGCAAATTATAGACCCATTTCAAATCTTCCATTTATGTCTAAAATATTAGAAAAGTGGTGTCCGCTCAACTGGGCTCTTTCTTGCAAGAAAATTATATCTATGAAAAGTTTCAGTCTGGATTCAGGCCGCATCATAGCACTGAAACTGCGCTCGTTAAAATCACAAATGATCTCAATACTAGTTTTACTTGATCTTAGTGCTGCGTTCGATACTATAGATCACACAATACTCTTAGATCGACTACAAAATTATACTGGTGTTCAAGGACAAGCATTAAGCTGGTTCAAATCATACCTATCTGACCGCTACCATTTCAAGTCAAGTCAAGTCAAGTCAGCTTTATTGTCGATTCTTCACATGTTCCAGACATACAAAGCAATCGAAATTACGTTTCCCTCCATCCCACGGTGAAGACAAAAAACATGTAGTTAAACCTAGACTAGAGTTAAAAAACTAGACATAGCTAAAAACTATATAACTATTCCTATATATAGGCATCTTCTTGACGGCCTGGTGACTGAGGGGAGAGAGTTCAGCATCCTAACAGCCTGGTGGATGAAGCTGTTGTTGAGTCTGGTAGTGCGGGAGTAGAGGCTCCTCTACCTCTTCCCAGATGGCAGGAGGCTGAACAGATTGTGAGCTGGATGACTTTCATCGCTCACAATTGTGGTCGCTTTGCGGATGAGGCGGGTGGAATATATGTCTTTCAGGGAGGTGAGTGGCGCACCAATGATCTTTCCGGCTGTGTTAACTATGCGCTGAAGAGCTTTCCTGTTGTATTCAGTGCAGCTCCCGCCCCACACAGTGATGCAGCTGGAAAGGATGCTCTCAATGGTGCCTCTGTAGAAAGTGCTCATGATGGGTGGTGGAGCACTTGCCCGTCTGAGTCTGCACAGGAAGTAGAGACGCTGCTGAGCCTTCTTTACCAGAGATGCAGTGTTGGTAGTCCAGGAGAGATCTTCACTAATGTGCACCCCCAAGAATTTGGTGCTGCTCACTCTCTCCACATCGGCACCATCGATGGACAGTGGCAGGTGTTCGGTGTGACCTCTCCGGAAGTCAACAATAATCTCTTTGGTTTTTCTGACGTTCAGCAGGAGGTTGTTGTTTCTGCACCACGTGGTCAGAAGGTCTACCTCCATCCTGTAGTGAGTCTCGTCTCCCTTGGTGATGAGACCCACCAGAGTTGTGTCGTCCGCAAACTTAATAATGTGATTAGTGTTATGAGTTGTTGTGCAATCGTGTGTCAGCAGCGTGAAGAGCAGTGGACTGAGCACGCAGCCTTGAGGGGCCCCTGTGCTCAGTGTGATGCTGCTTGAGGTGTTGTTGCCAACACGCACTACTTGAGTCCTCTGACTGAGGAAGTCCAATAGCCAGTTGCAGAGTGAAGTACTTAGTCCTAGTTTGTCAAGTTTGCAGATGAGTTGTTGCGGAATTAATGTGTTAAATGCTGAACTGAAGTCTATGAATAGCATTCTCACGTATGTGTCTTTTTTGTCCAGATGGGTAAGGGCTGGATGAAGGGCAGAGCAGATTGCATCCTCTGTAGATCGTTTCGCTCGGTATGCAAACTGGTGGGGGTCCAGGGTGGGGGGGAGGATGGATTTGATGTGTGACATGACAAGCCGTTCGAAGCACTTCATGATGATGGGTGTCAATGCCACAGGGCGATAGTCATTGAAGCAGGATGGTACAGGTTTCTTTGGCACAGGTATGATGGTGGCGGCTTTGAAGCATGATGGAACTGTGGCTTGCTTCAGGGAAGTGTTGAAGACATCTGTGAAGACCTCCTTCAGCTCCTCTGCGCAGTCCTTCAGTACACGACCCGGAATATTGTCTGGACCTGTTGCTTTGCGGGAGTTGATAGTGGCGAGTGTCCTCTTCACGCTGGCGGTGGAGAGGCACAGGGGCTGATCATGGAGGGGGGAGGGGTCTTCTGTGGCCTTGTGTTGTTTTGTTCTTCAAAGCGTGCGAAGAAACTGTTTAGGCTGTTGAGCAGAGAGGGGTTGCTCTCGCAGCTCTGTGGCGCAGGCCTGTAGTCCGTGATGGCCTGAATGCCCTGCCAGAGGCTCCGTGCGTCTCTGCTGTCTCTGAAGTGAGCGGTTATCTTATGTGTGTGATCCTGTTTTGCTTTCCTGATGCCACGGGACAGGTTGGCTCTCGCTGTTTTCAGTCCAGATTCATCCCCGGCTCTGAAGGCTATGTTTCTAGCTCTCAGCAGCCTGAGGACATCGCCTGTCAGCCATGGCTTCTGGTTAGCCCGAGTGATGATGTTTTTTGTGTGGGTCACATCTTCGATACACTTGGTAATGTAGGAGGTCACAGTGTCTGTATATTTCTCAATGTCTGTCTGGTTGTTGTAGGTGGCTGCGTCTTTGAACATTTCCCAATCTGTTTTTCCAAAGCAGTCTTGAAGAGCCGAAGTTGCTCCCTCTGGCCACACCCTTACCTGTTTCCTAACAGGTTTGATGGCTTTCACTCTCTGTCTGTATGCTGGCATTAACATAACAGTGATGTGGTCAGAGAGTCCGAGGTGGGGGAGGGGAACGGCCTTGTAGGCTCCTTTGTGTGTGGTGTACACTAAGTCCAAGATGTTATTCCCCCTTGTTGGAAAATCAACATGCTGGTGTAATTTTGGAAGGACAGTCTTGAGGTCAGCATGATTAAAATCCCCGGCAAGGATGATGAAACCGTCTGGGTGTGCTGTCTGTTGTTCGCTGATAGCCTGGTACAGTTCATTTAGTGCCTCATTCCTATCGCTGCTGTTGTTAGTGGGAGGTAAATAAACCGCAACTAGCAAGATCGCACTGAGCTCCCGAGGCAAATAGAATGGTCGGCACTTCATGATCATAAACTCCACCAGTGGTGAGCAATGTTTGCACACCACCACAGCGTCTCGGCACCACTCGTTGCGGATATAGACACAGACTCCTCCGCCACGCGTCTTTCCTCCGTCTATGAGGGCCCTGTCTGCCCGGTAGCATGCTAACTGCTCCAGTTGTACAGCAGAGTCGGGAATGTTGTCATTTAGCCAGGTTTCAGTGAATATAAGCACACAGCAGTTACTCACTGTCCGATTCGCTGACATCAGCAGTCGTATGTGATCCATTTTGTTGTCCAGTGATCGTACATTTGCCAGGAGAATAGATGGTATGGCTGGGCGAGTTGGGCTAACCGCTAGCCTGGCCCGGATGCCTCCGCGCTTGCCCCTCTTCTGCTTCCTCGCACACCGCTTCCGATGCCTCCTTTCCAGGGGAGGAGTAGCAGGCGAGTCCGGTGTTATCGTAGGCCGCAGTAGTCTCAACTCTCTTAACTTCTCTGTTGCGTAGTCCAAAACGTTGCAAATCTTGTTTCTGCTGATGTCTAGCAGAGCCTGTCGACTGTCCTTGTGTTTCAGAGACAAACACGTAAAACATTCAGACAAACACTTTTGAAACGAACATATCACCGCACGGTTGGGACAGAGAGCTATTTGTCTATTTAAATGGAGAAAAATCGATCATAACTCCAGTAAACTATGGAGTGCCACAGGAATCTGTGTTGGGCCCTCTATTATTCTCAATATATATGGTGCCACTTGGAAATATTATAAGGAAACATGTAATTAGTTTCCATTGTTAATGCTGATGACACTCAAATATATATTTCATCACGGCCGGATGAAAACGCTAAATTATCCAAATTGACAGAGTGTGTTAAAGATATCAAAGATTGGATGACGTGTAATTTTCTTTTATTAAATCCAGACAAGACAGAGGTAATACTTATCGGTTCAAAAAACCGCCCACAAAACCTCTCACAATACAACTTTAACATCGTAGGATGTCCTGTTACTTTATCCTCTACAGTAAAAGACCTGGGTGTTATACTCGATTGCAACCTGTCTTTTGAAAATCATATTTCATATGTTACAAGAACAGCCTTTTTCCACCTTAGAAACATTGCTAAGCTACGTAATATGCTATCAGTTTCTGATGCTGAAAAGTTAGTTCATGCATTCATGACCTCGAGACTAGATTACTGTAATGCTTTATTAGCTGGTTGTCCTGCATCCTCAATAAACAAGCTACAGTTAGTCCAAAATGCAGCCGCTAGAGTTCTTACTAGATCAAGAAAATATGATCATATAACACCCATTTTATCATCACTGCATTGGTTACCTATAAAGTTCCGTATTAATTACAAGGTATCGCTGCTGACTTATAAAGCCCTAAACGGCTTAGCTCCAGTCTATTTAACGGATCTTCTATCGCCCTATAATCCATCGCGCTCTTTAAGATCACTAAATTCGAGGCTTTTGGTCATACCTAGGATATCCAGATCCACCAAAGGAGGGAGAGCATTTTCACATTTAGCTCCAAAACTCTGGAATAGCCTTCCTGATACTGTTCGTTGCTCAGACTCGCTCTCCCAGTTTAAAACTAGATTAAAGACGCATCTCTTCAGCCAGGCATTCATATAATATTTTTAATCTTAGTTCAAACTACAATCTGGCCTCCAGTTCATAACTGGCCCCCGACTGAGCCTGGGTTCTCCCAAGGTTTTTTTTTCTCCATTAGGTCACCTGATGGAGTTTTAGGGACACCATTAGGTCACTTGATGGAGTTTTCGGTTCCTTGCTACTGTTGCCTTTGGCTTGCTCAGTTGGGGATATTTTGGGGATATTTAACTTAATTTTATCAATCAATAAATTTACACTAGAAACAAACCTTGTTGTGTTATTTTGGTTTAATGCTGTGAAGCTGCTTTGATGCAATCTGTATTGTGAAAAGCGCTATACAAATATACTTGACTTGACTTGACTTGACTTGACTTAATAAAACAAATCGCTCTTGACAACAGGGAAAGCTAGTATGTTTGCTTAGCATACTGTCAAACACTACAATTTATGAGTTTAATATCATGTTTTGCTCCCAAATCACAATACGTCAGTCGTGTTTGAAATTACTTCTGTGGTTTCATGTTGCTTCTTAACACAGAGTGAGAATATATTATTTACTATATTCTACAAGCTATGTTGATTAGCATTGCATTAAAGGGTTAGTTCACCCAAAAATAAAAATTAGCCCATGATTTACTCACCCTCAAATCCTTCTAGGTGTATATGACATTCTTCTTTCAGACGAATACAATCAGAGTTATAACAAAAAAAAAAATGTCCTGGCTCTTCCAAGCTTTATAACGGGAGTGAATGGCTGGAACAAATTTGAAGAAAAAAAAAATTACTCCACACGGCTCCAGTGGGTTAATAAAGCCCTTCTGAAGCGAAGCCATGGGTTTTTGTAATAAAAATAGGCTACCCATATTTATAACTTTATAATCTAAAATAACTAGCTTCCGCCAGACGACCATATGCATACTTCGCAATTCGACTTGCGCCACAAGAATAACCCGTGGCGCATGTATGACGTAGGGTGTAGGAATATCGTAAGCTTAGACGCCCCTCTCGCGGTTTAAACAAATAGGGCTATGCAGCAAACTGAAGCTCCTCTTCTATTATATAAAAATCCTCCAACATTTTTCTTCAAAATTGCTAATTCGCGACCAGGGTTTTGTTTAGCTCTTTCCTCTGAGCTTCCAGAAGGCCTTTATTAACCCCCTGGAGTAAAAATGGAGCACTGTTATCATGGATGGATGCACTTTTTTGGGCTTCAAATTTTCTCCAGCCAATTCACTGCCATTATAAAGCTTAGAAGAGCCAGGACATTTTTTAATATAACTCTGATTGTATTCGTCTGAAAGAAGAATGTCATTTACACCTAGGATGACTTGAGGGTGAGTAAATCATGGGCTAATTTTCCTTTTTGGGTGAACTATCCCTTTAAAGACATTCATCATTCTTATGAAAATACCTGAGATAGCTTGATAACCACAGATACTGTATATTATTGCTATCATCCGTTTGTCTTCATGTAGTCATCAGTCATCATGACTTCATCAGTCAAAACGTCAATATTTGCATGTTATTATATCCATATAAGGCATTTCCTGAAATGTCATAAGTTTAACCCTCTGAGGTCTGAGCTGTTTTCTGGGCCCTGGAGGTGTTCTGACATGCTCTGACATTTGTGTTTTTTTCTGTTACTAGTGACATTTTCATGGCTAAAGTCTAATTACACTGTATTCAGCACAAACTCTGCTACAATAATATATCAGCAGCATGTATGTAAAAGTTTGTAGTTTTGAGATAATGACATTTATGCGTGGTTTGTGAAAATAAAAAAAAAAATTCTCACTGAAATAAGGCCATGAAACCCATACTGATTATTTCTTCACAAGACTTTTGAAAATTGTATGACATAGCCTAGAATATTTGCTCCAAAACTATGTGAAAATCACCCTGACTGCTCATTCAGATAAGACAATATATTGATTTAAAATTTCTAAGACGTGTTTTGTGTGACAAAGCCATATGCGAAGAGGCGTGATCATCTCATGAATATGTAAGCCTTCAACACCTGAGAAAGACAAAGACACTCCCCTAACTGCCCTATTAGGAGCGATCAGGCCCTGTCATTCAGAGCAACCTTGCACAAAGAATGAGGAGATTTAAAAAATAATGGCTTTTAGATTGTTTGGATTTATTTACAACACAACACTATCCAAAAATACAAATGACAAAAGAGCACATTGAAAACAATGATCCAAAGACAGAGACCTTTGTGCCATTCCTAAAAACATTGTACATACCTTTCATTTCCAAGGTGTTTGATTTTCACTTTACCATGTTCATGTACAGAGACTCATGTGAATGTTGAAGTCAGCAGGACTCAGTTGCATCTGGTCCCTGAAAGAAAAAAAAAAAGAAAAAACTGTGAACATACTGATATCAAGAGAAACTATAGGGCTGCACGATTTTGGGAATAGATTTTAGATTTTTCTGGTTAAAATTTCTTTTTAAAATTCACAGAATACACACACACACACACATTTCCAACAATATATAATGAACACCAGGTTTGTTGTGCCTTGTAGGCATAGGCTACGCAGTGCTGCATAAAATAATAATAACAATAAATTAAATCTTCCAAAAGATTTCAAGAACAACTACGCTAGAGAAAAATATATTGATAATCATATGTTACTTCAAATGTTTCCATTCGTTATGATGATATGAAATGAGATAATGGTAAAAACATAAAGCCTAATGTTTGGTGCATTTTTCCTTTGATATGATACATTCAAACGCCATTGCGCTCCAAAATATTAAACATTATGGTTATACATATCTATGTTTGAGCAGATATCCACAAACAGTAATTAACCCTCTGAGGTCGACAAACGCGCCCGCGCGTTTTGCTGGATTTTTTTCAGTTCAGTTCAAAAGAAATTAATTTTGCTCTGTTGACTTTGATATTACAAGCAAGTTTCATACATCAATCGATTCTGTTAAATGTGTATTATTTTTGTGTATACTCACAATAAAAACAAAGTGTTGTGCTTTTTGCCAAATAAAGAAAAATAAACGTGATGCGAGTTCTGCCTTCTCTCTGTCAGTGAAGACCATTCTGAAACGCGTCCGAAAATGAACAATAACTCAACGAATACTGAGTCAAACAGGCATACAGTCACACAGGCATGAAGCTTGAATTCTCTTCTTTAAAATGAGGTAATTTATATAAAAAAAAAATATTCTCATCTTGTGAAATCTGTGTTAAAAGAGAGCGATTCCAGTCGAGCTCATTAGAGCTCATTCAAAGGTAATGTGACTCCGCCCACGGAGAGCGCGCGCTATTCAAACGCAAATTACTGAGGCAAACCTGTGAACGCCCCCCATATCAGCTCGAGGAAACACAAGTTTAATCATATCATTGTAGCCTACGTGTTTACACCATCTGGCAGCGCTGTGAGGAATAATAATAACGGAAAATCTACCTCAGAGTGCGGGTATTGCAGGAGAGAGGATCCGAATATGTAGTAAGTTTTTTTTCCTTCTCAAGTTAATCGCGTTTCTGTGAATGAATGAACGGCAGCCGCAGAGATGCGCGCTGTTTATCACAGCTCGCAAAAAGACAGTTTAAATTTAAATTGCGTCTCTGTGTGAATGAATGATGATGTTTTAGCAAACTGTATTGCTATACTGAGATGAGTAAACTGAAAATTAACATTTATATGCCCTAATATTTCATAAAAACAACGTTACAGTCAGGCGTTTCTGTTTGTGAATGAATGTTTCGGTTTTAGCAAACTGTATTGCTATACTGAGTAAAAATCGACTGAAATGTTGAAATAAAATGTATTTGTATAAGCAACGTATTAAACTGCAAATTAACATTTATATTTCTTATAATAAAAACGAAAGACCTATGTTACAGACATATGAAAGACAACATTTCGTTGATTAGTTTTGGATAGATTATACATTTTTACTGTAAAATATCTGCCAACTCAAATAAGCCAATATTTGTTTGCCAATATTTGCTCATGTTAAATATAGTATGTTTTGTCAAAAATAAAGTAATCAAATAATCAATCAAATCCTTAACTTTGAAATATGTATGATAAAATGTATACTTTAGTTTTTACAAAGAAAGATTACACTTGAATTGTTGTTGTAATTGTAACCTTTTTAATAAAAAAATATATTTACAAGGTAGATGTAAACAAACTTAAAAGGTAATAAGGTAATAAGCCTTTTCTTTAAATAATTTTTATTGTGTTTTATTAATGACAAATTTGGGGAGAGGATAAATATTCCAAAACTGAAAATACAGTATGAGAATTAACTGCACAATTACTAGACATGTTTTCCTTGGATATTATAGGCCAAATTGCAAGCACACTATGTGGAAAAATAAAAAATAATTGAGATGCTTCCAACTGTTGCTCTTGCATTCTTGTGGCTCAGTGACTCACCTGAATGAAAGGGTCATTAAGTATGCAGGCCCCATTGTCTCCTAAGGTGTGAACCACTAAATATGCATGATCGTTGACGCCCACTCCGCATATTGCCTTTCCAAACAGAAAGTGCTTTGCAAAATTCAAATCAATGTATTGTGTTATGTGAATGATAAGGGCAGGATGATTTTCACATCATTTTGAAGAAAAAACACTAGGCAATGACATCTATTAGACAAAAGTCTTATTGGCACATATTTAGTATGTGTTTTATGGCCTTATTTCAGAAACTTTAGTTTTTAGTTTTTTCAATAACCACGCATAAACATTATTCTCTCAAAAATGCAGACATGTACATTCTTGTTGCTCACATATTATGGTAGCCCTGTTTGTGCTAAATAGTGTGTAATTTTTTTTTGCCATTAATATGTTTATAAGCAACTGAAAAAAGCACAAATGTCAGGGCATGTCAGAACATCTCAAGGACCCCAAAAACCCCTCAGACCTCAGAGGGTTAACAGGAAACACGGGTCTAAATAGTATAATATTCACCATATATCTAGCAACAGTTCAACTGCAATGTGAAGTTTATGCAACAATACCATAAACTAATAAGTAAGAATTTCTTACCTTACATCTTTCTTGTCTTCAAATCGCGTTCTTCTTCTTCTTTGGTAAATCCAATGTAAGCTCAGACGTGTCTTCCAAACTCGACGAAAAGCAGAGACTTGGTGTTTTGTGTTTGAGGTAACGAGGGCGTTCGCGTCCCATGTGGAGATTTGCATGTGAATCTCTTTTGCGCGAGTGGGCGTGTCGAATTAAAAAGTAATTAGCAAGCGTTTGAGATACTGGACATCCTGTTGGTTTTATAAAAATTACTTAAACAGAGAATATTTGTTTTCAGTTTGAATCTGATCATTTAAAAGTACACACTTAAATGTGTATAAAGGTATATGGCTCATAAATGTGTGAGAAGTATTCGCTGAGTTTTGTTTCAGTTTATAGACGTGCTCAAGAAAAAAAAGTTCACCGCGACGGAGAGGCAGAACGCACACCCTGTTTATTTTCTTTATTTTACAAAAGCACAATGTTTTGATTTGATTGTAAGTGGACACATACAAAAGTAGAAATATCACAGATTATTTTTTTATATTTCTTTTTTCTGTATAACCATAAATGACGGAGTAATTTAAGTTTATGTTGCTGCTATGTGAAAAAAATCCAGCAAAACGCGTCGGCGCGTTTCTCGACCTCAGAGGGTTAATACTTCTATGAATCTCACTTGTGGACTTTCTGCACGAGGGATGAATCAGTATGCACTGGGCTTCCAGTATGAATTAAACAGATGACATGAGAGTGTTTAGCGCTCTATATCGCCATCATCTCCCCATTTTGGGTAAAAATAGAAAAATAATACCAAAGTACTTTGTAACGTAGTTACTTGAGTAGTTTTTAAGCAAACTACTTATTTACTCTTACTTGAGTCATATTATTTTTCCGTACTTCTACTTGTACTCAAGTAAATTATTACTTAAGTAGCAATACTTTTACTTAAGTACAATTTGTTAGTACTCTTTACACCACTGTTTAAAGTAGAATAAAGTCAAATGCGCATTTAGCCCCGTTTTATAACATATAAGTATTCTTATGAAGTAAAAAAAAAATCCTCTCTCTCTAAATACCCCCAACACGATTGATACTGATAGAATGGTGTAGCAAAGTTAGATGTTGTGGGAAGAAGGAGGCGGGATGATACCCTTGTATCATCAAAAGATGATACAAGCAACAAAACTGATACAACAAGCTTGTTGTATAATCACAGAACTATTGCTAAAGCTAGTGTAGTTTGGCAGGGGAAGCTTACATCCTACAGCAATAGCTCCGACTAGCAGCAACAAAACTGATGCAACAAGCATGTTGTATAACTATAGGACTTGGATATTAAAACTGGTGTAGTCCTTTTGGAGAAGAATACACCCTGTAGCTCTGAGTCCGATGCAATGCGCAGCCAAGCAATGACATACAGTGTGCTTCCTCATTCATGAACATGTATTCTGCCCCCTGTCGTACTGATTCCATCGGCTGTGGGGGTGAAGATGACAACTCCCATGATTCCACACTCCTTCGCAGGATCATCAAGCTACATCAAGCTGCAAAATTAAGAGATGTCTTGCCGATCACAAGTTCAGTATGGTGTACCACAAGGATCAGTACTAGGACCGTTGCTGTTCACTCTGTACATGCTACCCTTAGGAGATATCATTAGGAAGCATGGCATTAGTTTTCACTGTTATGCCGACGATACTCAGCTCTATATTTCTTCACGCCCAGATGAAACTTACCAATTCACAAAATTAACGGAATGCATAGCTGATATAAAAAATTGGATGACTAGTAATTTCCTCCTACTTAATACTGTCTAACACTTGATGGCTGTCTTCGTCGTTGGTTAGGAACCTGGGTGTGCTCTTTGATACCAATCTTTCATTTGAAAGTCACGTGTCTAGTATCTGTAAAACCGCATTTTTCCATATTAAAAATATATCTAAATTACGCCATATGCTCTCATTGACAAATGTGGAACAATTAGTTCATGCGTTCATGACCTCAAGGCTAGATTATTGTAATGCTCTACTGGGTGGTTGCCCTGCACGCTTAATCAACAAACTACAGCTAGTTCAAAATGCAGCAGCTCGGGTTCTTACCAGAACCAGGCAGTATGACCATATTAGCCCGGTTCTGTCAACACTGCATTAGCTGCCTATTAAACATCGCATACATTTTAAAATATTACTGATTACTTACAAAGCACTAAATGGTTTAGCTCCGCA
Organism: Leuciscus idus; assembly: GCA_021554675.1. NCBI lineage: Eukaryota > Metazoa > Chordata > Actinopteri > Cypriniformes > Leuciscidae > Leuciscus > Leuciscus idus. Next base: position 2,254,410 of record CM038623.1, read on the forward strand.
ATACTTGAGCGAGCTCTTAACGCATTATAGTCCTTCACGTCTATTGCGATCTCAAAATTCTGGCCAGTTAATAAAACCTAGAATATCAAAATCGACCGCTGGCGGTAGTTCCTTTTCCTATTTAGCACCAAAACTTTGGAACAGTCTTCCTACCATTGTCCGGGAAGCAGAAACACTCTGTCAGTTCAAAGCCAGATTAAAGACACATCTCTTTGACCTAGCATTCACATAATACATTATAGTCTTCTATAATTCAATGTTAGGCTGCATAGATTAGATCAGCCGGAACTGGGAACACTTCACATAAATCCTAAAATCCCATAAATCCCTACGCTAATTTTAGTGTCTTTGTTTATCCCGAGGTTTTCTCGCAGCCTGCCGTATCCAGGCCGTATCCAGATCTGACGAAGGACCTTCGCATGGACCCGATGATAACGCAGTGCTGAAGTGCCAACTAGTCTCTCCCTATGGAGGATCCCTTTACCACTCTACAGATAAAGTGTTGTTGGGAAATTCGTTTAGCGTACCTACCCCGCGAAACGATTTTATTTTAAATAAAATAAAATTCTGTATCAAAATTTATAAGGAAAGACCAGTAGTTTGTTTAGGCTTGGTTTGTAGGGAATTACAAACCTGCACACATATATTCAAACGCACATAACTATAGAACCAATTCTTAATGCGCATGTGAACGCCATCAGCGTTTATCACAGGTTTGCGTTTAAAGTCTGTAGAGAGAATGGTGTCATCTTAGCTGCCCCTAATTTAATAACAAATGATCGTTGCGACGGAAGCGAATCAATCAAAACTAACATTAGCTGAAAAATAACTTGATTAAAGAACCGCTATAAAGCCAAAACAATCTCTGTTACCATAAATTATACGTTTATCTCTGTAAAGCTGCTTTGAAACAATCTACATTGTTAAAAGCGCTATATAAATGAGGATGACTTGACTTGACAATGTTGTTAGTGTTGAATAACAGACCTCTGCGGTGAACGTACCTACTGTGTATTTTGCACAAGTATGTTACCTATATCTAGATAGCTTTAGCCACAAGCTTGTGGTAACTTTAACACAGCATGTTGCAATAATCAGATAGAATAATAGAATGATACCTGGATAAACTTAGCAAAGCATGTTGGTAATGACACCAGATAAGCCTAAAACACAGGCATGTTCCAAATAACGACTAGCTAAATAGCTTTAAAACAAGCATGTTTTCAATAGCACTAACAGCTTTTAGAGCAAGCAGTTTTCAATAGCAACCAGATAGCCTTGAGAACAAGCATGTTTCAATAACAAGATAGCCTTAGAGCAAGCATATTTCCAACACACTATAGCTTTAAGAACGGCATGTTTACAAGAACTAGAAAGACCAAGCGTGTCAGATACCCGACAGAATCATTTATAATACATTTTTTTAAGCCTAAGCAACACAGATAGCATTAGCAACAAGCATGTTGCCAATACCCTGATAGCTTTTAGCAAAGAGCTTAAAAAGGAAATTAGCTTAGCTTCGTGAAGACTTTCAGAAATTAATGGAGAGTGAATTACGGCCAGCTGCGATGTGGATGCTCTTGATATCCTTCTTCATGTGGTGAGTGCAGATCAAATCTGAACGTGTTCTTGAGTCCTGTGTCAATAATGCAGCAATGCGAGAAGCAATGCAAACTGAAGACACTTCCAAATCAGGCAGCTTAAGATCAATGTGGTGAATTCCCGTGTTCAAGTTCACGAACTTGATGAATGAATCAGAGGTGAAATTCTTATGTGGAACGAATTCCTCTCGCTAAATTCCCGATTGCCCGATTCCTTGTGAGATGATGCAGTTTGCCTGCCGAATTTCGCCATTTAATGCTGATATTTCTGAAGGAGCTTATACTGTATATGTATACAGTGATAGGCGTCGTATTCCTATAGGTAGACGAGGATCAGCTGAGAGTCACTGATGCGAGCTTTACTAACGTAACCTTCCAGAACTGACGCTATGCTTGATTTTTAATGCTGGAGCCTTTCTGGAGTCTGTACAGAGACACAAATGAGTTGTTTAAACAGGAAGCGTCAAAGTAACTGATCGCCAGTGGGCTATAATGCAATGATGTAAAACTATTTGTTGTTGTCTTGGTCTAGAGGCAGTACAAATATAGTTCAATGTGGTTCATTTCCAGATCAGAGTTCATTGCAATGCAAGTTAACCTCTGTTTTAAACTTGCATTTCAGCAGAAGGAACTAGATTGCATTTAGTGTGCACAAACTGTTTTGTGGCTGTTTTCATATTTCATTGAACTGTAGTTGTTGCCATGACAACTGTGTGTCTGTTTCTGTTACCATTTTTCGCCACAGCTGCTGGCACACCAAAATAAATCATATTTGGAGGCAAGGAATTGATCACTCCTTTTACAGCTTTGTTTTTGTAGACAAACCCACGCCTCGAAGAGTAGATCACTTGTTTACTCGGTTTTAGGCTGCGACCATATTAATCTGTATACATTTCAAAACAAATGTCTCTACTCTACACTGAGACAGTGTTTTTGTTCAGCAAAAACAGCTTTTTGAAGATGCTTTTCCAAGTGTTGCTCTTCCATACTCTTCCATGTTGAAAAATATCTTGTAGGGCAGGAAATATGGTAATAATTTGGATTTTGATCTGGCACCATATTATTGAGCTTTTATGTCGTTTTATGCTGGTGCTGTAAAAGGTTTAAGCCTTTTTAGATGATTTAGTGTAGACAGACAATTTTTGGAAACAACTAGTGTGGACTGAGAGCATTTTAAGATGTAAATGCTATTTTTAAATTGTGGCTTTTTCTATTTGACCACTGTAGGACGTACAGTGTATTTTGACTAAAGTAGGATTACTTTACGAATTTTATAATTCATTATATAATATAATGTTACTCTGAGTTGACCCCATCTAGGGGTTGAAGTTGGAGACTCGAGGCCTCTGGGGATAATGGATAATTTTTTTATTATTTTGTATATATTTACTTTTTTGTTATAAATGCTACTTCAGTTTGGAATAGCTAGGCTATGCTATGGACAAGGAAATCCTATGGTCAGTGAGTGTCAAGCTGTTCATCCACCAATATGGACTACTTCTCCACAACGACCACATATTTCACAATATTTGACTATTTTATCTTTGTATTGCCAATTATTTATCTTTTTTTTCTCGTTTTTAAGGTGCTACTGCTGCCCCTTTAAAGAAAAGCACCCTGAACCCCAACTTATTGTGCTGTATTTACTCTCTTCTAGTCTTGTTGGCTGTAATCTCACTGGTCAGGATTGTGAAATTGTGTCATCAGCGCTACAATCCTCAAACAGTGTCCTGAGAGAGCTGGATCTGAGTAAAAATGCCCTGCAGGATTCAGGAGTGAAGATGCTCTCTGATGGACTGAAAAGCCCACACTGTAAGCTGCAGATACTGAGGTATTTAAGAACATAATATGAGAGATTATTTACAGTCTGACGGTCAACATATTGATGTGTGTTTGTAGATGATCTGACTGTGTGTGTCTGTAGGCTGTCTCGCTGTATGGTGACAGAGGAAGGCTGTGGTTATGTGTCTCCAGCTCTGAGTTCAAACCCCTCACACCTGAGAGAGCTGGATCTGAGTAACAATGACCTGCAGGATTCAGGAGTGAAGATTATTTCTGAAGGACTGAATAGGCCAAACTGTCAGCTGCAGATTCTGAGGCATTTAAGAACATATAAGAGATAATTTACAGTCTGCCGGTCATAATGTCGATGTGTGTTTGTAGATGGTCTGACTGTGTGTGTCTGTAGGTTGTCTGGCTGTATGGTGACAGAGGAAGGCTGTGGTTACGTGTGTTCAGCTCTGAGTTCAAACCCCTCACACCTGAGAGAGCTGGACCTGACGAACAATGACCTGCAGGATTCAGGAGTGAAGATTATTTCTGAAGGACTGAAGAGGCCAAACTGTCAGCTGCAGATACTGAGGTATTTAAGAATATATAAGAGATTTACCACACCAACACAGAAATATACAAAGGGACAGGTGCTAGCTGTTGGAGATTATGTGGGAAAAGGGAATCTAACCATTATCATATTTTTGGGGAGTGTCAGAAATTAACCCAGTTTTGGCAAAGGATTTAAGGAAATTTGGAAGCTGTTTCCGAGGTGATGATTCATTTCAAGTGTGAATGTTTATATCTGGCTAATAGTTATTTTGATAGGTGGAATAACATTGATAAGAAACTGATGTTAATTCTTCTGGCAGCCGGTAAAAAAGTAATTACAAAGAAATGGCTAAAACCAGAGCCCCTTACAGTTGATGATTGGATTGACATATTTCACTATATATTTATATGTGATGGAAAAGCTAACCCAGATAGAATACATTTATTCAATATGGAAAAAAAATTACCGATTATATAAAACCAATTCGCACGGACTTTTCTTGAAGCATAAATGGTCTGTGAGGTAATTGTTTTTTTTAAAAGAATTATAAGTAATAGCTCCCCTTGTTCTTGTACATAGTGTTCTTGTACATATCCATGACCATTGGCAGACATATGATGGGTTATAATGCTCTGGTTTGACGTGTATGTTTTTGTTTTATTGTAAAGAAGAATTTCTGTCTTGATAAATGTATATATTTGTCTGCTGAAATTGAAATAAGTACATATAAGAGACTTTTTACAGTCTGCTAGTCATGTGTGTTTTTGTAGATGATCTGACTGTGTGTCTTTAGGTTGTCTGGCTGTATGGTGACAGAGGAAGGCTGTGGTTATGTGTCTTCAGCTCTGAGTTTAAACCCATCACACCTGAGAGAGCTGGATATGAGCTACAATCACCCAGGAGAATCAGGAGTCAAGCTGCTCTCTGACAAACAGATGGATCCAAACTGCTCACTGCAGATACTCAAGTATGTGGGACAATAAGAGGCCCGGTTTACACCTGGTATTATGATTATGATATGATGGTGATCTGACCACGAGTCTGTTACTCTCATTCGGATGTAGAGCAATAAACTCTCATAGAATGTATTTATTACCAATATATTGAATAGGGCTGTCAAGAAGTTAAATTTTTTAATCAAATTAATTACATGATGTGGCGATTTAATTAATTTATTAATTACACGCACATCAAATTTGGCTGAGAAATTACCCCCAAAAGATCATTTAAAGTCACTGTGTAAAGCATCAAATAGATATGTGACCGATCACAGAAAGTAGGGACACAAGTCGGATCTGGGGCATTTTGAGTTATTCACAGATTCTGAAAGTGTAGTCTCCAAGCTTTCCAACGATGTGTAACACATGTAAATCTGATAATATTTGGAGAAGTTATGGCCATGTGAAGGTAGGCACTCAAAAAAGCTAAAAGGGGAGAAAATGGCCTCGAAAGATTGTGAAGTTCTCACCTCTCTCTGCTGCTGGGAGTGACAATAGGGCTCATTTACATCTCATTTAGATACGCCACACCCCCTGTAAAGCACAGGGGGGAGCAGAAAGGTCAGGAAAATGTGCCATCAAAGAAAAAAAAAAAAAGTTTGCTAACAGGTAATATATAAATAAATGTCTCTTAGCATCTACCGATAAAACTGTATAGGCAACTCTGGTGTACACTGAATAAAAAAAAAAGATAAACTCTAGACAACGTTCAAATCAAAAACAGGATGTGCTATGTGATATATATATATATATATATATATATATATATATATGAGTAGGCTATGAATCCAAGTATGAATCAGAATAGATTTTATTGCCATTGTCAATGAAAGGTTTCACAGACTAGGAATTTTCTTCGCTGTAGCCTACTCGTGCAACATGAAACAAACTTTTTCTAATGATAAATAATAAACTATGGAAATAGGCATAGGCGTAATTTGTGGGTGGGACGGATGGGACATGTTCCCACCACTTTTTAAAACATCTCGCGACACGAATGTACCAATTCTACAAATAAATAAAACATCTCCAGTTAACTGGCAGAGAATTCATTTCGTTCGTTTTTTAAATAAGATACTAGCGCTGAAATGTGTGTTTTTTTAATCAAGTGATCAAAGTGCTTGTTGCCGCTGCGATCAGTGGCGCAGATACGGTGTGTGTTTTTTCGTGTGGCTCGCGCACACACCGCACTGTCTTCACTCGACACGCGCTTCAATCCGTTGCGTTGCGGATACTCTCTATTCGTTCTGTTGACATCACAAAACATAATGCAAACGTTTGCGTGTCCCTGCTTGATATACAACCACTGATGAACATAATCGTTTTGATGAGAGAAAAAAAACTATACGAGAAAAAAAACCTATACGACGGCGGATTCGAACTCAGACCCTCTGATACGGCTGGCGAAAGCTCTACCACTGGACCATTACGATGCACGTTGGATAATTAGGCGGATCTATGTATTGGCACTGACAACATGTATTAGGCTACATCTCATTAAAACGACAAATTAAACCCCATGTAACCTACTATTTAAATTGATTGCTGGACATCGTAATGTTATTGGCGTCCATCTTCATTGAATTTTGAAATCAGATAGAGCCGGCCAGAGCGCTGCATAATAAGTAGCCACGCCGGCTTATTCAGTATGGAAATACACACAGACGACACGCCCCTACTGCGTGCTAGAATCTCCGAAAAACAAGCCGATTTCAAACTCAAAATGTACGCTTTTAAATATACCAATACTGCTATCTCAAACATGGAGAGGCTTCTTCGTGATCTCAACTAACAGATTCTGCAAAAAAACGAAAATCACCAATTTTGAAAAAAAAACCGCCTCTTTCTCATTTTGCTTGAAAGTTGTGCTGCCGACTTGTGTCCCTGGTTTCCGTGACGGGTCACATAGTACAAAAAGTAGCTTCAGAAAGAAATATTTGATTCAGCATAGAATTTATTACACATATATTTTTTAATCATGAGGTTGAATAAATGACTGAATTTTAAAAGGCACCCATTATGCAAAATTCACTTTTACATGGTGTTTGAACATAATTGTGTGTTGGCAGTGTGTGAGCAAAACTACCCTAGAATGATAAAAATCCACCCAGTGTTTTTTTTTTACAATCTCAATAAATCATAAGCACTGTCTCAGAATGAGCTGTTCTCAGATTGGGCTCATTGTGACGTAGAATTGCGCATAGGCCCCTCCCACGACCGTTGAGTGACAGTTCAGTTTGAGCATAGACCCGCCCTGAGTGAGCTGGACACAGAGTCCGCCATTGTTCGACGCTTGAGCAGCTGTAGACAAGAATGTCTCCTAAGCGATTGAGGTGTTTTGTTGTTGGATGTAAGAATGAACATAGCAGTCTTCATTTACTCTCGTTGTTACTCGAGGATGGATCTGTACTGTTTGTGATCCAGCTTACAGTCTCCGGAGCGACAGGCCTAACGTGACTGACCACGGCAGAGATGAAAGTCAGAGCGCGCACTTTATCACAGCTCATCGAGTCATTTTACGGATATACGGTTTACCAGTTTATTAAGCACCCACTGAAAAGGTGTGTATATTTGTTTACTGTTAGTTGTAAGGAGTGTTTTGTGTACTTTGCGCTGTGTATGTTGATGATAATGAAAGGGAGAGAGAGTTTATGGATAAGACTTTAATGTGCACTTCTTATACTGTGTTTATTCAGCTCTTACAGTGATTCTCTGGTGTAAAACTAAGGCTTCATCTTTTGTGTGATGTACAATAAACTTAACTGAACTCATCAGTATATTTTGGTTATCATTCGGACAGGGTCTGCCACAGCTTGTATTAATAGTGGATTAAAGCAGATGACAAATAAGTTAATCGTAATTAAATCAAACTATACCTTTTCTCAATCTCAATACAGCATATATTCTCTGGCTCTGTGGGCATTATTGTCCGACTCCGAGTCGAAAAGATCACCGCAACTGAGAGTTTCTGTTCTGATATTATCAGTCCTGACTCTGAGCGCGAGCTCGTGAGGCTCCGCCCCCTGTGCGTGGAACCACACCTCATTATCATTTAAAGGAGACACACTAAAACAGCGCGTTTTTCTGAGCCCCAAAAAATGACAATTTAAACATGCTGTAAAAAATTATCTGTTGGGTATTTTGAGCTAAAACTTCACATACACACTCTGGGGACATCAGAGACTTATTTTACATCTTGTGAAAAGAGTCATAATAGTTGCCCTTTACTTTTTGGATGAACTATACCTTTAATGTTGTAATACTGTACACCCAAAGTGCTTTACAATCATATCAGGTAATCTCTCCTCAACCACCACCAGTGTGCAGCATCCACTGAGATGATGCTGTAAGTCTATTGGTCCAATGAGGGTTTCCAATAATACGGGGAAGGTTTCTCTGCGTATTACTTGTCTTTCCTTTTCGAAACACAACAAGATTAAATGCAATTTATTTTCTCACATTTATTGACTCGTTATTTCATCTGACTCCATAAATGAAAAAGATTTTAATGATGTCTGTGCATCATTAAAGGGATACTTCAGGATTTAGCATTAAGCTTTGTATTAGTAGAAAACCTGTAGTATTTTCGAATTACCATGCTTTCCACACTCATGTCCCCCTGAGACGAGAGATTTATGTATTTTTTGTCTGGAAAAAATCCTCCGATGACGCAAAAATCGTCATTTTGCGTCATCTGAGGATTTTCTGGCCAGAGGCTAAAGACTACAGCCAGTAGGAGGCGCTGTTCCGCATATTTTCAACCCGCCCATAGAGGGTGGGATCTCACTCACAGAATGTACACACAGTGTCAGCTTTGGAAGCTAAGCTAGCAGGCTCTTGTTCTGTGGAGAAAACTGAGTAGTAGGAGAAAGCTGAATAGTAAGGGTTACCATCCTCCTTTTCCCGGACTTGTCCGGCGGGCGAGATCGTTCAAAATGTCCGGGATTCAGCTTTTGTGTTCTGCGGTTGCCATTCATCGTTTACATGCACACCTTTTGTTTCAATCTAGCTGAATTCATTCCGATTGGTGAGTCTGAATGTAGTGTTTACATGAACGCTAAACAAGTGATCGGTTGATGTGCGTTTTACCATTGCTAAGAAAATTCCCGCTCCTCCGTGAGAGATGCGAGACCCTGCGCGTCTCAGTAATGACGCCACCGGCCTCGCGCCGTTCTCCCGCGGCCGTCAGCCTCGTCCTGCTCGCCCACTGTCTATGTGCTCGCGGACATTTTGGGCTATCTCGAAATCACGGGCAAACTCGTCACGGAGACTCACTAAGTTAGTAGCCTAACCTTCTTGTTGTTTTCAACTGCGCTCTCTAACCGGTAGGCGTAGCCTCCTAGGGCAGCGAAGCAAGTGCATTCTGGGAGTTGTTGTCTTTCATCCACATAAGCCAAAAATACATTTTCTGGCTTTTCTCAGTCTAGAAAGCTCCGAATTCAAAAAAATGTTCACATTTCTTCTACATAAATGACCTATTTTAAATACACATTCATCTTTCCGGAGGTGAAGTATCCCTTTAAACGTGAACGAATATTTGATTATTCTTTTAAACTCTGATTATATTTCACCCGCTTAGATCAGGAAACTATATCACTCTGAGGTACCTTATTCTCGCAAGGCCTCACGGCACAATTATGCCAGTCCCGATCATCAGAACGGAGGTAATTGGCCTAAATATCTGGGATTTGCCATATTCACACGTGCACAATCAAAGATATGTAATATAACCCCCTTGGAGTACCCCCCTCTGTAACTTAATTCAATCGTTTTACTTTAGTAGAGGTCTTGATTACCATTGAAATACGTTAGTCGATCAACTTTACTTTTCTTAAAATGGCTTTTGCTTGGCCAAGCTCGTGGCATTCCACGTACACTTATCTAAAGTAACATTAAATTAGAACAGAGGTAATTAGACGCACCCAAATCTAGGTTGATCAAACAGCATTTGCTGATTCTAGATGGAAATAACTCGTCTCTGCATCCAAGTACACTTGAATTTGATGCCAGATATTAGCCGTCGCTAATCTGACGCAAAACTTGTCGAAATATACAAATCCGATAATCTACTTGGGAAAAGTCTCAAAAGTCAGTCAGAATAAAATCAAACGTTTACAATTTATTGACCAGGTAATGAAGCAATAATTCAAAATCCAATTCATAAGAATAAAATGATCAGTTAAGCATATCATAACAACAATTCAGAAATAGAGGAATTTGTAGAAATTATTACCTGGCAAGAAAATTTTGGCAAGACCATTTTACCAGGTGCACTGAGACACTTTAAATGATATCAAACATGCATAGTTACTACTTGTACATACTTAACATTGCATAGGTTTTCAGTGTATTTTAGGTGAGGAGGAGGGGGATGAAGGGGAGATAGTGTGTGTGAAGTGTGAGCTGCACTGTGCTGCGTCTAGGAAGTGCCTGGTACATATGCAGGAGATAGTTTAAGTGTTAATTCTCAGGAGGGCCTTTTGTTTCATCGAGGGGTCAACCAGACATACTGGCACCAGCCTTACAATGCGACGGCAGCCACAGAACAACGGCACTAGTGCGCTCACCACACACCAGATATAGGTGGAGAGGAGAGAGAGTGATAGAGCCAATTCAGTGGATGGGGATTTTTAGGAGGCCATGATAGGTAAGGGCCAATGGGTGGAATGTGGCCAGGACACCGGGGTTACACCCCCCCTCTTTACGAGAAGTGCCATGGGATTTTTAATGACCACAGAGAGTCAGGACCTCGGTTTAATGTCTCATCCAAAGGACGGTGCTCTTTTGACAGTATAGTGTCCCCGTCACTATACTGGGGCGTTAGGACCCACCCAGACCACAAGGTGAGCACCCCCTACTGGCCTCACTAACACCTCCTCCAGCAGCAACCTGATTTTCTCAGGAGGTCTCCTATCCAGGTACTGACCAGGCTCAGCCCTGCTTAGCTTCAGTGGGCAACCAGTCTTAAATGGTTTGCCCTGTGGCCAAATAGTGGTTTCGCGGACACTGCATTTTTATGGAGAGATCAATAACCGAGATGCAGCCATATCACCTTGTAGCCCAAGACTGGTTGAATACAAAAAACGAAGAGGAATAGTTCCAGAAGGTAAATCCCAAAAGTTCACAATGCCAATCCAGAAGCCATTCAAACAAGTTCAGAAATATCTGTAAGTAACTCAAAAAATTTCAAAGAGCAAATGTCAATAAAACAAAACAAAGGAACACCAGGCACACAAAGTAGATTTTAGATAAATCCAAAATGCACAGCAAAAGAATGATCTAGACCGGAAACACTGAGCAAAGAACTCAGGAGAAGGGAGACTTAAATACACAAACAGGGAACAAGGAACAGGAGACAACAATATGACATGATGACAGAGACTGACAACCTAATGGTGCCTCTAGTGGACAAAAATAAGTCTATAACCCTGGCACATTTATATTCTAAAACAGCTGTCAAATATGAAATGTTTAGTTTAGCTACTTACACTACCAGTCAAAAGTTATGGATCAGGAAGATTTATAATGTTTTTAAAAAAGTCTCTTCTGCTCACCAAGGCTGCATTTATTTGTTTAAATTTGTTAATTTTGTAAATTTGTTTCATTTATGTGATGATTTGATGCTCAAAAAACATTAATTATTATTATCAATGCTGAAAACAATTTCTTTTTCAGGTTTCTTTGATGAATAAAAGTATTGATTTATTTTATTTCTTTCCCCAAAAAATAAAATAAAAATTCTTACTGACCCCAAACTTTTGAAGGGTAATGTTTAATGTTACAAAAGCTTTCTATTTCAGATAAATGCTGTTCATCAAAGAATCCTGAAATAAAAATGTAAATAACTGTTTTCAACATTGCTAATAATCATAAATGTTTCTTGATCATCAAATCATCATATTAGAATGATTTCTGAAGGATCATGTGACACTGAAGACTGGAGTAATGATGCTGAAAATTGAGCTTTGATCATAGGAATAAATTACCGTATTTTCCGAGTCACACTTTTTTTCATAGTTTGGCTGGTCTTGCGACTTATAATCAGGTGCGACTTATATATCAAAATTAATTCAGACTGAGATGAACCAAGAGAAAACATTACCGTCTACAGCCGCGAGAGGGCGCTCTAGTTGGCGGAGTTGTTCAGAAGCGAGTCAAGCGACACCAAGGATGAAGAAAATTCAATGGATTCAGTGATGTGGAATGAGATCGCGGGGGCTTAGTGAACTTGTTTACTGGTAACTTGCTTGTTGGACTCGCTGGCTTATGTTAATTTAGCCTATTCAGCCATGTTCTTCTTGCTATTTTGTAGCTGAATAACTGATAATGTGTTGCGTTAACACACCGGACACCTACTCACCCTGTTGTTCTGTGTGCTACTGTGTAGTTGAATAACTTGCCTTTCCAGATTAAATGTCTGTTCTTGGTCTTGGATTTTGTGAAATAAATTTCTAAATAAATGCGACTTATAGTCCAGTGTGACTTATATATGTTTTTTTCCTCTTCATGACGCATTTTTTGACTGATGCGACTTATACTTCGGAGCTACTTATAGTCCGGAAAATACAGTACACTTTACTATATATTCACATAGAAAAAAACCCAGCTGATTTAAGGCCCATTCACACCAAGCACGATAACTATAAAGATAACGATAAAGATAACTATATATGCGTCCACACCAACGACCGATAACGGTCTTTTTATTCTAAGCACCCGCACTGCGGTTTCAAAGTAGCGAAAATGGATGACCTGCTGCTGCTTTACGTTACAAAAAAATATCAAAAGAAAAACAGGCGCTTTTGGGTACACGATATCCTTAAAAGACGAGAGGAGTTGGGAGAATCCGTCACTCTGATTAGAGAGTTGTCGTCTTTTGAAGACAAATTTTATTCATATTTTCGAATGAATCAACAACAGTTTGAAGACATCCTGGACATCGTGAAAGAGGACATCAGCAAGAGCCAAACAAATTTCAGAAATCCGATCAGCGCCAGAGACCGTTTGGCAGTATGTCTTAGGTAATATACATAGCCTGCCCTATAGTATATAGCCACTGACTAATTAGGAAATGCTATCCAACAAACTTTTGGATAAATTTCATAAGTTAGGCTACAAAAAAAAGAAAGAAAGATGAGACAAAGGAGCAACATGTTGGCTACAGTAATGCTATTTGCACATAGTAGTTTAAATAGTGATAATAATAGTATTAATAATAATAGCAGCCTTATATTAAAAGCAGTAGTAGGCTATGAAGTTCATATAGTTTACATACACCTTTCAGAATGTGCAAAATTTTAGTAATTTTAGCAAAATAATAAGAAATATTAAAATATAAAGTTTTTAGCACCAGTCTGATTAAACTGTTTTACATAACAGATGTTTATATATATATATTATATGGGACCCATACAATTGCAAAGGGTGAAAACGTTCACTGATGCTTTGAAAAAAAGCTATCATTTTGTGTTGTGGACTATATGTTGTGTGAAACAGTTTCACCAGAGTAGTAAATAAAATGCAAAATGTATTATCCTCTCATTTTGCTAAAATTATTAATATTTTGCAGATTATTTAAGGTGTATGTAAACATTTGACCAACAACTTTAGTTCATAAATTGCCATTGTTTTTGTTTTGTTTTTTTAGATACTTAGCTACAGGAGATTCATACAAAACAATATACCTAAACTATCGTCTTGGAAAATCAACTGTAGCAACAATAATCCCGGAGGTGGAAAATCAACTGTAGCAACAATAATCCCGGAGGTGTGTGACACAATTTGGCAAAAACTGCAGCCTCTGTACATGCCCATACCAAATGAAGATGCTTGGACAAAAATTGCAGATGGATTTCAGGAGAGATGGCAGTTCCCAAACTGCATTGGAGCTCTGGATGGAAAGCATGTGGTCATCCAGGCGCCATCAAACTCTGGATCCACCTTTTATAATTACAAAGGTGGTTTTTCTATTGTTTTGATGGCCCTGGTTGACCACAGGTATTGCTTTACTATAATAGATGTTGGTGGCCATGGCTCCAACAGTGATGGGGGCATCTTTGCTCAAAGTGCTTTAGGGAAAGCAATAAAAAGTGACAACTTGGCAATCCCTCAACCAAGACCACTGCCTGGATTCTCACAACCAATACCCCATGTGATTGTGGCTGATGCGGCCTTCCCACTGTCACAGAATGTAATGCGTCCCTTCCCTGGAAAGGACCTAGACGAGGCTAGACGAATTTATAATTATAGGCTATCAAGGGCCAGGAGGGTGGTGGAGAACTCATTCGGGATCCTTGCATCCAAGTGGGAGGTGTACCAAAGGAGGATCAAGCTGCAGCCCCAAAATGTGGACAAAGTTATAAAGGCCACTTGTGTCCTGCATAACTACATAATCAAAACCACAGACCCATCAAATCAACACCAAGCACCAGAGTGTTTGGCAGAATCCAGTAGCAGTGGAGCTGTACAGAATCTACAGCAGTGTGGAAATCATCCATCAAAGGAAGCATTTCTGATAAGGGAGGCCTACAAGGACTATTTTATGTCCACTACTGGAGCAGTCCCATGGCAGCAGAATGCTTGCTTTGGAGTGTCTCAATAGGGAATTGAACTGCAGTTAGCAGTAGCACAACTATGTCATTCTATTTTGTTCATGATATTTATGAAGTAATTTAAAAACACAATGTACTCAACACTACAATATTATTTGACTAGAATGACTAAAAAAAGCTTACCACATACATTGACTCATTTATTCCTTAAACAATCACAACATTTAAAGACATTTTATCTGCACATTTTAAAGTTACGTTGTAACAGTATGTGGAAGACTATAAATATGTGTACTCAAGTTCACTGGCTGAAGAGGATCCACTAGCTTCATACATTGACTCCATTTCTGCCATATGGACTAGCTCATGAATCTTAAATTTTAGCTTAGCTTTTGTGTGATCTGGCATCTTTCTCATGGAGGCAGCCATTGACTTAAAAAATGCATCTAGCTCATCCTCCTGATGCTGTTTCCTGCTACCCAAATACTCCATTATTGCAGCATCAACTGCAGATGGAGCACAAATGCCACTTCTTTTGGGTGCAGAATTGGATTTATTCCCTGGTTCTGCCCTCTTCTGCCCTTTCGACTCGAGCTGTCTCTCATCTGCATCCTTTTCCTCCTCTGCTTCATCTGGTAGATTACTGGATGTTCTATTAAAACAATTTTATGTGGCCTGCATTAGAATTCATATGAGATTTTAAAATAGTTAGATAATAAATTAACTCATTATGAGTGTAAAGCAAAAGTAAAGTTCTGATTATTGATAATTAACTTACTCCCTGAACTGAAGGTGTGGAATCATAAATTCCTGGATCCCTGCATATTTGTACAGCTTCTGAAATTTAGCTGGGTCTCCACTTTTGGTGGCTGCTTTTTTTCTACTTAGGTGATAGGCATCTCGGATGTTAATCCACTTCTTCCTATCACTATCCCCTATAAATAAATAAATAATATATACACACACACACACACACACATTTTGAACATAAAATGAGAAAAACGTACTACAATAGCTTTAATGATATTGACTGATGTTATAGATTACATTTTATTATAATTGTTGTTTACAACATGTCATTGAATATGTTTTTGCTGTTCTTATTGCATTTACATGTCTTTGCCAGCAGATGTCCTCAGCCAGCATGCTATGTTCCGAGCGCATCTAAACAGTGAATCTAGCAAGTCTAGTGTAATCGATCTAATCTAACATTGAATTTAGCTGACGAAGTCAATGATGGGATAAAAACATCGCCTAGTCAACACCTTTATGACAACGCCTTTTTCACTGCAACTTCAGCAATGTTGTCAAAACTAGCGCTGGATAGCCTACCTGAGGTAATTTTGTTACACTATGCTAAACTGCATAATATCTCATCGTTAATACTTCTCACCATTTATTCCCAGGATACGACCGATTGCTTTCCATATATCCATCTTTTTTAACGTATCCTTGAAAAGGGGGTTTGACTTGTCAAACAGTAGAGGATTTTTTTGTACCTCGACGATTAACTTCTCTGCAATGTCATCTGCCATTTTAAATGCGCGAGACCTTTAAATTAGAATGGATTCTGATTGGCTGTCAGTGTTTTATCGTTGGACAGCTGGAAAAAAAAATCGTTCTGAAAGTGATCCCAACGATATCGTTCCTCATATCTTTATCGTTATAGTTGTGGTGTGAACTCTGTTATTCTTTAATATGGAGAACGATTTTTTTAATTATATCTTTATCGTTATCTTTATAGTTATCGTGCTTGGTGTGAACGGGCCTTTACACTGGAATAATATTTCACAATATTACTGTTTTTTGTTGTTGTTGTTGTTGGTGGTATTTTTAATAAAATAAATGCAGAGTTGGTGAACAGAAGAGACTCATTTTAAAAACATTAAGAAATCATACGGATCTGTTGTAGTTTAATTCTTTTCAGGGAAATGACTTCAGAGATTTTTGATGCCAGAAATATTAGACTTTATTAACAAACAAAGCCGAGTGCCCTTCTGCAGAAAGTACAGCAATGTCCAGCTTCTACATATATACCTGAATCCTTGTCCCAAAGATGGTAATACATTCTGTCGGATTCAGTAGCAAGTGAATACTGGTGTTTATTAACACAAAGAAGTATGGAGGTAGTGCAGGTCCAAAGAGAGGCAGGCAGAAGAAATCCAGGCTCGGCAACGCAGGACTCAGTGGGCAGACGGCGAAACGGGAAACCAGCAAACGGTCCTCTGAACAGGGCAGAAATCCACAGTACAGGAAACAGGAACTGGAGCGAGGAGAAATGACGGTGAGCAAAACCGGAGAACCTCCACAACCATCTGACAAAGACAAGACGAGGTGACACAATATATAGGACATTCTCATTCAAAACAGCTGGCGCTGATCAGCTCATCAGTGGAAATAACGAGCCGTGCTGATGAGCCGCACCCATTCATACAACGCGCACACACATAGCGAGGGCGAGTCAATGAATCCATGAACTGTGACAGTACCAGCCTGCCTGGAGTTCAATCTTTTGGCGGTTCTGATATATTCCAGGTTCTTGTGATCGGTCCAGACGATAAAAGGTACCCCCGACCCCTCTAACCAATGACGCCATTCTTCCAACACTAACTTGACTGCCAACAACTCTCTGTTACCAATGTCGTAGTTACGTTCGGCAGGCGATAAATGACGGGACAAAAACGCGCAGGGATGCAACTTGTCGTCTGTGGGAGAACGCTGGGACAGCACTGCTCCTACCCCCACCTCTGACGCATCGACCTCCACCACAAACTGACGTGATGGATCAGGGGCTATAAGGATGGGGGCTGAAACGAAGCGGTCTTTCAGTTTGGCAAACACAGTCTCAGCTGTGTCTGACCACCTGAACGTAGTTCTGGGGGAGGTCAAGGCAGTCAGAGGCGTGGCTAGTTGGCTGAAGTTGCGAATAAAACGCCGGTAGAAGTTGGCGAACCCCAGAAACCTCTGTAGGGCCTTACGTGAATCTGGGCTTGGCCACTCCACCACAGCCTTAACCTTCTCAGGATCCACACGTATTCCCTCAGACGAAATAATGTACCCTAGGAAAGGAACAGACTGTGCATGAAAAGCGCATTTCTCCGCCTTGACAAAAAGCCCATTCTCTAGCAACCTCTGAAGCACTCGTCTGACGTGTTGAACGTGCTCCTGGAGAGACGAAGAAAAAATCAATATGTCATCCAGGTAAACATATATGAACTGATCTACCATGTCTCTCAACACATCATTGACGAGTGCCTGGAAGACCGCTGGGGAGTTGGAAAGGCCGAATGGCATAACCAAATATTCAAAGTGCCCCCTGGGGGTGTTGAACGTGGTCTTCCATTCATCCCCCTTCCTGATGCGAACCAAATGATAGGTGTTATGTAAATCCAATTTTGTGAAGATTGATGCTCCCTGCAACCTCTCGAAGGCTGAAGACATCAACGGCAAAGGATAAGTTTTCTTTTCCGTGATGCTGTTCAACCCCCGGTAATCAATACAAGGTCGCAGAGAACCATCCTTCTTCCCCACAAAAAAGAATCCCGCCCCCGCTGGAGAAGAGGAAGGGCGGATTAACTTTCTGGAGCAGAAAGCGAATATAACTTGCCCTTAGGCGGAGACGTACCTGGCAGTAAATCTATAGCACAGTCATAGGGACGATGCGGAGGAAGAGAAGCAGCCCGGGACTTACTGAACACTTCCTTCAGGTCGAGATACTCCGGTGGCACGTTAGAAAGATTCACTGGCTCCTCCTGCAACACAGAACGAGAAACAGATGGGACAGCAGACGAAAGACATGAGGCATAACATTGATCACTCCAACTGGACACAGAGTTCTGACCCCACTCTATCCTGGGTCCGTGTTTCACCAACCACGGATGACCCAGGACAATAGGAGTGTGAGGTGACTGGGTGAGGTAGAGTGAGATCCTCTCAGTGTGGTTACCCGAGGTGATAAGTGTGATGAGCCCAGTGGTGTGAGTGATGCCCGGGAGTTCCTGTCCATTGAGTGCGTGGATGGTGATAGTGTGTTCCAGAACTGTGATGGGGATGTGAAGTTTGTGAGGCAATGAAAAGTCCATCAGGTTACTCTCCGCTCCCGAATCCACCAGCACCTGGCCGTTGAAGGAGCAGCCTGCCCACTGGAGTCTCACCGAGAGGAGGGTGGCGTTCGAGGGTCTGGTCATGGAAAGCCCGCCCGACAGTAGCCTCCGTCCTACCGCCGGGCTTGGCCTTTTAAAGGACAGGTGGAAACGAAGTGGCCGGCCTCCCCACAGTATAGACACAGACCCCTCGAGCGGCGGTGTTCTCTCTCCTCCCGGGAGAGCAGAGCTCGACCTACCTGCAAAAATGCCTTTTATTTAATTTTCCTTATTCTTAATTTAGCCTTAAAATTTTTTCCTTATTCTTAATCCCTCTTTACTCCCCCCTTGCGCACTGGTCAAAACCATGCACATCTGGATTGAGAATATTCAAAAGTATGTTTTTGTGCAACAACCTGTCATTCTTACCCCCCTCTGGTACCATATAGATTGTTCATAAGGCCTGTTTGTTATTGAATTCGAACAACTTACAACTGAGGTTCTATTAGCACAATTTAAAATACATTTAATTAGTTAATCATCATATTGAATAAATTCCTAATCTTATAAATTAAAAATTGTTAATAGCCAGTGTTAATCTTTTCTTTAATTTTCAACTGTAGCCTTAAATTAATTACTTATACCCCTGTATTGACAAATTACATTAGAGTACCCATTATGATCTATTTTAAAATGGCATTTAGTTCTCGTTTTATTTTCATTCTCGTTGTATGACTTGTCTTAATTCTCACTGTGCTATAATTACTTGAATTAGTCGCTTATCATTCATTATTTTCATTTCTTTTCTGATTTTTCATTATCGTTTCTACGTTGTTTTTGATATATTCTTTAATTCAATAACTTTTTATTCCTGTGGGGTTATTATGAAGTTGCTACTAGTATAGTCAATGGCTTTAACATTAAATTTAAAGAAAGTTTGGTTGATGTTGACTATTGTTTGAACTTGTACTCATCTCTGTTGATTCTCTCTTCTTTGCACAACTGCTTGTGAGTTTCCACATTCGTTTGTCTTCTTTTTTCCATTCATGTGAGTTGTTGTAATTGGCTTTTTCCTTTTCTCTCATTGGCAAGGGAAGATCATTGCCCGCATGTCCTTGAACCCGCACTTCCTGTTGTGGGGGGTTGCTGGAGTCGTTTGGTGTATTTTAAGTTGAGAGGCATGGACTCAAATGTCACTTTGTTGATCAATGCACAAGGTTCTTCTGAGATGACAAAGCACAGTCACTGGTTCTTTTTGTTTGAACCGTACCAGAAACCTTCCTGGAATTGAACTGCTCTCATCTGTGAATGGACCCTTCATTAGTTCTGTTAGTGACAACAACATGTATTAGATCATCTGCTCATCTGGCCCATTGTCCTTCTTGGTGTCACCTGTAGAATGGTCATGTGGGCTGAGTGGTGTTCTGGCCTCTTTTGGGGCTTTCTGCTTTCATTAGCAGCAGGGCTTGAATCCATATATTACTTTTTACAATTAGTCAATTCAGCTCAGTTATCTCATTGTTTTGAGTCTTACTAGCAGCAGCACATTTATTAGGCATCTTGGACAACACTCAACCCACTTTACTAAAAGACAAAAAAAGAGTCAGCTCCATCATGATATTCTGAAAAGAAAATCAAATGCGTTATGCTCCATCATGATATTCTGAAAGGAAAGTAATATGTGTTAGGCATTGCGCAAATGTGGTACTGTTTTTGTTTTGTGTTTTTTTTACAATTTTTTCCCATTTTCTTTTTCTATTGCCACAGGAAATTAACCAAATCCATCCATGGTCATTATTTTATTGGGCAGAATATGCCCTGTGGGCCCACATATCAAATAGATACAGCTGTGTAGCGTCTGGACCAATCAGACACACAAATTATTCATTTATTTAATGAATAATCTGTGTAAACTCACTCTCCCAAATAAGGCCTGTGAAACGTTCCCCAAATGAAGCTAACACACTGGCAGGACGCGGTGTCTTGTTACAGGACACACACTGAAACTGATTTTACAAGAGAAAGGAATGTCCTGAGAGCTGCGACTCTCACTTAAATTCTTGCAGAGGAAGAGAAATAAAAACCCTGTTAATCCTATATATATTCTATATATAACCACTTGATAAATGTGTAAACATGTATCTAATTTTTCCCATCTCATGATGTTCCCTTTTATGTGGTGTTTGTATTCTTGTAAACTCAATTGGGTTAATGTTTCAGACTTTGCATATTATGGTTAACCAACATTATATGTGCGGCATTTTTGGTCTCTATAAACTCCAATCTTCATCCCCGTTTTGTTAATTTACATTACATTATACATGCTAACTTTGTGACGCATTAGTATTATAAGCATCTTAAAGATTTTTGTGTTAAACATCCAATCAAATTGCATGTTCAAAGGGACAATGGGTCGTAAAAATTTCCCTCCAAAGGGAAATCTTCTCATTGGCTCACACAGCTCCAGAGGTTGTGCCATCTTCACGCTTTAAAGTCACTGATCAGCTCTTAGCTCACTCTTACTCCCTTTCTGAAATGCTGACGTGAAGATGATGCTGAACTAGAAGCCTCTAAGGACCCACCAAGCTTGTGCCAGGCTGCGGCCTTGTCTTTCCATTCACCAAAGATACTCTGGAAACCACTGGTTCTCTCTCATCAAGACCACATCAGCAAAGATCAACTGGAGCCTCAACAAATTGCATCAGGACGGTTTAATTCAAATGGGAGAGACATGCAAGTATCAAACTTAGTCTCATTATTTGATACATTAAGTATCCTTACCCCTTTAAAGAAGGGCGTGTTAGAAATAAACTGATGGTTTGCTCAAGGCTGTTGATCTGCTTAATTTCAAACAATACTATAACTTCTTGCTTTCCTGTATTCTGCTTCAGCTCTTTTTCCCTTGGTAAACTGTATGCATGTATGTGTGTGTATGTTAGAGTAGTTTAAGTGTTTAGACTAGTTAATAAAATCTTGTTCATGTCACACGTAAAGTTGTCCGTGTCTCAAGCTCATAACTGGAGTCACTAATCATTTAGATCTTGGTTACTGCTCTTAGTAGTATTGTAAATTAAGAAAGACATTTCCCATGCCCCGGAAATGTACATTTCTTAGAGTTAATAAACAATTGATCCTGAGTGTTCATGGGACAAATAGGTTCATTGATTGTAATATTATAAATTCAAGGCTTTTGGTCATACCTAGGATATCCAGAACCACCAAAGGAGGGAGAGCATTTTCACATTTGGCTCCAAAACTCTGGAACAGTCTTCCTGATACTGTTCGTTGCTCAGACTCGCTCTCCCAGTTTAAAACTAGATTAAAGTCGCATCTCTTCAGCCAGGCATTCATATAATCCTACAGTTCAAACTACAATCCGGCCTCTAGCTCATAAATGCCAGAGGAGAACTGGCCCCCGACTGAGCCTGGGTTCTCCCAAGGTTTTTTTTCTCCATTAGGTCACCTGATGGAGTTTTAGGACACCATTAGGTCACTTGATGGAGTTTTTCGGTTCCTTGCCACTGTTGCCTTTGGCTTGCTCAGTTGGGGATATTTTGGGGATATTTAATTTAATTTTATCAATCAATAAATTCCTCTTGAAACAAACTTTGTTGTATTATTTTAATTTAATACTGTGAAGCTGCTTTGATACAATCTGTATTGTGAAAAGCGCTATACAAATAAACTTGACTTGACTTGACTTAATATTAATTTACGACAGTAAATTAATTATATTAACTAATCCAAATATTCATAATCAATTATAACCAGTTATTATTGATTATTAATATTTCATATAGAGCTAATTTGCTACAGCTGTATAGGCAAAATAATTGATTTGCCTTGTGTACACCATCTCTCACTCCATTCATACTCAGTCACTCATTGGCCATCACACATTCTCCTTCCGCAGGTTGTGCTCTAAAAATGGCACTTATAAATTTAGCTGTGGAATTCCAAAGGTCTGACGGACAATGTCAAAACACAGCTATGTCAAACACTATTCAGAAGTGTCAGTGATCTTAATGTTTAGTTTAACACCATTGTTATAGGCTAAACCCTTTTTTTCTTTTTCTTTTTTCAAACTCTAATAGATTCAATATTTCAGAATAATAGGCCCAAGTATGGTGCAGTTGAGAGTAAGACTTGGATCCATGGCCAATAACATTTTCATCTCATTATCTCAGTTTTGACATCATTTTTTATTTAATATTTTTGGACTTTTGGAGTTATTTTTCTCCAATTTATCTCTAGAAAATTATTAAAACAAGATGGATTGACCAGTATCTTTGTTTTGCAAACAAAAATAATAATTCTTTGACATTTTGTGACTATATTTTTCTTTGCCAGAGAATAATTATATCATGCTTTTAGCCCTATAGTTTAATATAATAGCCCTCACTATTCCTAATCCAGCCTTAGTTTTAACTAAGTGGTTTAACTAACTAAGTAGTTTTAACTAACTTTAACTAAGTTATTCAGTGAGATGAATTGCTATGAGACCAGTGAATAATCAGAATTAATTAAGTTAAAATAATAATGAACTAAATTTGAAGCAGTCTCTAGAGTGATCATAAGGTTTGTCACACCTGTGGTGCCGTCAAGGGTCAGTTCTTCTGTTTTTAGATCAGTGTGTTCTGTCGCTCTGTATGTTTTGTCAGCCTATAGGCTGTTACTCAAAGGCCATTGCAGAGTGGAATATAGGCTCTGTTGTTTCTCTGTCTCTTCTCAGTTTGGGTTTTTGATCGATCCTGCCAGTTTTGCATCTCAGGATTTCTTCTTTGTTTTCAGGAAAAGTCTCAAGTGAAAGATTCACCTTTTCCAGCATTAATTCAGTCTTTCTCCTTGCTGAGCTTTCAGAGAGTGGTCAACTTCAGGAGGGGATCTGAAAGCCCCTCACCCATTCCAGAGCCCGTCTACGGAGAGCCTGTCCACTCCCTATTAAGCCCTATTGTACCGAATTTTGGTTGTAGTACCACCAGAGTTCCACTGGGGGCGCTTGCCATGAGTGCAAAATGAATGGGAGTCAATGGGGCTAGACGGCTAAATTTGTCTCTTTCACCCGATTGCCGTTGAGAAATCTCAGATGTGATTGTAGATTTTGCAAGTTCAACATGGGTTTTAGGTCGAAAGTTGAATGAACGAGTACTTATGTCGTTTTGATTTCTTACAGGTTGAGTTGTTGTTGCCCATAACACGCTAGCATTCTGCTAATGACGTCAGCATTCTGACGTCACTGACATTTTGAAAGACTTTTTTAAAGCAAATAAGT
Source organism: Leuciscus idus (assembly GCA_021554675.1). Taxonomy (NCBI): domain Eukaryota; kingdom Metazoa; phylum Chordata; class Actinopteri; order Cypriniformes; family Leuciscidae; genus Leuciscus; species Leuciscus idus. The sequence goes on from CM038623.1 coordinate 2,278,237, forward strand.
GACTCTAAAAAATCTAACACCCAGCAATGTGTAATTTCTTTGCATCTCCTTTCGAATACAACATTCAAATTACTAGACAAAAAATTATATCCTGAGAAAAGTGGATTTTGAGGGGTATACCGCCATTGACCTCCATTCATTCTGCACTCGTCCTGTGAGCGCCCTCATATGGAATCAGAGTGGAACTTCAACCAGTTCAAAAGCCGGAAGTGTAGTGAGAGTGAAACTTCTCGCCATATTAGACATTCTCTGCCCATTCTCTTTTCTTCTTCTCTCTGCATTGTGTCTTTGCCCTTTGCCCTCTTGTTGCTTCCATTTGTCAGGACACTTGTCACAGAAGCCATCTGAAATTTGAACACTCAGAGATCTGCATGAATCAGTTACAATCACCTAGCACTGAACCTTGAGGAACTCCCTGTCGCACAGGCACGGTATCCGATTTATAAATGCCCATGCTTACGAACTGTGTAATACATTCTATAGATTATTTTGAGAAATAGTTTTGTACCATGTGACGTTACTGAAATAGAATTATCTGCTGTAACAACACATTCTGCTCTCAGGTTCCAAAGTCAATCCAAAGTCACACACAGACAGAAAGGAAATAATAGTGTACAATGTATAGTTAAATTATTTATTATATAAAATAATAAAATCGTCAACAGATCCAAATCTTTTGACTGGCAGTTTAGATCTTAACTCGCACTTTGACCGTTAACTGGATTTGGCGCTCAGCAGCTTCTGTGAACATAAAGCCTACTTTGATTTGATTGGTCATCTCAAATATTCTGACATTGACGAGCAGTGACAGACCAATCACAGCTCAGATGATACACACACACACACACACACACTCTTGCGTTCGAAGGGGGGATGATACACACACGCACACACACACACACGCTCACACACACTTTCTTATGTTTCCTTTAGAAATGAATGTGAATCATGTTTGTGTTTTATAGTGTGGATCATTGTGGAGAGTTCAGAATGACAGCAGGATTACACAAATGTAGGTCTACACACACAATCATTTAGTGATTTATTGTTGATTTGTGTCATTTAGTGAAATGTTTCTCTTCTTGTGTTCAGATGCCTGTGATCTCACACTGGATCCAAACACAGCAAACATTGAACTCATTCTGTCTGATGAGAACAGGACAGTGACGTGTGTGTCTGAGCATCAGCCGTATCCTGATCATCCAGAGAGATTTTATGATGTTCTTCAGGTTCTGTGTGGAGAGAGTCTGACTGGACGCTGTTACTGGGAGGCTGAATGGAGCGGAGATGCTGATATATCAGTGACATATAAAGGAATCAGCAGGAAAGGAGAGACTGAAGACTGTGTGTTTGGATTAAATGACAAATCCTGGAGTCTGTACTGCTCTGATAACAGATTCTCTGTCTGTCACAATAATAACAGAACTGATATTCCTGTCGTCTCTTCATCCTCTAGAGTAGGAGTGTATGTGGACGTGTCGGCCGGCACTCTGTCCTTCTACAGCGTCTCTGACACACACACACTCACACACTTATACACATTCAACACCACATTCACTGAACCCCTCTATGCTGGATTTGGGGTTTATAACTCCTCAGTGTCTCTGTGTGACATTAAACAGCGTCCTGAGAGAAACAACAGTGATACACACACAACCGGGTGAGTGAAATATACTGTGTCTTAGTGAAGGATTTCTCCAGACTGAATAATAGTTCAATCCTCTGTTCTTCATACATCACTAAACACTAGAGATGCACCATATTGGGTTTGTGCTGATACTCCATATGCTGATATTTTACAACATACTGTATTTTGGCCTGTACCTATATATATATATAACACAGAGTCTCTCCTGTGCAGAGACTATAAACAAATTATTCTTCATTTTAGTTAGTTTAGAGCTAAATCTATTGTGTCCTTCAGCTTCAGAGTTGTGAGGTCTCTGTGAATAGGGCTTAAGACTGATTTACTGGTATTTCTCAAAAAGCTCCTGATCACACACAATCTCTAAACTGTTATTTGCTATTAATTTTCTGTAATTTTCTAGCTGTAGTGTGATCTTCTTTTCTATTAATATTCCTGCAGACGAGGAATAAGACAGAAATAGTCAAATTCACTCAGTATTACTTGATCTATTCCAGCACTCCCTCAATTACAATCAAGCACAATTAACTGTAGACAGTTGTGTTGTAAGCAGTAAAACAGTCCAGTTCTTTATAGTCAAACTCATTTATTATGTTTGATAATGAACATTTCTGTCCACCCCAGACTGCTGATGGTCTTTATCTGTCCACCTCTGTGAAAATATCCACAGTTAAAAACACTGATTTATAGAAGACTTGACACATTATTCAGCTTGAGCTTATTGATGGAGAATATAGAGTTCATGTTGGCTAGTTAAACATAAACATAACTGGACAATTATGTGTGAATTAAACTCTCATTATAGTATATATGTGTTTGTTATATTAGATTGTTTGTTATTAGTGAGTGACATCACAGGTGTCAGTCGCAGCATTATATACTAGCTTTATATTTTCTCTCTGTCAAACTGCCTGTCAAATATAGTTTTTATAGTAAACTGTGTGTATGTTGTTGGTTTTGAATTGTTGGTAATACTTTACAATAAGGTCCCATTAGTTAACATTCATTAATGCATTAACTGTATTTGTTAACGTTAGTTAGTCAACTGTTCATTGTTAGTTCATGTTAGTTCAGGTCCATTAAATAATATTGACGGATATAATGTATTAATAAACATTGAAAATAACATTAACTGAGATTAATAATAGCAGCTGACTCTTTGCTTCCGCCTTCTTCTGGTTCTTCACAGGTTCTCTCAGCCCAAACCTTCTGGGCTCGATATTCACCCGCTGCTGAACTGTCAGTCTTGTGTCCATATAGCTGATTCTGATCAGTGGCTTCAGATTGAGCCGTCGGCCTGTACAGATGAAGGAGGGTCAAAGTTCAGGGTCAGCACTGACCCAGGCCGCTACGAGTGTGTCAGGACCAGAATGCGATGGGTCTGTGACTGTGTCGTCACCCTTCAGTACCGTACCGTAGACGGACTCTTCCTCAACGCAGAGCTGGAGAGGCTGCAGTGCAACCGGATCGGTCCAGTGATTGACGTGACGGTGATCTCAGGGAAACTGGAGGAAGTTCATCTGCCCCATTACGCCTGTTTAGGAGAGTCTGACCCCTCTCTCAAAGATGCTGTGAAAGTCCTCACCGTAAAAGACGAGGGAATAACCACAGAACCTGTGCAGTTGACCCGATTCCATGCTAAGATTGTCCAACCATCCTTCTCTATTACAACATTAATAAGTCAGTTAATTGGATGGGGCAATCTTCACGAACACTGCGATCTTCTTCTCTACATGTGTTCTAAAGATCCTTTCATTCTACATCTCTACTTTTTTCCAGTTGATGATCGAGCAAAAGAAAAAGTTGAGAAGAAAGAAAAGAGAAATGACCCAGTAGACCATCCCAGACCTGACAGGCCATTTCGCATGAACACGCCACACATTCTTGATGTTCCTGGTGCCTCCACTATCACTCCCAAAGAAGGGATCACACTTACAAGAAAAACTGACCCAAACTACTTCAAGGTCAACACCCGTCTCGAGAATGATCTTCAAATGACTCTTATCAGAGAAGAGGATAAGGAGGAGGTCTGGACTACAACAATTGAGAAAGATGAACTGATTCATCCTAAGAGAGACGAGCCGCGTCTGAATAGTGATCAGATTCGTCCTAAGAGAGACGAGCCGTGTCTGAATAGTGAGGCAGATAAAGCAAGATATTTTGATGAGCATTGGCCAGATCTCATTCAGAGGGTTACAAATGTTGGGATCATTGCAGATAAACTGCTTCAGCAAGAACTAATTCATGAAGAGCAATATTCAGAAATCACACAGAGTTTAACCAGTCAGGAGAGCATGAGAAAGATCTGTGACATTATACGCAAACACAGAGATCATGTGAAAGCTGAATTCATCTCAGTTCTTCAGAAAGAGAAGCTTTACCACTTTTGAACATTGGTCTGATTCTTGATCTGATAATGGTTTATCAGAACATATCAAAATATACTCCTTTCAAAATATTCATAGTAACATTACAAATAAATGTAAGTTTTTGCTTTGCTCTTTTTGCTCTTTACATTGTAAATGTTCTACAGGGAAATAAATGTAAGTTTTTGCACATCTAAGTAAATGTTCTACAAGGAAGGTAAAACGAGTTCAATGTTAAAGTAAATGTATACCAGCATTTATATTTTTGTTTGTCTAACTATATTTCATACTTGTTGGTGAATTGGTGATGTAAATTTTTTTTCTTTTTTTTTTTTTTCTGATGTACATATTTGCTATACGATTTATTAAGAAAGTGTTATATACTGTAAGACACTTGTAATTAGGGCCCAAGCCCTGAAAGGGCGAAGGCCCTATTGTTTCCGGTAGGATTATTTATTATTATTATTATTATTATTATTATTATTTTGTCAACCTTTCGGGCACTTTTGGGGCCCTTAACATGCTCAAAAACTCTTGAAACTTTGCACACGGGTCAGAACCCGCGGCCATCAGGGCCAGACTGAAGCTGGTACCCGGGCGTGGCAGGGGGGCTCGACAGCGCCCCCCTGGAACAGGATCCGAACACTTGTCCATAAATCAAACACACTTGCATGTAATAATATGAAACTCGGTACACATATAGATCTCATCGGGCCGAACAACTTTCGTGCTCTAAGTTTTACGCCAGCCCAACAGGAAGTCGGCTATTATGGGTTGTTTGGAAACGCATGCTGTGGAATTTGATCTACTCCTCCTAGGGAATTGATCCAATCGCCTCCAAACTCGGTGTGCATGAAGTCAAGACATTGAGGATGCTAAATTGCGGACGGATTTTAGATATCTCGAACGGTTTGGCCGTGGCGAGGAAACGAATTTATGGCGAATAAGGGACACAGGAAGTGTATTATAACTTCAGCATACATTAACTGATCTTGCTGAAACTTCCACAGTGTGTTCATTGTCAGAGGCCGATCACATGGATGTGACTATTGTGAGTCAAAGTTATAGCGCCACCAACTGGCAACAGGAAGTGTGTCACTTTCAAAATGCTTTGAAATCACTCTCTTATTTTTACCCGATTTGCTTCAAACTTTATGTGTATAATGTAGACACACGGCAGATGTAGACCTGTGAAAGGATTATTGATATCTTAGATACTGTTGCCGTGGCAACGCATCAAACTTTAAAATTCTTTTCGGATGCTTTTAAGACTCTTCACATGCTTGAAAATGCATGAAACTCGACAGACACATCACATTTATTATCCAGTAGACATGTGCAAAGTTTCAGAAACGGGCGTGGTGGAATGGCTCAGTAGCGCCACCTTTAGTCAAAAATGGGGGCTTAGTTTTTCCTAGAATCACAAAACTTGGTACGTATATTGTTCTCATCAAGCCGGACAACTTTCTAATTTACAGTTATTAGCTCAGACCAACAGCAAGTCAGATATTTTGGTTTGAATGTGGATTTTCTGGAGAATTTTCTCTCTCTCTCTCTGTGTCTGTGTGTGTGTGGGTGGGGTGGTGGGGGGGGGTTGTCTATTCCACTTAATCTTTGTTTTTCAAGGTTTCAGGGGCTTTTGGGGCCCTTAACGTGCTCAAAAACTCTTGAAACTTTTCACACAGGTCAGAACCCACGGTCATCAGGGCCGGGCTGAAGCTGGTACCCGGGCGTGGCAGGGGGGCTCAACAGCGCCCCCTTGAACTCGGTCTGAAAACTTGGTCCATATATCAAACACGCTTGCATGAATTAATATGAAACTCGGTACACATATAGATCTCTTCGGGCCGAACAACTTCCGCACTCTAAGTTATTAGCTCCGCCCAACAGGAAGTCGGCTATTATGGGTTGTTTGGAAAACGCATGCCGTGGAATTTGATGTATTCATCCTAGAGAATTCATCCAATCGCCTCCAAACTCGGTCAGCATGAAGTCAAGACATTGAGGATTCTAAATTGCGGACGGATTTTTGATATTTCGAACGGTTTGGCCGTGGCGAGGAAACGAATTTATGGCGAGAAAAGAGAAATACAAAGTGTTATAACTTCTGCACACATTAACTGATCTTGATGAAACTTCAGCAGTGTGTTCGTAGTAAGAGGCCGATCAGATGAATGTAACTATTGTGAGTCAAAGTTATAGCGCCACCAACTGGTAGCAGGAAGTGTGTCACTTTCAAAATGTTTTTGACAAAAGTGGGGGGTTAGTTTTACCCACAATTACAAAATAAGTACGTATATTGGTCTCATCGAGCAGGACAACTTTCTAATTTGCAGCCATTAGCTCTGACCAATAGGAAGTCAGATATTTTGGTTTGAATGTGGATTTATTTGCAAATTCAGCCTCTGCATTTTTACCCACTCCTGCTAAGTGGTTTATTTTATTCACACCAAACATTTTCAACATGATGAAAATACATTAAAGATTCTAAATTGTGAACGGATATTGAATATCTCAAACAGTTTTGATATGGCGAGGGATTAAAGTAATGTCAAAAAAGGAATCAGAAAACATCTCATATCTTCTACAAATGTAATTATACACCGTTTATTTTTATATAAAATTATACAAATATTAGAACTAAACCCATTTTATTCTGTTTTTGCAATTCAAGAAGTATAAAAAAAGTTAAAAACAGGCTATTTAGTGCTATTTGGTTCAACAAAAAAGCAAATATAGGGCTATACTGCCCTCTTGTGTCCAAAAGGATATAAATATAGTATATAAAACTTTTTACTAGGTAGGCCTATATTGTATTTAAATATAAATGTATTAGGTATATGACTGTGAGGATATTTTCCCAACGGTTAATCGACGTGTGACACTAGCGGGTGCTTTTAAATCGCTAATATAAAAGTGAAAGTTAAAATCGGACGTCCGCACGGACATTGATAATGGTGCACACACGTTGGAAAGAATGATACTTTTAAACATAACACTAAACCGCCATTAGGTGTCGCCAGGCGACCGTCTTAATGAGCGAGTCATTGATTCATTCGTTCAAATGACTGAGTCATTCATGATTGAGACAGATGTTTATGGATTGATCATTGAATCTTTGAGTCAACCGATTCGTTCTAAATGCTGAATCATTCAGTAATGAGAAAACAAGTTGCTGTGAGATGCGCGACGGTTCTGCTGTGATCTTTGTTTAACTATTTTTGCTGCTGAAACAGAACAAAAACAGTCAATATTGCATCTAAAATGTAAGTGACTTAATTATAACTGTTTATTAACCTGTTGTATGAAATCAATGTCACAGTTTCAATCGTGATTGTATTCAGGAAACAGTAGCCTACTCGTCAAGTGAGGTTGCTTAACTCTATCATAGGTTATAAAATATATAAAAACTCCATATTTGTCATTTTTATAGTCAGTATGTTGTTAACTGGGTTTCTTTTTTGTGTGCTGCGCTCATTTGTTTACGTTTCTCCTGGAGAAGCTGCACGAGCCTCAGCAGCGCAACCTTGTTACCATTGATCAGTAATACATTTATTATCAACTGTTGATTGCAACTTAAAATGAATGTAATAAAATTAGAATAATCTCTCGTTTTTTTTGTGATTCCCAAGTTATTTTTTGTCATTGACGTTCTAATCAGGCTACTCTGGTCGGGCAAGCTAAATTCTCTTTCAGGTAGGCCTATTGTATATATATAAATATATTAGGGATGTCGGTTAATCGACGTGTGACACCGCTGGGGGCTTTTAAATCGCTAACTTAAAGTAAAATACAGATGTCTGCACAGACTTGAATAATGGTGCTGAGTAGAGCGAGCATTTTCAATGAATTCCTATGGAAGTAGGAATTAACTAAAAAAGGTTCACTCTGTTCTGCTCGTTCCTCGCCGTGGGCGCTCACAGTTATGAATGCCTGTTTAGCCAAGAGCTTTTAGTTTAATTTTAAAATGAACGCCATTTCGGGGGGTGGATTGCTTGAATTTATTTTACAAAAGCACCATGTTGTGTTTCATTGCGAGAGTACATAAATATAAGTAAACACTTTGCAGTTTGAATGATATCCTGTATGAACAAAATGATGTGCCAATTATGTTTTTATGTGTCTACTGTTAAATCACACACACATTCCAGCATTGCAAACTTGACATCGCAGCCTGTTCATTATAGCCTTAATAAAATATAATAAAATTGTAAACCTAACATATACACACTGCTCTGTTTAAATAGTCAGTAGTACAATTCGTACATTAACAGTAAGCACTGCTCCACTGTGATTTTTCCAAGCACATTTTTGCGCGTGTGAAGAATGATGATTTTTTCCATCGATATTGGAAACCGAGTGAAGTACAAAGCCTATAATAAAGAATAGTTTAGCATCCAAATACATCACAACTGTTGAAACGTTTTGATTCTAATGATAGGGTTACATGAGCCCAACACTTACTTTCGTTTTTATTTTTACATTAAATTTAAAGGATTTGTTGTGGAATATTTTGAGTGTATCATAAAATCAGAATAAGGTAAGACAAGTAATATTTTCTGTCTTTTATATACATATATATATATACACACACACATATATATATATATATATATATATATATAAATATATATGCACATACACACATATATATATATATATATATATACATACACACATATATATATATACACACACACACACACACACACACACATATATATATATATATATATATATATATAAATATAGCTGCGAGCAGCGATGAAGGGCCAAAGCCGGCGGCACCGCCACCCCGGTGCCTTTAGGTAACTAAAGGCACCGGGGTTGCGGTGCCACCGGCTTGGGCCCGCAATCGCTGCTCGCAGCTATATTAATCATTGTAACCATATATTGAGAAAATAGTTCTTGAAATACACCTCTGGTGCAACTCAGACTCATCATCAGTGATGTATCCTGGGTTCATTGGGTGTTTCGGGTCTCACAACATCATACACCCTCGCCCAGGCGACCCAGCCAGGGTTGATCAGACCCTGGCTTGTGTCTGAGTAGCTTGTCCAATCCACGGATCACCCCGCTTGATCCACAGCCATCTTGACGCCTTTTCAGCGGCATCCGTGATATTCTTGGTGGCTTTCCTGATGTGCAGTCCCTTCACTCCAAGCATCTTGAGAGCCCTGATGAGTGACTGGCCGACGAATCCTCTGCACCCGACCTCGATAGGATTGCATCGGGTCCTCCACCCCCTGCTTCGGCATTCGCCTGCCAGCTCCTCGTACTTGGCCCTCTTCCTCTCAAATGCCTCCTCCATCCGGTCTTCCCAGGGAACAGTCAACTCCAGCAGGACCACTTGCCTTGTTTTTTCTGACACCAGGACAATGTCTGGCCTGAGCGTGGTCGCCGCGATGTTTCCTGGGAATTTGAGCTGTCTCCCTAGGTCGACCTTCAGCTGCCAGTCCTTTGCTGTTGCGAACAGCCCCCCTGATTCCTTCAAGCGCTGATGTGGCTTCTCCCCGGCTTTAACAAAGACGATGTTCTGTCTTGCTGGTTGCTGGTGTTTACTGCAGGTGATCCCAGTACTGATGACCTCAGCAATGACCCTCAGCACTTGGTCGTGGCGCCAACGGTAGCGCCCATCTCCCAGTGCTTTTGGGCAGCTGCTCAAGATGTGCTCCAATGAACCTCCTCTCTGGCAGAGTGGGCACAGTGGTGTATCTGCCAGGCCCCAGCGGAAAAGATTGGATGGACTGGGGAGGACATCATAGACAGACTGAACCAGGAATTTTATCCGGTGTGGCTCAGACTTCCACAATTCTGTCCACGATATCTTTCGGTCTGCCACCTGCTCCCATCGGGTCCATGCCCCCTGCTGCCGCATCCCTACTATCCTACTGCAGCGGGCTTCTTCCACCCCAGCTCGGACCTCATCTTGGATCAGCTGTCGCCTTTCCTTTCCCTGGGCCTTGTTAAAGCGAGGTCTTGGATTGCTCCCGAGTCCTGCCCGTCCAGATGCCACTGCCCCCACCAGCTCACTGTGTCGCAGCCGTGACTCAGCCTGGTCCACTGCCTCTTGGGCCTTCCACTTCCTGCCGGTTCTGACCTCTATGCCTGCCGAAGAGACCTTGATGTCACTTGAGTCTCTGTACAGTAGCACCTCTCTTGATCGGGTTACCATAAACTCTTCCTTCAGACTGCTGAAGGGCAGTTTTAGTTTGTTCTTCGTCCCGTACAAGGCGATATCGCTGAGGCTTCGTGGTAGGCCTAACCACTTCCGCAGGGAACAGCTGACTTTCCTCTCGAAGCATTCAACGGTGGTTATTGGCACGTCATAGACCAGCAGTGGCCAGAGGAGTCGGGGCAGGATGCCGTGCTGGTAAATCCAGGCTTTATATTTACCTGGCAGACCTGACTTGTCCACAGCCGTCAACCAGATTCCCAACTGGTTGGTGGTTGTCTGGAGTGATGCGGTGTCCTTCAGGGTGCAGTCGTAGATCTTGCCCAGACTCTTGACTGGCTTTTCTCCGACAGATGGTATCTGGATGTCTCCTAGTGAGAAGCGGAACTGGTCTGTAACCTTCCCTTTCTTCACCACCAGGGACCTGGACTTGGCTGGCTTAAATTCCATCCGGGCCCAGTTAATGAGACGCTCGAGCCCTTGGAGGATCCATCTGCACCCCGGAACCGATGTTGTTGTCACCGTCAAATCGTCCATAAATGCTCTGATGGGGGGCTGCCGTATACCTGACTTGGTGAGTGGGCCTCTGCACTCCACCTCTGCTGACTTAACCAGCATATTCATTGCCAAGGCAAACAATATCACGGAAATAGTGCATCCCGTGATAATGCCCTTCTCAAGCCGATGAAACGCAGATGTTTCCGCTCCAGAGGTAACTCTCAAACTGAAGGAATTGTAATAATCCAGTATGAGGTTCTTGATCTTGTCTGGAACGTAATGTCGGTCAAGTGCGGTTTCTACCAGCCTATGTGGGATTGACCCGTAGGCATTGGCGAGATCGAGCCAGAGGACTGCCAGATCCCCTTTGCCTTCACGTGCCTCACGTAACAGCTGGGTGACAACTCCTGTGTGCTCGACGCATCCTGGCATCTTTGGGACTCCACCCTTCTGCACAGAGGTGTCGATGTACGTGTTCCTCAGGAGGAACTCCGTCAGGCGTCGGGCAAGAATACTAAAGAAAATCTTTCCCTCAACACTGAGGAGCGAGATGACTCTGAACTGCTCGATGGTACTTGAGCTCTCCTCCTTCGGGATCCAGACGCCCTCTGCATGTCTCCACTGCTGCGCCACCTTCCCCCTCCTCCAGATGACCTTGATTAGTTTCCATAACCTCTTCAAGAGTCTGGGGCACCTCTTGTAGACGACGTACGGCACTCCACTCGGGCCTGGTGCTGAGCTGGTTCTAGCAGCTTTGACGACTTCTTCAACTTCCTTCAAAGCTGGCTCCCTGGTGTTAAATGCCACGGTGGGTTCCAGCGGGGTTATCAACATTTTGCATGGCCCAAGATCTTTGTCTCTTGCGCTGTCACTGTACGTGGTGCTGAGATGTTTGTTAACATCTTCTTCAGTGCACGCAAGATGGCCACTTCTTTTCTGCCCGAGGATCTTCTTCGTAAATCCAAACGGGTTAGAAATGAAGGCGACACGTTTCCTGGCTCTCTCCTTGCCCCTCCTCCTATGCCACTCAGCTCGCCGGAGGGTGGTTAGTCTTTTCCTCAGGGTGTGGCGCAGTTCTGACAGACCAGCCTTTTCCTCCTCCCTTGCCTTCCTAAACTGCCGTCCGAGCAGTCTAAGCTCACTCCTTAGCTGGCTGATTTTCACTTCCCGTCTGTTTGGCTCTGCCACCCCTCTGGTCAGCTGTCGTTCCTTAATGCCGAACCTTTCAGCTCCGATGCTGATGATCATTGTTGACAGAGCCCGCAGTTTCTGGTCTACATCCCCCCTCACGGTAGCTTCAAGGACTTGGTCCAGATCTTCATCAAACTGGAGCCACTCTCTCTCCTTGTTGGCAGCAGGCCACTTGACCCGGCGATGTTCGGAATGTCTCACATGGGGTGGAGCTTGTGGGGCGTGGAGGTTCTGGGCACTGTGGGGTGATTCCGTGCCGGGCTCCTCCTGCGTCTCACCAGGTACTAGACCTGTGCGTTGCACCACCTGCTTCCCCGTCAAACATTTCATTTTTGCCTGGTGAATCTTCAGGCCATGCCGGTTCTTGCAGACTTTGCCACATATGCAAACTACACTCATTATCGTTTCTCCATTAGCATTGGTCGTTGCCTGTATATCCGTCCTGTTGGAGTGCTCATTCTCCCCCCCTCTCGGGCACTCCTGGGGGTATGGTTCATTAGGGGTTTTCGTAGCTTGTTTATGGGTGCATCCTCACGGAAGCTGCAGTTTGGGTTGCTGGCCCTCGCTGCCCCGGTTACTGTCTTCCCAGTTGCCAGCTGTCTCTCCAGCAGTCTCCATACTCTTCATGGTTGTCATCCAGACTGTTCCCGGAAGTCACTGGCTTAGCCAGATGGTATAGTTCTTGAAATACACCTCTGGTGCAACTCAGACTCATCATCAGTGATGTATCCATATATTGAGAAAATGGTTTATAAAGAAAAACACTGCAATTGTTGTTGTAAAATCATTTATTGAGAAAATGGTTTATAAAGAAAAAATACCACACTGAATGTTGAAGTCATTTATTAAGCAAAAAAGTAGAGTAGAGAGAAATGTAACATGTATTAGAAAGCATTTTACTGAATATTAAGAGAAGGATGCAAGTATTACCGATTGATGTGTTGCAGACTGGACGCAGGAGAAAGCAGAGGATGAAAGCCCGTAGAAAAAGGACAAAGAGACGGAAAGTTTTATATGCGAAGGTCCTAAGAGGTTTTCCAGAACTAATGACAGTCCAAGATTTTGGGTTTGACCGATTGTCTGTAAAAGACTGAATATATGCTGAGGGAGTTTCCAGGAGGGGATTTCTGAAGATGTCAAAAAGTTTGATGGACTTTAAAAAGGACTGTAAAGGAATGTCCAGGCAGACGCTGATCCACCTGGACTGCCTCTCCTGTGTTAGATGCCTTTGCTGTTGTGCCTCCTGCAGTCAAAGCTTGCAAAAAAATGTATATAATCGAAATTAAGAAGCTCGCCTGTTCTGTTTTACAAAAGATTGAGCTGAACTAACCACGGAGAAGTCTTCTGTGATCTAAATATTGTAAGTATAGAAATTTAAATGCTTATTGTTTAGAACAGATTTGACTTACTTTACCTTACCTGAGAATAATTAAAATTAGGTAAAAGGTGTTCAAAATTACGCACCATAAAACAATTTTTATAGATTACCCATAAACTATGAAATGATGTAGTTTATTAAAAATATAGAATCCAGTTCTTTTTTTCATATGATTATATTCTTCTGCAAACACACAAAGTTTGGTGAACTGCAATGAGGATTTTGATATTTAGGATATTTCAGTGCATGGAAATATTCTTAATGAATAGACATTCTGAATAATGTGCTGTAAAGTAAGACTGTCATGGGATAATGCACAACAGTTACAACATACTATACCCCTAATGGTGGGTAAGTTGAGCCACTTCTGTGTCACTAGCTCTATTTCTGTGTCCTTATGATCCTTTTCTTTATTTGTCCTGATAGAAGACAGCTGAAATATGATTTGTTGTATAATAATGCAGAAGCACAGATATTTGGCAGTGAAGAATATGTTCTCTGAGCTTCATGTCCTCTACAACAGTCTCAGCCTTCCTCCAACGTCAGGACACCTGAACGAAGCTCGACAGAATCTGTCCGATTAAACATTATTCAGCTGGAGTGTCTAAATCATTTCAACAAAGAGCAGAAAAGAAGTGTCCAGTGATGCTCTTCCCATGAAAGCAGCTGAGCGTTCTGATGCTGTAGAAGCAGAATGTGAGATTCGTCACGTAGAGCTGGAATATTTCTTCTCATGTTGCTCCATCAAGTCATGGTTTAGTCTGTAGTTGCAGCACAGTTTGTGTCTCCAGGAGCTTTTGTTCTGCTTTTGCACACGTTTCTCCTCCAGCGGCTCCTGGAAAACATCCACAGCACTGCAAGTGTTTGTCAGCGCAGGTTTTTATCTATTTATTAAAATGATCATCTGTAAAGATGCCTAACTTTAAAGTCTGGACTACAACAAAGCTTGTGCTCTTATTGCTTTGGAGAAAAGATGCTGTTCATTTCACACATTTGACCGCTGTGTTGTGATGAACACAATGATCTGTCATGAACTTCAGCATCAACTCTAGAGAAATGTGTCCAGTAGAGGAACATCTGTGACTGTTGTAGTTGAGAGAGTTTTTGGCATCATTGAGACAACTAGAGTTACTGAGGAAATGTTTAGCACTTTATAGCAGGTTTTTGCAGGTCTTTTATGTGTCCTCTATTGAAGCGTAATAAACCAACAGTTGGAGAGTCTTTGTCCTATTCGACGTGTGCGGATCCTTTTCCTACTTTAGGACTTTTTTGGGCTGGATTTACGCACCCAGTGAAGGTTTGTGACGTTGCACTGTAAATACATTTGGCTCTACACCAGTTTCTTCATCATTGTATTTAAGTGAACATTTATTTGGAGTAAGGAGAATGATTGATGTGAACTGATGACAGTATGAATGATGATGAATGTGACGAGAGATCAGCAGAATGAAACACACAGACGATCTCCTGATAGTGTGCTTTATTTCTCCACACACTGTCTGACACTAAATGAATTGTGCAGATCAGCGACGGTACACACACTCACAGTATCGCTGTTAAACACAGATGATCACGGTGTAATTCCAGTCTTTCAGGAGCTTCAGAGCTCAATCTGCTGCCTTCATCACCACAACATCTTCTGAAATGATGGTGTTTTATCCTTTATTAGATCTCCACGAGCACAACAGCTTTATATGACAGGAGCGACACACACACACACACACACACACACACACACACACACACACACACACACACACACACACACACCAGCCTCTGTGCCTCAGCTCACACTGAAATATCTCTATCATGAACATGACAAAGTCAAGATCATATTTGTGTGTGTTTATAATCAAAGACACACAGAAGGTGTTCAGGGTCAATATGACAGACTGAAATGTGTGAAATATTTCTGATGGTAACGAATCCTCCTCAGATTAGACAGAATCATCTGGAAGGAAGACATCAGATATCAGCGAGTGTTTGTTTCAATCTCAACAAGCTTTGATTCTCAGTAGAGACTGTAGTTTCAGACTCTGCCTTATTTAGTCTTTCTTGGATTATGAGGCATTAGTGTTTTTCATTCTCTCAGTTATTAATGGTGTCTGTGCTGCTCTTTATTTCAGTGAATGGAGACAAAACCGTTAAACGTCGATCACTCAGCGCTCGCAAGGGGAGTCTGACAGGAGCTTTTCTGAGGGAAACTTTATCACTAACTCTGTGCTTTTACTTCACCACAACTGACTTTCATGACGTTATGAACATATGTGAGAGTAATGCCATCATGTTTAGGTGTATAAGGGGATAATAATAAGAGTAAAGCTCTGGTAATGTGCGATTACTGAGATTTATATATTCTATATGAGCGCACACTGGACTGTCCTGTTTAACACACGAGGGCCGTATAATTGACTATGAACAAAACGATTTAATGTAAAACACTTTTCAAATGATTCTTCCACCTTTAATTCTCTGCAGGAACAAGACAACACAAGAAGATGGAAACCAATCTCTGATGGAAACATTAATAATACAGAATCGTAGGTGAAATTCACAACATGTCACATGATGTCATTTCTGGATAAACCTGAATCGATTAGAAGAGCATATTTCAGACTCATAAGAATCAACACAAATGTCACATCAGCTGAGAAACTGAGCTTCTCCAAACACTGAATCAACTGAACTAATAGTTTGACAGAATGATCCGATGTCGTTCCTGATTAATCAAATACGTGTGTGTTTGTTCAGAGGGAAAAGACTTGAAGATAAAGAAGACCAAAGCAGAGAAGTGCAGTGATGAAGAAATGCATTTAAAG
Source organism: Leuciscus idus (assembly GCA_021554675.1). Taxonomy (NCBI): domain Eukaryota; kingdom Metazoa; phylum Chordata; class Actinopteri; order Cypriniformes; family Leuciscidae; genus Leuciscus; species Leuciscus idus. The sequence continues at coordinate 2,294,309 of CM038623.1, forward strand.
AGAATCCGTTACATTCAGACTGTGATTCATATGGACATTTCTGTGTAATGTCATTGATCTTAACTTGACTTAATATTATGGCCAATATTTCTGGATAATTGAAGGTCTGAGAATGCTACTTCTCTTGAGTTTATAGAAGGCAGAAGACTTTACTGACTGACTGAATTCACAAACTCTCTACTTGTTATAGGTGGGGATTTCAGTGTTGTGATTGACAGCGCTCTTGATAAATGATTGACAGGCCGACTCTCATCACTTAATTCAGAATATAAACCATTCCTGGAGAGACTTGATGTGACTTATGTCTGGAGGACCAAATTCACTGATACTAAAGCTTTTACCTGGAGAAACAAGACCGCTTCTCATTCCTCTCATATAGACTTTTAGCTGATCTCTGAATCTATTGATCTTCACAATATTTTAGTTGATATTCTTCAGTTCTCCTGACTGACTGTAAGGCTATCTATATAAAGACTAAGCTCTCTGTAAGCACTTATTAAACCATCATACTGGAAGTTAAATAGTCTTATATCTCATAATAGCCTACCATCAAGCTTAAAATTAAATATTTCTGTTAACCAGAAATTATTCTGTTTTATTAATAATTGTTTTATTAGTAAAATGTGATATTGGTAAATTAATGAGAAACTAAGTGAGGAAAACTGAGGAAAAGGCAGTAATTAATGAAACTTCTGCTCTTATAATCACAGACCCCTGGAAATCTCTCAGATGATCAAACTGTTTGCTTCCAGCTTGATGTAAAGCTGAAGACGCTTCTGTGCGATCTAGGAGGAGCAAGACACGTTTAAATGTTCAATCTTTATGAATGTAAGAGTATATTTTATTAATATGCGCGAGAGACACAAGATTCTCCCTCGCGCAGAAACCGTTAAACGTCAATCACGCAGCGCACGCAGTAGGGGTGTAAATCGGACAGTTCATCACGATACGATACGATATCGATTCTCTCAGCCAGCGATATGATATTTACCGATACCTCAAAAAATTCTACGATACGATTACGATTCGATTCAGGGCTATATCGATCGATTAATCGATATTTAGATATTATGTGCCAAGTGTACACAACCAGTTACGTTTATTATCTCACACTAATACATGCAAAAATATATAACATGAAAGTTTAATTAAACTCTTTGAAAATTGCACACCCTCTCCCAATTGGGACATTTACAAGTTGTTTGTTACAAGTTTAAAAAAAAAAAACATGATATATGAAAATGAACAAGAACGGAGTTATCTGTTTTTGCAAATGAACTCTATAACAGAAGAGTTCATTTGCAAAAACAGATAACTCCGTTCTTGTTCATTTTCATATATCATGTTTTTTATATATTGTGCATTTGAATATCAATCAAACTGCAGCTGGGTTGTTTTGATTAAGTAATAATAACAAAAAAAATACAGGTAACTTATAAAATTAAAGTTCATTGAAAGTATTTTTTATATAGGCTATTTTTTTTATTATTTTTTTTTTGTGGCAAAAGCAGATAACTCCACATTTCATGTTTCAGAGTTAAACAAAGCCAAGTAATTGCTATGATACATAATAAAACACTTGATTAATCTTTGTAACGTTAATCTTCTCAGCTGACATAGCTGTCAAACTTTGTTGTTGTGATTAACGTACATGCAATACAGGGAGCTTTTCCCTCACCACTAATGTGCTGTTTTAGCAAGATTCCGTGAAAAAGTTTCAGCTTTTATTTTCCTTTTACGCGCTGAAGAAGATATCACGGGTTCATCAAGTTCGCTGAAATCCATCTTCGATCACTTTTAGTCAGCTTTGACGAAACTCCTCTCAGCTAGCGCGTCTTTTCAAAGTGACAAGCAAGCAGCCTTGTCACCTGACCTGAATACTGCGCACTGATTCGCTAAAACAGGCTTTTCGGGGCTTGCAATGCCTTGACAGTGGAAATACCGGCTTTTGTGACAAAGGGTTCAGTCAATCTTGTCAGGCGTCTTTTTCAGCGGAGAAAAGTTACATGTGTGGAGTGTGTCAAAATAAAGGTACGGTATATCGATATTTTATGTGTGGTATCGATGCCGTCAATGTATTGTTACACCCCTAGCGCGCAGTGAGTCTGACAGGAGTTTTTCTTCGGAGGGAACTTTTACTTCGCGACAAATTACTTTTAAACTGTAATAATAACTTTTACTATAGTAACTGAGCGTAATGTACAGCATATATTTTAGGTATAGCTTATGTAACATCATTATAGTTACAAATCAGTCAACACATGGACGTAACGCGATAAAATGCTTTTTTTTTTTTTTTGAACGACGGGAAAGATCAGCCCTCATTAGGTCTGGTAACAGCTGATGAAGTTTGGTAAGTGAAGGTCGAGCTTATTTCTGTATTTCTCACAATAAAAAAAATAAAAAAATGTTCAGTATTTTTCACTATTTCAGACGCTAAGTGCAGGGAATTAATTGAATTTTGAAAGATATTATGAACCTACAAATACACTTCCAGATACATATACATGCACACACTTACACAGAGGCCCGAAGCGCAGAAGACGGAAAGGACGGAAGAATGCCCATATATGGGGAACAATGTCGACACCAGAAGCCTCCTTGACTGAGGCAATAGAAGGTTGATGTCACATGATTTAGTTCCTCTGGAAAACCCCCCAAAAATTGCATAGGAACAATGTAACCCAGTTCCGTATAAATTTTACTGCTTTTTGACTGTTAGTTGTTTTCAAATATTAATCATTGTGTTAGGGACTGTTCGTTTTTTATTTAAGGGGCCACCGGAGGAGTTTTGAGATCTGTTGTCAAAAAAGACATGACCCTCCCTTCGCCAGCAATACATTTTTCTATGACCCTCCAAAATGTTTGTGAAAAAAGGCATGACCCTCCCCGATAATTTATTGATTAGCCTACTTCTGTACTGGTTTGCGACTTTGCGCTTGGCAAAGATGTTCAGATAGCCATTGTTTTTTTTGTTTTGTTTTTTAAACCATAAACTCTTGCTTTCTCATCTTACTAGGGCTGTAACGATAGACCAAACCTACGATTCGGTTCGTATCACGATTTTTGATTTTAGATTTGAAAAAAATCATGTTTTCGGTGCTGATGGTGAACATGTGAGTGGCGCTGCCAATAAAGCATCTAAAAGCTGTCACAAAGAACCAGCAAAAGTAATGATTATTAATATGTCAAATATAGCAAGGAAACATTTTAATTGTTTATTAATAAACAAGTGTTTTCTGTGTCGACTGCAAAGATGAAGTTGACGATGCATCGCGATCTTCTCAGAACGCGCCAGAGAGAAATGCACATTTCATAAGCAGAAAGCAGTCTGTTTTTTTAATTGTTCTGTTTAAAAGTAGACATTTCAAGCTTTCTATATATTTCTCAGGTCTGTGAGGCAAGTAGCATACCTTACACTGAGTTTCGGTTCATTTATGAGACAAGAGTCCAGTTCACTCGCCCGCGCCTCCGTGATTATCTATTTTCTACTATATTTACTTCTTATTTATTAAATCCAATTAAATACATTGATTAAAATTAAGATACAATTAATAAAAAAACGAAATTCACTTTAAAGAAAGGCTTTGTGCTTTCTGTTTGAGGTCTCTGTGAAATTTTTAAAGTCGCTTTCAGAGCAGTCATGTCCGTAATGGAGAACTGTCACGCCCGTAACATTGTTTTTTGTTTTTTTTTCACATAAATGCGAACACGAAAAATAAAATAAAAATTATATTTTATGTTCTGTGGAGGCCGATCTTTATTCATCCGGTGGGTATATATCTTTTGGTTTGCACAGTGTAATTTATAGAAGAATTACTAAAACATATTTTGCCACCTAAAAGTTAAAGATTTTTTTTGTCACGTCACGTCACGTCACATGTGTATTTCCCTCATATTAAATATAAAATTTAATGTGTAGACTGATATTTTTCTAATGTCTTGACTCCTTTATTTTTCTAATGTCTTGACTCCAAAATATTGGTATTAAATGCATTTTCTGAGAATTTATATTTCAAGTTTTGACTGCAAATGTTACGTCTATAACACTGGAATCGCCCAATTTTAACGAATTTATCCTCAACTAGTTTTTGTGGTGTAGGTCTACGTATTTTATTATGTTAACTTAAATAATACTAATAGTAATTTAAAGATGTGGTAGCCCTACATCTTACACATCGTGGAAACAAAATAAGAATGGAACTAAAATATGGTAGTATCGCGCTACAGCGCACATTCTATCAGCAGCAGTTCTGGCGCCTCAGTCGCAATACTGTAAAACTCGACGTTCACATCACATGTTAATGCAGTGGTAGAGTTACACTCACAGGACACTGTGCACTTATTCGCAATCACAAAAGTTCATTATTTGCTCGTGCTTTAAAGCTTTGCCGGGTAAACATTTCATTGGCATTCTGTTCTGACATGATGCATTTTTTCTAAGCGCGAACTGAAGTGCGCGCGCACTGTCAAACAGCGCCAAACTGGATTTTTGTTGGGTCAGACCCATCTGATATCGAAGGGGGGCTGATAACGCGAGATCAACATGGAGCTAAATGGAAAAAAATATCACCAAACAAGCCACTTTGAAATGTTGCTGTTTTCATGTATAGAAAAGTTGGGTGACCCTCCCCCTAGACTAAAAAAAGTTGAATGACCCTCCCCTCAACAAAGAATAAAAAGACATGACCCTCCCCTATTTTCCTCCGGTGGCCCCTTCCATAAATACCGAACGGTCCCTAACCAGTATTTTTATCTTTTCTTCAAATACATTTTTTATGACCGCCGCTAGCGTAGTCATTGTCAAAGTTTTTTTTTTTTTTTTTTTTTTATCTACTGAATTTTTCGTCAACGATACCAGGGACACCGAAACACCGGGGAACATGAAATTTGGTGGGCATGTAGCCCCACTAGACTTTTACGGAAAAATTTCGTTTGGTCCCTGGGGGACACTCCCCCCCCCGCGCTGGGCCCCCCCAAACCCCAAAAATGCAGTTTTTCCTAAATAACTACCTGAACCGTGGCACCGAGGATGAAGAAATTTTTATGGTATGTTGGTCTTAAGGGCCCACATCAACCTAGCCCATAATCGATTGTCAAAGTTTTTTTTTTTTTTTTTTTTTTGTCATCTACTGAAATTTTCGTCAACGATACCAGGGACACCGAAACACCGGGGAACATGAAATTTGGTGGGCATGTAGCCCCACTAGACTTTTACGGAAAAATTTCGTTTGGTCCCCGGGGGCCACTCCCCCCCCGCGCTGGGCCCCCCCAAACCCAAAAAATGCAGTTTTTCCTAAATAACTACCTGAACCGTGGCACCGAGGATGAATACATTTTTATGGTATGTTGGTCTTAAGGGCCCACATCAACCTAGCCCATAATCACTCATTTGTGATTTGCGCCCCTCCCATAAAAAATGAAAATGCAATATTATTCTGCTTTAATCGCCCCTATCTTCAGTTGAGATGTTCAGAACTGCACCATATTTCATGTGTATGATTAACTTGACATCCTCTGGGGGTATGCTAAGTTTCGTAGAATTTCATCCATGGGGGGGTATAAAATAAATTCATTTATGTGCACATTTAGTGACTGTACACTCATCGGCCTGTAGATGGTGGTGTTGAGCGAAGGGTTGCTGGTTTAGGATGATACTGTCACACACACACATGCAGGAATACAAACAAACGCAAGCATGCACACACACTGACATCCACACGCACAGACACACACCCATACACACACATACAAATCCACAAGCACAGACACACACACACAAACACACACATGTACGCACGCATACATACACGCACACACACAGACACACACATACACAAACACACACACATACACACACACACACACAGACAGACATGCACATACTACTACTTTTTTTAGGTATATACATAAACACGCAATACAGCCAAATTGCTCCACGTCATTTATTTTTGTGGAAAGCCAGTGCAGGCCTGAGCGGCGGTCATATTTTGTACCGCCATGCGGTACATCTAGTATTTTATAGAGACAAACACTGTTAAGTTTTACTTCAACTTACAAAGACAGTTCTATAAGTAATAGACAGAGCATTATTGTATATCTTGCAAGACCAAGGACAACGAAGGATCCAGGAAAGATTCTGCTGGAGGGTAAGCATGAATTTGATCAATGTGCCTAGTTGTCAATGATTGTTATTGTTTCACGAGAGTGTAGGGATACTCCTAGATTTACTGCTATAGGTTAAACAAGCTAGTGAGGATTTAGTCCTATTCTGACCTGACAGCAAAAGACTACCTAGCTACTTCGATACTAGGGGTTCTTCTGGAAGTGCGATAAATACCAGATCTCACCACAGAAGGATAAATTAATTCAGAATGTTTGCTCTGACTCGCTGTGCTGGAAAATACAGTCACTATTTCAGTCAAACTCTTCAGTCAATCCGCCTCAGGGTTTTCATGTAACCGGGTCAGGTGAGCTCTGCATGCAGGAGCATGTAGAACAGGTGTGACTCTCTCCTTCAGGAAACAGATTGTCGAAAAACCAGTTAAAACTTCATGGATGAGAAGACGCCATTTCTGAAACTCTCACAAATGTCACACTTTACGGTCAGTTATTTGTTTCTGATTTTATGTGTACATATTATTATCACATGTGCGTTGTTAGATCCGTGTATCATTAACTCGTTTGTTGGCTCGGTTTATGTAAAACAGAATAGCCTCTAAACCACCTTCCTTTTTTCTGTTTTATGTAAGAAATAAAGCTTGATTTCTCATTTTTCCATTCATGTATACGTAAAATATTGTGATAATTCCGTATACCGTGATAAAAGCTCAATCAATTAATCGCAGCATGAAAATTTGATACCGGCACACGCCTACTTAGATACTAGTACTTATTCATTAGATACTAGTACTTATTCAATAGATACTAGTACCTATTTATTAGATACTGATTTATTGAACATTATAAAAGTGGTTTATTTTGTTTAAAACTCTTGTAAATGTATGAGGTGGCTATGTTTTTTTTTTTTACCCCACAGCATGGGGTAATAGGCACTCAGTATTGATTCAAATACTTTAGCTAAAATATGTTTTTAATAATGTCTAGATCAATACTTGATCAAAACAATCACTTTAGCAAAGTTTCTACTATTTTCTGTTTATTGTGATAAATAAAATAATTCATTTTTGTTCAATAAATATACTGTCATTAAAATGTTAATATGTAAATTATATTTAAAAAATACAGAAACAAAATTCTTTTAAAAAGTTAACAGTAGTAACAATACATTTTATTTTATACCATATCATATTTTTAAATATGATGTTTCATTATAAATATGGTGATTATCTCCAAGGCGGAAACCCAACTTAAAGGGTAACTAAACCCTAAAACAACTTTTTTAGTTAATGATCTGTAAGACTGGGGCTTTATTAATGCTGTTCATTGATTCAAGTAATTTTTTTGACATTTGGGTTTAAAGTATTTTAATTCTACAATATATGGTGTAAAAACGTCTGAGTGCTGCCCTCTTCAGGTTGTACGGTGGCTACTGCAGTTGAATTTTCTTTTTGAAAGTTGTGGTACCCTCTGACGTCAGAGAGTACCAGCTAACCATGCCCTTGCCTACAGAGAGATGCGTCTCAGATGCACTACTCTAGTAGAAAGTAGTCAAGTAACTACGTTACAAAGTACTTTAGTATATTTTTCTATTTTTATCCAAATGAGGCTGTGTGTTAAACACTCATGTAATGTCTGTTTCATTGAAACTGGAGGCCAGAGGGCGCCCTTATAGGAAATCCCTTATATGGACACCAGATATCGATGCTGCTAAAGATGTTTTGACTAATGAAACATGAAGACAATAAACACAATTGCAATGATCTGTGTTTATCTGTGTTCTTTCGTAAGAATGGTATTTTCAGGTATTGACATATACTTATTTTTTTCCCTCCATACTGTCTCCTGATGGAGTCTTGGTTCCTTGCCACTGTCAACGTTTTTCCACCTTTGTTGCCATTGGCTTTTGGCTTGCTTAGTTGGGGACATTTAATTTAATATTCAATAATATTGATCTGCCTGCATTGACACCATTTTTTTTTTTTTTTTTTTTTTTTTTAAATCAAGAACTTTGTTGAACAATATGAAAAACCATAAATGTAGTTGCTGTGACTTAACGGTGTCTTTTTTTTTCTTTTTTTTTAATGCAGATAAGGTAACATACAGAAAATAACACAAAAATAAATAAATACATAAAATAAAATAAAAACAGAAAAAGGATATCTCACATTCAATTTTAACGAATAAAGATATTACAAAATATCAGGGGTATTAAAGAGTGTATCATAGCATTTTAAATATTTCACAGACTTTTTGTTTTTTAACAGTCTTATAGAAGAAATATAAAAATCAAAGTCAGAGCAAAACAATTTTAACATAGGAGATGAATTAAGAAATTTTTGTTTATGTATGTGAAATTTTGCTAATAAAATAAAAAGGTTAACAATAAGTTCCAGATCCTTATTGCTTTTGTTTTCATAATACAAGGTAACATCCTTTAAGGTAAAGCAGTAATTAATATTCATCAGATTAAATATGAATTCTGCCAAATCAGTCCAAAACTTGTTCACGACATTACAGTCAAAAAATAAGTGAGTCAGTATCTCTTTCTCATTATTACAAAAACAACACATATCATCAATATCAGAGAATCTTGATATTAAAGATTTAGAGGGATAAATGGTATGCAGAATTTTGAAGTGTATTTCTTTAATTTTATTATTAATACAGTATTTGAAAGGATTTAACCAAGCTCTTCTCCAATCAATATTTTCAATCTTAGAGTCCCAGAAAAACTTCCCTCTAGGAGATATTTTGTTTTGTTTTTGGAAAATATTACAAATATGCTTGTTATTGCATTTTTTCTCAATTAACTCAACACCTTCTAAAATTAAATTTGGGTTTGTCACAGATAAGGAATTGTAACAAATATGACATTTGATAAGTTGACGAAGTGTTACAGGAATAGCTTTAATAACTAAATTAAATTCCCTAAACAGTACGGGAAAATTGTAAGTTGACATGAATTGTTCGTAAGTTAAGAGATTCCCAGAGCTGTCAAACAGTTTTATAAGATGATTAATGTCTCTGTTGAACCAATTTGTTAAAAACAAAGATTTATTTGAAACAGTTATATTTCCATTATTCCAAATGAAAGAGGTGTGAGGAGAGAAATTGTGACAGTAGCAAATTTTCCAAGCGAGAAGAGCTTGCTGATGAAATTTGGATAATTTGAGGGGGATTTTAGAAATATTATAATCACATGTTAATAGAAATTTCAAACCACCAATTTGATTAAAGAGACTATGAGGAATATGGTTCCAAAAAGAATTAGGGGTGATCAAACATCTCTTAAGCCAGTTAACCTTAAAGGTCTTATTTACATCCTCAAAATAAAGCATCTCTAGACCTCCTTCAGCCTTCTTATTAGTGAGAACCCTTTTTTTGAGTCCTTGGGATTTATTTTTTTTCCAAATAAAAGAGAAGAATAAATTATTAATATTTTTGCAGTTAGAATCTTTAACATGCAGTGATAAAGCGGGATAAACAAATCGAGATAAGCCTTCTGCTTTGGATAATAAGGCACGACCGTAAATGGAAAGGTCACGTTGTAACCAGCAATTTAACACTACTTTTGTTTTCTTTAATCTAGAGGAAAAATTTAGGTTTTGCCTTTCATTAAAAAATTTTGTAACAAATATTCCTAAGTATTTGACAGAGGATTTTACTGGAATGTTCATTATATGTTTATCATTTAGAGTGTGTAAAGGGAGGATTTCACATTTAGATAAATTTTATGTTAAACCAGAAGCCCTTGAAAAATTATCGATGAAGGAAATAACGAGGAATAAAGGATACATTCTTTAAAAACAAAGTAGAGTCATCTGCCAATTGGGATATCTTAAGTACCTTATCAAAAATTTTAAGACCTTGGATTTCATCATTATTGACAATACCGATTGATAATAATTCAACTACTAACAAAAATAAAAAAGGGGAGATTGGGCAACCTTGACGCACTCCGCGATTAATATTGAATCTTTTGGTGGTGGAGGTATTAAGAATCACAGAGCTAGTGATGTCAGTGTAGAACATCTTAACAATATTTAGAAAATTGTTCCCAAAACCAAAGAGTTCTATAGTTTTAAATAAAAATTGGTGTTCAACGGTGTCGAACGCCTTAAAAAAATCCAAAAAAAGAATAACAGCACCATCTTCTACACTATCAGCATAGTCCAAAAGGTCAAGCACTAATCTAATATTATTAGTTATATGTCGACCTTTTAGAAAGCCTGTTTGATATTCACTGATTATTTTATTTAAACCTTTCTGTAATCTGTTAGCAAATACTGAAGTAATTAGTTTATAATCAACTGTAAGAAGGGAGATCGGCCTCCAATTTTCTAAAAGATGTGGGTCTTTATCAGGTTTGGCAATTAACGAAATGACTCCCTGTTTCATGGTAGCAGACATTTCACCACTATTAATACATTCAATTAACATATTATAAAGAGGATTTTCAATTTGTTCCCAAAAATGTAAATAAAATTCTACTGTCAGCCCATCTATACCGGGTGCTTTCCTTTTTTTCATTTTAAAGAGGGCATCTTTAAGCTCAAGACGAGTTATGTTTGAATCACATAAATCATGAAGTTCTTTATCAATAGTAGGAATGTTTTGATGAATTATTTTAATGAATTTATTACAATTAAGCAGATCAAATTTAGAGTTATATAAATTACTATAAAAAGAAAAAACAGAATCAGATATTTGTTTAGGGTCTGTACAAGAGTTTCCATTAATATTTAGAGCTGATAAAGTATTTCTTTTACGATTTCTTTTCTCTAGAGCGAAAAAATAGCTGGTATTTTTTTCACCCTCTTCTAGCCACTTTGCCCTTGAACGTATAAAGGCACCTTTAGCTAGATCAAGGTAGATCAGATCTAGTTGAGATTGAATTTTAGCTAATTCAACTTCATCTTCTTTAGTTAAAATTTTCTTCTGTTCCAATATACCTAAATTATCAAGTAATTCTATTTCCTTTTGTTTGTTTATTTTTTTTTAACTCTTTACTGCGTTTAACTGCAATCTTTCTGACGTTATATTTAAAAAATTCCCATTTATTTTTAAATCCTTCGCTTAATCCTCCAAAACTATCTTTGGCAATGTTTTTAACACAAGAATTAAAGTTATCATCTTTAAGAAGATTATTATTAAATTTCCAGTACCCTCTAAGGCTAGAAAACATTTCTGATCCTGTTAGAGTTAAAGAGATAAGTTTATGGTCGGTTAATGGGGCATAACTATGAACAATTTCCTTAACATAATGTAAAGCAGAGTTAGTAATTAGAAACAAGTCAATTCTAGACTGCAAAGATTTGTTTTTGTTAGACCATGTATACTCTAACTTTCCAGGGTTATAGAAACGCCAAGCATCAACAAGTAATAAGTTGGCACAAAGAGATGCCACATTGGATTGAACAGCACCTTGAGAGGGACGAGGAGGGTATCTATCAATCAAATCATCCATGCATTCATTGAAATCACCTGAACATATAACATATGAAGCCTGGAAATTGCTAAATTTAGACTGAACAACATCAGAAACTTTGGCAAACAGGGTCTTATTTAACACTCTGGAATTATGACCGTAAACATTACAAAGTATAAATGTTGTGTTGTCCAATTTAACAGTCAAGACTATCCATCTTCCATTTTCATCTGCAACAGAATTAAGTACGTCTCCTTTAAATCGGTGCACCAAAACCATAACTCCTGCTGACTGTGAAGTTCCATGACCGAAATAGATCGAGTTTCCCCATTGGGATTTCCAAAATTTCACATCCAAGTCCGTAGAATGTGTCTCCTGACAGAAAATAATGTCAGCATCAGTCCGTTTAAAGTAAAGAAATAAAGCCTTACGCTTCGTGTTTTCGCGAATACCCCTTACATTCAAAGATGCTATGCTCAAAGAACAAAACCTAAAATCCATAAAATTAAAAAATTAAAATAAAAAGTAAGTAGATCAACAAGAAAGAATAACGATGAAGCTTACTTTACAAAGCACCAATCCAAGACCTATTGTCTTGAAGTTGCAGAAAACGAATCTAACTATGAACCAGGGGAAGCAGCATCCAGTAGACCTTTCGTGAAACAGTCAGGGATATTTAGTCATTCGATGCATCATTTTTAATTTAGGGTATTATTCAGAAATGTTCATTAGAGTCAATTATTTTCCCTTCAATGTAAGCAAACGGACCGCGGAACACGGCTCTTTTACCTTCCTCACGAGCCTTCTTCACTCTCGGCCACAGTTTCTCTCTTGCTGCTTTATCTTCAGGTGACAGTAATTCGGAGATGCGAAGGTTGTTATCCAGTAAGAATTTGGAGTTTCTGGCAGCTCTCCAGACCTCATCACGGTAGATGCGCATCGAGAAGAGAATGACGATGGTCCGCTTAGAATTCACATTTGACGGAGAAGATTTGCGACCAAGACGATGAACTACATCCACCACCCGATCAAGTTGGCCTTGTATTTTCGGAGCAACTTTTGCAAGAGCATCGATAGTAATCCGTCTAACGTCTTCACCATCAGTCTCTTTCAAACCATGCATTTTGAGTGACCATCTTCGACTGTAACGTTGCACCTCAGCTATATTTGCCCTCAGAGACACATTTTCAGTTTTCAAGGCTCGCATTTCCTTCTCCATCGCGGATAGTCGTTCGTCGTGAGTTTTAACATCGGCGATGAGTTGTTGCACAGAAGTTGCTAAACTGTCCACCTTAGCCGAAGTAAGCTCCGTAGTCTTCTCGACCGTTGAAATCTTTGAAAGTGTACAATCAAGTTTCAAGCTAAGTGCCTCAATGGCTTCAAGCACTTCAGACGTATTCTCAGGCTCTATTTTAGAGCCAACTTTGTTCCTTTTTTTAGCAGGAGAGTCACTTTTATGAGCCTCAGATAGACATGGAAAATCAGTGGGGGATAGCGACTCAAAGGCGGGCTCGCACGAGAGATCCATCTTGTCTGCTTCAGTATTGAGAGGAGCGAATTGTTGTTTCCTATTTCTTTTTTTGCCCATTCAAAGATTAGGGTATATCTCCGATCGAGTTAAGATGTAAGAGGCAATAGCATGTTAAAAAAAGGCCTAGTTGTTAGCTGCAAATCCCCGAATTACCTGCGACGGAAAACAACACGTCTAACTAGACAGACGCCATCATGGCCTCCCCGCATTGACACCATTATATGAGAACTGAACTGGACGATGACATCACGGTTTACTCCAGAGCGGCTCTATATATATATATATATATATATATATATATATATATTAGGGGTGTAACGATACGCGTATTCGTATCAAACCGTTCGGTACGAGGCTTTCGGTTCGGTTTTCGGTACGCATTACGTACCGAACGGTTCGTTGGACCATTTTTTCTGCCGACCAAAATTTCGTTATTTCAAATGAAGGCGCGTCGCGGGTGGCAAGCGCGCTCATAGAGGCTGGCGCGACCACAACATCAACTGGCAAATGCAATGTAAGGAACGAAACTGAGCTACTCTTATTGTGTTTGTGTGGACCGTTTATCAGTTTTGACCTGTGAAGCGGGACTCGCGAGCCATGCGCGAGCCTGATCAAGCAACACCACACAGCGCTAAGAGATCCAGACCAGTAAAGAAAGCATTTGAATTTCAAATGCTTTTTGAATTCGCCACTGAAGTAATAACATCGCTGCGAGATCTAGTGAGAAACATGCACATTTCTCTGTTATTAACGGATCAAACAGCGCTGACGTAGAAACCAGGAATAAACATCGTGCCATGAATGAACTGGCCGGTGTCCACAGATCAGCAACATTCACCGTGGAATGGATTTGCTGTAGTAACACTAACTGCAAGGTATGGAAGTTTGTCAGGAATAGTGGGCTATAATGCTTTCAAGTAACATTACGTCTGTTTTATTTTGACATTATGAATACAATTGCTGCCCTCAAATGTTAATCTGAACTAAAATAAACCTTTGTTTATAACTAGCCTACTACTACAATATTACATTTCATTTTGTCCAAGAAGCTGTTTTGTTTTATATGCTCATAAGAAGAGTCAAGTATAGCTCCATTATTGCTCAGTAAAAAAAGCAACACATTTTTTTTTATAAAAAAAAATCATACTTTATGATGTTAGTTTTTTATTAAATAAAATAATAATAATAATAAAATTAATTCAAGGAAATTTCTCTGGCATTTATTTATTTTTGCTGTTGCCTATGGAAAACGTACCGAACCGAACCGTACCGAACCGTGACACAAGTGTATTGTATCGAACCGAACCATGAATTTTGTGAACCGTTACACCCCTAATATATATATATATATATATATATATATATATATATATATACTGTATATATATACACTCACCTAAAGGATTATTAGGAACACCATACTAATACTGTGTTTGACCCCCTTTCGCCTTCAGAACTGCCTTAATTCTACGTGCCATTGATTCAACAAAGAAATGTTTATAAATGTTGGCCCATATTGATAGGATAGCATCTTGCAGTTGATGGAGATTTGTGGGATGCACATCCAGGGCACGAAGCTCCCGTTCCACCACATCCCAAAGATGCTCTATTGGGTTGAGATCTGGTGACTGTGGGGGCCATTTTAGTACAGTGAACTCATTGTCATGTTCAAGAAATCAATTTGAAATGATTCGAGCTTTGTGACATGGTGCATTATCCTGCTGGAAGTAGCCATCAGAGGATGGGTACATGGTGGTCATAAAGGGATGGACATGGTCAGAAACAATGCTCAGGTAGGCCGTGGCATTTAAACGATGCCCAATTGGCACTAAGGGGCCTAAAGTGTGCCAAGAAAACATCCCCCACACCATTACACCACCACCACCAGCCTGCACAGTGGTAACAAGGCATGATGGATCCATGTTCTCATTCTGTTTACGCCAAATTCTGACTCTACCATCTGAATGTCTCAACAGAAATCGAGACTCATCAGACCAGGCAACATTTTTCCAGTCTTCAACTGTCCAATTTTGGTGAGCTCGTGCAAATTGTAGCCTCTTTTTCCTATTTGTAGTGGAGATGAGTGGTACCCGGTGGGGTCTTCTGCTGTTGTAGCCCATCCGCCTCAAGTTTCTGTGTGTTGTGGCTTCACAAATGCTTTGCTGCATACCTCGGTTGTAACGAGTGGTTATTTCAGTCAAAGTTGCTCTTCTATCAGCTTGAATCAGTCGGCCCATTCTCCTCTGACCTCTAGCATCAACAAGGCATTTTCGCCCACAGGACTGCCGCATACTGGATGTTTTTCCCTTTTCACACCATTCTTTGTAAACCCTAGAAATGGTTGTGCGTGAAAATCCTAACTGAGCAGATTGTGAAATACTCAGACCGGCCCGGCCCAATTGAAAATTGAAATTGAAATGCATTGAAGCAACTGCCATGTGATTGGTTGATTAGATAATTGCATTAATGAGAAATTGAACAGGTGTTCCTAATAATCCTTTAGGTGAGTGTATATATGTGTGTGTGTCAGCGGTCGAGGGTGCTGGGCGCCAGATGACCGGCCGCTTCAACCCCCGACTCACGTGCCACCGCGAGGAGCTGACACAGGAGGCAGACAACAATTTAGAAGTTAAAGTATAAAATCTTTGAGTAAAACACGCTAAAAAAGACTCGGATGCAACCGTCGTGCCCCACAAACCTTCCTCTCCCCCGCACAGAGCTTAAAACGGGAAAGCAATGATTTCACAGCGGGGCCATCTCTCTTCACAGGGCTCAGGCGGGCAGAGAGGAAGTAAGGAACTTCACCATAGGACTGGCTCTCTTCACAGGGCTCAAGCAGACAGAAAGAGGTAAGGATTCAACAGCGGGGCTGACCCTCTTCACAGGCCTCAGGCAGACAGAGAGAGGCAAGGATTCAACAGCAGAGCTGACTCTCTTCACAGGGCTCAGGCAGACAGAGAGGGGTAAGGATTCAACAGCGGAGCTGACTCTCTTCACAGGGCTCAGGCAGACAGAGAGAGGTAAGGATTCAACAGCGGAGCTGACTCTCTTCACAGAGCTCAGGCAGACAGAGGGGTAAGGATTCAACAGCAGAGCTAGCTCTTCACAGGGCTCAGGCGGATAGAGAGGAGGTGAGGATTCAACAGCAGAGCTGACTCTTCACAGGGCTCAGGCAGACAGAGAGGAAGTAAGGAACTTCACCATAGGACTGGCTCTCTTCACAGGGCTCAAGCAGACAGAAAGAGGTAAGGATTCAACAGCGGGGCTGACCCTCTTCACAGGGCTCAGGCAGACAGAGAGAGGCAAGGATTCAACAGCAGAGCTGGCTCTCTTCACAGGGCTCAAGCAGACAGAAAGAGGTAAGGATTCAACAGCGGAGCTGACTCTCTTCACAGGGCTCAGGCAGACAGAGAGAGAGATAAGGATTCAACAGCGGAGCTAGCTCTCTTCACAGCAGAGGTGGGAGTAAGTCACACATGTGCAAGTCACAAGCAAGTCTCAAGTCTTAACCCTCTGAGGTCTGAGGGGTTTTTGGTGTCCTTGAGATGTTCTGACATGCCCTGACATTTGTGCTTTTTTCAGTTGCTTATAAACATATTAATGGCAAAGGTATAATTACACTCTATTTAGCACAAACAGGGCTACCATAATATGTGAGCAACATGCATGTACATGTTTGTATTTTTGAGAGAATAATGTTTATGCATGGTTATTGAAAAAACTAAAAACTAAAGTTTCTGAAATAAGGCCACAAAACACATACTAAATATGTGACAATAAGACTTTTGACTAATTGATGTCGTTGCCTAGAGTTTTTTCTTCAAAATGATGTGAAAATCATCCTGCCCTTATCATTCACATAACACAATACATTGATTTAAATCTTGTAAAACACTTTTTGTTTGTAAAGGCAATATGCGCAAGGGGCGTCAACCATTCAATAGCATCATGCATATGTAGTGGTTCACACCTGAGGAGACAATGGGGCCCGCATACTTAATGAGCCATTCATTCAGGTGTGTCACCTATAGCCACAAGAAAGAATGCAAGAGCAATATATATATATATATATATATATATATATATATATATATATATATATATTATATATATATATATATATATATATATATATATATATATAATATATATATATAATATATATATATATATATATATATTCTACCAAATATAATATATATATATATATATTCTACCAAATTGGTTCACAGTTGGAAGCATGTCAATTTTTTTATTTATTTATTTTTTTTTTATACATTTTGCTTGCAAATTGTATAATATCCAAGGAAAACATGTCTAGTAATTGTGCAGTTAATTCTCATACTGTATTTTCAGTTTTGGAATATGTATCCTCTCCCCAAATTTGTCAATAATAAAACACAATAAAAATTATTTAAAGAAAATGCTTATATTTACCTTTTAAAATTTGTTTACATCTACCTTGTAAATATATATATATTTTTATTAAAAAGGTTACAATTACAACAACAATTGAAGTGTAATCTTTCTTTGTAAAAACTAAAGTATACATTTTATCATACATATTTCAAAGTTAAGGATTCATTACTTCGAATATAGCCTACATTGACAAAACATACTATATTTAACATATTAGCAAAAATTGGCAAACAAAAGCTTATTTGAGGTGGCAGATATTTTACAGTAAAAATGTGTAATCTATCCAAAACTAATCAACGAAATGTTGTCTTTCATTTGTCTGTAACATAGGTCTTTCGTTTTTATTATAAGGAATATAAATGTTAATTTGCAGTTTAATACGTTGCTTATACAAATACATTTTATTTCAACATATTTCAGTCGATTTTTACTCAGTATAGCAAAATAGTTTGCTAAAAGCAGATCATTCATTCACACACAGAAACGCAATTCAAATTTAAACTGTCTTTTTGCGAGTTGTGGTAAACAGCGCATCGCTGCCGTTCATTCATTCACACAGAAACGCGATTTACTTGAGAATGAAAAAAAACTTACTACAGTATTCCATCCGTTGCTCCTCGAAATACCAGCACTTCTGAGGTACGTTTTCCATTATTATTATTCCTCACAGCGCTGCGAGACAGTGTAGACAAGTACACTTATCTGAATAAACTTGATGTGTTTTCTCGAGCTGATATGGGGGCGTTCACAGTTTGTATGGGATTGTCTCAGTCATTTGCGTTTGAATAGCGCGCGCTCTCCGTGGGCGGGGCCGATTAAAACGTAATGAGCTGAGATGAGCTCGACTGGAATCGTTCTCTTTTAATACAGATTTCACAAGATGAGAATATTTGTTTTTTATATAAATTACTTAATTTAAAAGAAGAGAATTCAAGCTTCATGCCTGTGTGTCTGTATGCCTGTTTGACTGAGTATTCGCTGAGTTATTGTTCATTTTCGGACGCGTTTCAGAATGGACTTCACTGGCAGAGAGAAGGCAGAACTCGCTTCGTGTTTATTTTTCTTTATTTGGCAAAAAGCACAACACTTTGTTTTTATTGTGAGTATACACAAAAATAATACACATTTAACAGAATCGATTGATGTATGAAACTCCTATGGAAAATCAAAGTCAACAGAGTATTTATGAGTTTCTTTTACATTGATAAAAAAAAAGCGAGCTGGTATCGCCGGCGATACAGCCGACCTCAGGGGGTTAACCTTCAAGTCTCAAGCAAGTCCAAGTCAATTTTGTGAAAAGCAAGTCAAGTCAAGTCAAGTCACTGCTTTATGTCAAGCAAGTCAAGTCAAGTCGTAGCTTGGGTCACAAGTCACTGGCAAGTCATACAAACGTTTGATGGTTTTATTTGCAGCATTTTTTTAAATATGCATTTCACAGCTGAGTGGTTACTACAATACAAATCTAAAAAATAAAAAATAAATAAAATTTCAAACTACATAGCCTAAAATGTAAATGTAACTGAAATTAGGCCAACAATAAAGCATGAAAAAATAAATATGCCTCAAACATTGCAGAAGACCATTAAAAGGTATTAAACAATTCACATTTCAAGTATAATGGTTCCTATGCCACCAAATGGCATTCTTCAAACTGGTATCCCCTTTATATTAGTTGTATAGGCTATTTTTAATTATGAAGTTAAAACCGCCAATAGGTGCCGCCAAATCACCGTCTTAATGTACTAGTCATAGAAGCATTCATTCAACTGATTCGTTCAAAACGGCAGATTCCTTCTGGAACTAAGCAACTAGGTCACTGAATCACAAATACGCATAACTCTTTCTGTGGCTTGTTTGGAACTATTGTCATTGGAGAAATAGAGCAAAAACAGAGAATATTTGGAATATTATGTCTAAAATGTCACATCACAATATTCACTCTTTGTTTACTGAACTGTTTTATAAAATCATTATCACATTTGCAATCGCGCCAATATTCTGGAAATATTTTTTAATATCATATGTTATAATTATAAAAATAACTCATACTAGGGGAATTTTTCCACCACATTTTGAATTTTGGGTGCATATTAATTCTGCTGGCATTTTGCCCCCAACCCCCTGATAACATCTAACCCTGCTTTAAGAGAAACATAAAACACGACAAAACATTGACAGTTTTCTATGTTGTTTTTTGTCATTGGAAAGAACGACATATTTGGCTTTAAAGTATGATTGGAAAGAAATGTGGCAAATGTTATACAAAACATATGCCATCATTAATTATCATTTGAATATTGACAACATTAAGCTACATTTGAAAACATAATTGTGTATAAAGAGGCATGCTCTTTTGACCAATATTCTCTCTAGATTTAAAAATAGTCAAATTAACTATAACAAACAGGTTAAACAAGCCTTACTTTTAGACGTGGTGAATGAAGTTCGACTGTTCGAGCTTGTGATGGTCGTCCGATATCCCTTGCCAGTTATTATGCATGCAGCAAATTTTCTTGTATGAATATGGTCAGTTTTAGTGTTTATATCCAAAAAGAAACGATGCTGGGAGATGTTATTGTATTTAGCGCGCGCTCACCGCGATGTATGTTTTTTCTGGGCTTGTGCAGCGTCACGCAATCGCGCAGAATCTGATGACTGGCGTCAATGGTTCCGTTGCTTTCATTTTGTTCATCAATTGATGTTGCGCTGATTTATATAAAAATGTATATCAAGTCATTCTCGAGTCATACAGTTCAAGTCAAGTCAAGTCTCGAGTCATTGGATCTCAAGTCAAAGTCAAGTCGAGTAATTTTCTTTATTTAGTCAAGCAAGTCTCAAGTCCTTAAATTTGCGACTCGAGTCTGACTCGAGTCAAGTCATGTGACTCGAGTCCCCCATCTCTGCTTCACAGGGCTCAGGCAGGCAGACAGAGAGAGACAAGGATTCAACAGCGGAGCTGGCTCTCTTCACAGAGCTCAGGCAGACAGAGGGGTAAGGATTCAACAGCGGAGCTGGCTCTCTTCACAGGGCTCGGGCAGACAGAGAGAGGTAAGGATTCAACAGTGGAGCTGGCTCTCTTCACAGGGCTCAGGCAGACAGAGAGGGGTAAGGATTCAACAGCGGAGCTGACTCTCTTCACAGAGCTCAGGCAGACAGAGGGGTAAGGATTCAACAGCAGAGCTAGCTCTTCACAGGGCTCAGGCGGATAGAGAGGAGGTGAGGATTCAACAGCAGAGCTGACTCTTCACAGGGCTCAGGCAGACAGAGAGGAAGTAAGGAACTTCACCATAGGACTGGCTCTCTTCACAGGGCTCAGGCAGACAGAGAGAGATAAGGATTCAACAGCGGAGCTGGCTCTCTTCACAGGGCTCGGGCAGACAGAGAGAGGTAAGGATTCAACAGTGGAGCTGGCTCTCTTCACAGGGCTCAGGCAGACAGAGAGGGGTAAGGATTCAACAGCGGAGCTGACTCTCTTCACAGAGCTCAGGCAGACAGAGGGGTAAGGATTCAACAGCAGAGCTAGCTCTTCACAGGGCTCAGGCGGATAGAGAGGAGGTGAGGATTCAACAGCAGAGCTGACTCTTCACAGGGCTCAGGCAGACAGAGAGGAAGTAAGGAACTTCACCATAGGACTGGCTCTCTTCACAGGGCTCAGGCAGACAGAGAGAGATAAGGATTCAACAGCGGAGCTGGCTCTCTTCACAGGGCTCGGGCAGACAGAGAGAGGTAAGGATTCAACAGTGGAGCTGGCTCTCTTCACAGGGCTCAGGCAGACAGAGAGGGGTAAGGATTCAACAGCGGAGCTGACTCTCTTCACAGAGCTCAGGCAGACAGAGGGGTAAGGATTCAACAGCAGAGCTAGCTCTTCACAGGGCTCAGGCGGATAGAGAGGAGGTGAGGATTCAACAGCAGAGCTGACTCTTCACAGGGCTCAGGCAGACAGAGAGGAAGTAAGGAACTTCACCATAGGACTGGCTCTCTTCACAGGGCTCAGGCAGACAGAGAGAGATAAGGATTCAACAGCGGAGCTAGCTCTCTTCACAGGGCTCAGGCAGGCAGACAGAGAGAGACAAGGATTCAACAGCGGAGCTGGCTCTCTTCACAGAGCTCAGGCAGACAGAGGGGTAAGGATTCAACAGCGGAGCTGACTCTCTTCACAGAGCTCAGGCAGACAGAGGGGTAAGGATTCAACAGCGGAGCTGGCTCTCTTCACAGGGCGCAGGCAGACAGAGAGAGACAAGGATTCAACAGCGGAGCTGGCTCTCTTCACAGAGCTCAGGCAGACAGAGGGGTAAGGATTCAACAGCGGAGCTGGCTCTCTTCACAGGGCTCGGGCAGACAGAGAGAGGTTGGGATTCAACAGTGGAGCTGGCTCTCTTCACAGGGCTCAGGCAGACAGAGGGGTAAGGATTCAACAGCGGAGCTGACTCTTCACAGAGCTCAGGCAGACAGAGAGGTAAGGATTCAACAGCGGAGCTGACTCTCTTCACAGGGCTCAGGCAGACATAGAGGTAAGGATTCAACAGCACTGATACTTCACGAACCCAAGCAGGTAATGAGGAAAAGAAAATAAGGTTTTCACCACTAGTTGACTTCCTTCATAGGCCTCAAGCAGACTAAAATACAGATGATGTTTCCACAGCCAGGACAGATTCCACAATGCACTTACAATCCACTCACAATCCACAATACACTTTCACTCGTGTTCCACTGTAACCCACACAAATCACACGTGATTATATCAATGTACAGCACTGCAAAGTCTCATCACTCACAGAATAGGGCATTGGCATGGGATCTGCTCCACTGTGCGTCACTACAGTCTCCTTGATTTCCCCAATGAAGCGTGGGACTTTCACACCTTCTCCAAAAAGACAATTTTACATGCCATAAAGTCTCATCACATTCTCCAAGATATTCCTCATATCATAATCCAAACATAGACAGCACTTATCTCTCATCCACAATGGTTCTCCTCTTCACTCTTCCAATTCAATTTCCACACCTCCGAATTCGCCCGTTTCCCCGTCCTCCGATCGCTATCTCATCCAGAACATAGGGTCGCCCGAGCACCCGACCGCTGAACACCGCCGACTGGAAAGACACAACAGACAAAACACCACGCGGCGACGGTGCTATAAACACCTGCTGTCAACAACAACCAGTTGAAACTGTGATACCCTTTTATCCTTCTCCAAATGACAACGTGTCCCAATCGCTGTCGCGTTCATTCTCTCCTGCACCTGTTTCGAATTATTCGTTAATAATTCTCCGTCTTTGCCCGGAGTTCCCGGAACCAGAGTCTTCCGGGTCCCATACCGGAAATATTTCCCCTCGGAAACCTCGGCCGCGAATGTTCCGCCTACATTCGTCACCCCGGTGACATATATATATATATATATATATATATATATATATATATATATATATTAGGGGTGTAACGATTCATCAACTACATCGATGTATCGATTTATATTCCTACGATCTTACTGCATCGATCTGTGATCGGCAAATTGGCCTTCCGGACGACATATATCGATCTAACATCGTTTTAAAAGGTAATGAATCGATTGTATCGATACTAGGAAATAGCGCATTGGATTTAAGCACGTTAGACTTTATATGGATGTTTTTTCTTTGCACTTTTAATGATAAAGGCGTTAAACGTAACTCGATTCAGTCTGCCTATCT